>CM040238.1:102018505-102440817 GCA_022545495.1 Chrysanthemum lavandulifolium | reverse complement strand
GAATGTTTCTGCTAGCACCTTGATGATATGCTTCTATAAAAGTTAACATTCATTCACTCTCTTTTTATGACCATAGCATTCTCTTCTTTGTTGATTTTTTTTTTTAAGAATTATGTTAATGTTGTGATTACTAAAATGTAAGCGCATTTAGCAAGATTGTTCTGTTTTCGTGAATTATTATTTATTCATAAATCTGCTTAAGTTATGCTTAACGATGTTTGAAACCTAAATTTCATTTGAGTTCAAAAAAATAAAAAATTCATACCTTCGATTTCATAAAAATGAATGAGTTTGTTAACCTAAATGAAGATTACAAAACCAAGTCTATTTATTAGTTTCTAGAAACTGTTTACATGTTATGAACCTGCGAATATTTTCAAACAATCCTGACTTGGTATTTGGCTAAATGCTCTATGATGTTAAATTATCCATCTGTGAATGTCTTGATATTGTAGCTAATATTATTTCTGATACGTGTTTTAGATTAGTACACAAAAGAAGAAAACAGGTGTTATTGCTCCCAAACGCTTTGTACAAAAAGTTAAGAAAGAAAATGAGCTTTTCCGAGGTTACATGCATCAGGTATGAGACACTTCTCACAGAAATATGAAACTTATGGGTGGCAAAATGAGCAAACTGGGTAACGGTTTAAAGCGGGTGCATTTCATAACGGTCAAAACAGGTCAGGTCGGACAAGCCCAAAACACTTATTGTCCAAAGTTTTATATTTTTGCAACCAGTTTGTAAAATTTGGTAAATCAAATGCATCATTTCAATAATACTAAGTTTTTGTTTTAAAATAATTTTAAGAGGTTTTATCCATCAAAAATACACGTTGGTTCTATTAGGTTATGCTTTTTATTTTACTCGTTTGACCTATTTGAGAAAATAACATGACCTGAATTGACCCATTCACAATTATTGGATAGAAATTGCCACCTACTGAATTCAATATTTCTTTCAGAACCTAATTTTCTGTGTTTCATATGTTGTGTAGGATGCACATGAATTTTTGAATTTCTTGTTAAACGAACTAGTTGAGATACTAGAGAAAGAATACAATGCAACAAAAGTTTCGAAAGAACATTCATCACCTCTTGATAAGATCGCCAATGGGATTCATGGTCCGCAAGCCAATGGTGTAAGAAAGGAGCCGTTGGTTACATGGGTTCACAAAAACTTTCAGGTGGGTTTGATAACTGATAAATATGGTCTTACTGCAGATGATAATTACCATCAATATATAGGGTGATAGAGATAGCAATATGGAAGGGCCAAGTGGGTAACGTCAATATAATCTTGAATTAAATGATTTAGGAGGTTTATGCATTAGTAATACACACTGGGCGACTTGCACCTGTTTTGCATGTTTTTTTTAAGCTAGTATTATTTATCTACTCACTTGACCTATGAGAGATAGAATATACCCTTTATCCACCCTTTCTTAAGTAAATGGTTTGAAATTACTACCTCTAGGGTGAACATAGAAACCTAAAAAAAGTCGAATCAGTTGAACGACGCTGACCAAGCTTGTGTTTTGATAAAGTTAGGACACTATGGCTGCTTTGTTTATCTGTCCCGTCATGATTTTGCAGTTTGGTTTTCAGTTTCTTGATCATTAAACATTTAAACATGGACCATAAAGATTGCGATAATATATACATTATCTTAAGGCTTTATATTGTATTTAAATTTTTAACATTTAAGTGAAGAAATTTGTGCTAATCCCGAGGAAAAAGCAAAAGACACCAGTAATCTCTCAAATGAAGTTGATTTAAAGCAATTTAAATGCTGAGTGAAACACACATGTAGTTGCCGAAGGGCAGTTTGCACTTTGGACTCTAATGGCAAAGTAATTGGAAGTTTGCAGTTTACGGTTTATTATTTTGGGTCTACAATCTAAGCCCAAAGTATCTGTTGAGCGGCTAAAAAATGAAGGTTGTAACTGGCTGATGGTTTTCGACTTCACAAATTAATTCTGATGTCTTTTGTCCTATGAGCGAATGAACCGAACCAAACTGTATTGAACCCTATAAATTTGTGACTCTATCTAGTATCTTCATGTTAAGATTATCCCGGAAATCTAGTATCCAATTCTTAAGTCTTTGTTTCTTTCAACATGATTTCAGTGACTTGCGCTTGTTGTTGCTATTGTTCAGTGATTCGTATGTTTTTAAATGGTGTTGCTATTGTTCAGTGATTCATATGTTTTTAAATTCAGGGTATACTTACGAATGAAACAAAATGTTTAAGATGTGAGACGGTGACTGCAAGGGATGAGACTTTCTTAGATTTGAGTCTGGATATAGAGCAGAATAGTTCAATTACAAGTTGTCTAAAGAACTTCAGCTCCACCGAGACTTTAAATGCTGAGGATAAGTTTTTCTGTGATAAATGCTGCAGGTTTGTACTTTCTCCAAGAGTTTAGTTTTTGTTCATGTCTGAGTACACCGATTATCTAAAGATGACTTTAAAGATAGTTTTTTGGGGAAATTTAGGTATGTTTTTTTTGAGATATCATAGATCACAAACTTGGGTAAACACTATAAAGTTCAATTTTTGTGGGAAATCCTGGTACATTTAGTTTATTTTAAAGCAACTTTAAGAATGAACCCTGAAAAAGATTGGTGGGTTGCTGCGTAATGATTGTTTCTAGAGATGGTAAATGGTAATGGGTCAAGAAAAGTTGGGTCAGTGCGACTTTGACCCTGAAAAAGATTGGTGGGTAGCTGCGTAATGATTGTTTCTAGAGATGGTAAGTGGTAATGGGTCAAAAAAAGTTGGGTCAGTGCGACTTTGATAAAATATAATGCACATGTTTTTCTTTTTTGAATTTGATAAAATATAATGCTTTAGATATGATTAAGAAATGTTATTGTTGCAGTTATTGTTTAATTTGTAAGTACAACTCTTAGGAGGTTTAATGCATTATGAAGTACACTTTAGAGCCCTGTTATCCGACAATGTTTCTAAATTGCCACCGCTTATGGTTTTTTTCACAATTCACTATATGCATTATGTGTTTTGGGTGATTGCTGTATATATATAATAACTGTTACATTTACATCGGCCAGTTTGCAAGAAGCGCAAAAGAGGATGAAGATAAAAAAACCACCACATATTTTGGTCATACATTTGAAGCGTTTCAAGTACATGGAGCAGCTAGGGAGGTACAAAAAGCTATCATATCGTGTTGTTTTCCCTCTTGAGCTGAAGCTGACAAACACCATGGAAGATGCGGACTGTGAGTACTCATTATTTGCTGTGGTAGTTCACGTTGAAGTGGGCCCAACCACGGTCATTATGTCAGTCTGGTCAAAAGCCACAACCATTGGCTCTTCTTTGATGATGAAAATGTAGAAATGATTGATGAATCTGCTGTTCAAACCGCATTTGGTTCAGCGCAAGAGTATGCAAGCAACACTGATCATGGATACATTCTGTTCTATGAGAGCATTGCTACCAGCAATGATAAATAGTGACGACCACTGTTGTTGATACCATGGTACCAAAAACAATGATCAAAATGGTATTTTCTGATTTTTTTTTTTTTTTTTTTGACATTTGTGTTTCTTGGTTTTGTCATATGATATAGAGCAATTTGGGATGTTATTAGATGAGAAGAAACTTGAGATGGGTTTGATGTAGAGTTGATGCTGCTATTTGAGATCATCTGTTTTTAGTTAGTAATAAAGGTGGATATGTGGATGATGACAAAAATGTCGTATTAAACCCTATTTTGATCTTCAATAACAATGACAATGGCTGCCTGGACAGGGTAACTTAATGTTCATTTATCTGTCTTGTCTGTACGGCTGTTAAATATTTTTTCGTGTTGTGGGTCCTGTTCGTGTTTAGAAAATAATGAAGGTATATAACCGTGTTGTATTTTTGTTTGATGTGTGTAGAAATGATGTATGAATAGGGAGATTGGAGAAATTGTTGATTTTGTGGCAATTTCGACACAAAATTTGTCAATTAAGGGTGGTTGTTTTTTTTTTTTTTTTTTTTTTTTGATATATAAATGGAAGGGTTAAAATCTGGAAAAGATTTGTAACATTTGTCTTTGCATGCCCAATTGAATTGTCATGCCTTATGATGACCGTAACTGATGCTTTTATTCAAACGAGATATGTTAGGCTGGATACAATGGTTTCGGTTGAGGTCGTCGGTTGAGGGCGGTCGAGCCATGTGCGGGAGGAGGTCGTGGTCGGTTGAGGAGAGAAGGGTTGAGGAGACAACCAGGTTCACGTGCCACATTTTACCACTTTACTAAAATCCAACCGCTTGAAAAAAAAAAAAAAAAAAAAAAAATTGCTGCGCCACCACCAGAAGAATTGCGCCGTCGTCGCGTCGTTTCGGAGAGAGAAACGCGATGTACGAGATGAATTAGGTTCACATCGCTGTTCGAGCGACGCAGAAAATATTTATTTTGTAGACACGGAATAAAATTTTAAATTTAATTGTGTATGATGAATAAGCAAAAGTTATAAATTATTACATATGTGGATAGTAAATACTAAAAGTATTCGAGTTTGATTTGTGAAATCCTTCCATCAGTTTCATTTTTGTTTTAAATGTTTTTCGCAACTGAATACTTAAAACAATAAAAATATTAACGATATAATAAAGGTTATGTCTTTAAATATGGAATTGGAAGCAACATAGATATTACTATTACTATAATATACTAATTGTATATAATACTAAAAGCGCGTCAACTTTGTCCAAAACGCTCAGATTAATTAGAAACTTTTTAACCCAGAAAACAGTCCCGAGGTCCAGTGGCGTTCAGAAAATAAGTTCAAACATTAAAAGTTTCACAATTTGGCAAAATAATCCCTAAGGTTTAAGTGTCATTGCAAAGTAAGTCCTTTTTAATCCGTCCGATCGCGGGTTTCCACATCAGATATACTAAAAGCAGGAGCCTTTCACTCAAAATATCAAGATTTAATGCCAAGTTTGCCAACTTGCGAAAACAATTTCGAGGTTCAGTGTCATTGCAGCAGTCCTTTAAGATTAATAATCTTTCGCAACTTGGCAAAACAACCCCGAGGGTTTAAGTTGTCACGCAGTAAGTCGCTTAGAATCCCACCGTTGCATCGCGCGGCTTTCCAACACTCGTTCTCTACTATACTCATTTATTTTATGAAAGTGACAACTAAACTGAGACAACCGAAAATAGTGACACATAGATAACAAGCTTGTTCAATATTTCATCTGTATCAAAATAAATATTAATCTTTATTGTTGAATGTCTTAAAATAAACATTCATTTTATATTTTAACAAACAAAAGTAATTTTAGCAGATATGATATTTGATTAGTGAAAAATATATTTTAGTGAGAAAACTTAAAATTTATGTAATATAAAGTGGTATATTTATTTTGATGAAGATTATATTTAGTGAGAAAGTCTAGTAAACGCTTTTTATGTTTGGATTTAATGAGAAGTTAGCACGTGTACAGTCCAAGTACCAAGCACATATACCTTACTCTACTGCCAAACATCCCCATAAACTTGGGCGCAAAGTAACGCGAACCTTCTATTCAACACCAGGGGCATTTTCGTCATTTCAACTATCATATCATTTACATGATGCATAAACAACTTGTACCTAACTCCTCCTCAATACATACATTATCCCCCCGCACTGTCGGTACACCGTGTAAACAATCACAATTTTTCAAAACCGTAGACCGCGAAACACCAGATAATATCACCTTTATAAGTATACTTTATTTCTCTCAAATTATTTAATCTATATTTTCTTTACAAATCAAGTTTATTACTTTTGCTTCAAGTTTTTCTTACAAACTATTAAATAAAATCTTTATTAATTAATTTAGAGTAAAATCGTCATTTTATTAAAAGTATAAAATAAAAACAATAATTATATTTATTTAAACTATTTGTTTGTCATCAAAATCAATGTACAATTATTTTAGAATCAAATAAAAGAGAAGCTATAATCATTCATGGTTTGTGTATTTCATGAAATCATCCTATCTCAAACCTTCAAGATTAAACATCCCGTCCACAAAACCTTAAGAATAATCATCCCCGAAGCACTAACGTCGTTAATTTTAATTAAGTGTTAAATAATATTTCCGTTAGTCCTTCCGTTAACATTTGTTGCACCGTTAGTCCTCATTTTACGTTTGCTCACTTTTTACGTTTTATGCATTTTTACCGTTTTCGTCGGTTTTATCCGTTTTTGTCTGTTTTGTGTATGTATTCGTCCGGGTTTTTACGTTTTTACGTTCGTTCGTTTTTACGCTCGCGTGCTTTTTTAAGTCTTCGTCCATTTTTACGTTTTGTCGTTTTTGTCGGTTTTTATCCGTTTTTTTAACGTTTTTATCCGTTACCGCGTTTTTATGTTTTTGTCTGTTTTTATCCGTTTTCGTTCGTTGTTTATTCGTTTCGCCGGTTCTTTTACGTTTTTCCGCTTTTTACGTTTTGTCCTTTTTTCGTTTCGTTGGAAAAAATAAAAAATTGAATAAAAATTAAAAAAAAAATTGAATAAAAAAATATTTTCAAATATATTTTTTAAAAATCTTATAAAAAAATTTTGAATTTTTTTTCAAAATTTTTAATATGTCGAAATTTGAATAAAAAATCTTATAAATTTTTTTTTCAATATTTTCGAAATTTGAACATGTTGTAAAAAATTTCCGAAAAATATTGACAAAAACGGACATTTTTGAATTTTTTTTTCAAATTTTTTTGAAATATTTTTTCCATTTTTTTTGAAATTTTTTTCCAATTTTTTTTCTTTTGGAATAAATTTTCAATATGTTGAAATAGTACAAAACGAAGAAAACGGACAAAATGTAAGAAAACGGACAAAACGTAAAAAGCTGGCGAAAAAATTAAAAACATGTGAAACGGAAAAAAACGGACAAAACGGATAAAAACGAACGAAAAGGATAAAAGCAGACAAAACGAAAAATCAAATCGAAACGTAAAACGGATAAAACGTTAAAAACGGTAAAACGGATAAAAGCGGACGAAACATATAAAAATAGAGGCGAAAGGGGATAAAACGTTAAAATGACGAACGAAAACGTAAAACGTTAAAATGACGGACGAATACATACAAAAAGGACAAAACGGATAAAAGCGGACGAAAACGAGTAGAAAGCGGACAAAACGTAAAAGTGACGAAAGCGTAAATGAGGACTAACGTTGCAACAAATGTTAACGGAGGACTAACGGAAAATATTATTTAACATTTAACGTGTAAAACTAACGACGTTGAGTGCTGCGATGATTATCACAAAGTTTGTGGACTGAGGATGTTTATCTTGAAAGTTGAGATAGGATGATTCTCGCGAAACACACAAACCACACTGATGATTTTGCTTACTCTAAAAAAATATTATTTTATTCATCTCAAAATAAATGTACTCGAATAAATATCGTTAAATAACAAAAGCACATGGTCTAAAAAAAGTAGTAAAAAACATAATCAGCTATAGTTTTTTTGTTTTTGGCTAAAATGATACAGTAGTTTAGTACTTCTTTCGTCATAAAATTATCGATAGAAGACAAAAATCACACGAATGAATAAAAGCGTCATAAAATTATCGATAGAAGACAAAAATTACCCGAAATAATAAAAGCAAGAACTTTTGAGAAACTAAACAACTTTTTAAAACATTTAAAAATATGGATTATAATTTTTATGCTGATACTATTAACTAATTAATTAATTTTTGTGTAATAATAATCGGGATGGAGAGACTATATATATAACCACTTATATTCAGTTACAACAAAACTCTATGATCTAAAATCCTAAACCCTAACAGATTCAAACAAATCACGTAAAAATGAACCGAATACTTGCGAATTCAACGTTACGCAGATCAGTCATCAACAGCGGCAGCACTATGACTGCTGAAAAATTGCTAGTTTCGGTTTCCGTTCATGATTTTGAAAATTTTACTATGAGGAGGAGGAGGATGATGAGTTCCTCTGCGGCCGAACCGACGTCGAAAGCGCCGTCGGTTAAGGCGCAGGAGGAAAAGAAGGAGGTGTTTAGTTATTGGGGGATTTCGAGATCGAAAATTACGCGAGAGGATGGTACCGAGTGGCCTTGGAATTGTTTTATGGTAATTATATTAGCTATGATTTATTTTATTTTTTTGTTTACATGCATGATTTTGTGATCATTTGATCTTGTGGAATGGTTTAATGAATTAACGAGCGTTGATTGACATGCTTAACAGATATGATATTTTTTACATGTGCCAAAATGAACAGTACTGTAAATATAAGTTAGTCATGTCAATATTTTTCTCGAGTCACGTGTATTGATCAGCATGTTTAACTTATATGACTTTTGTAACATGTGGCGAAATGAAAAGTGAATATGATGAGAAAGTAAAAGTACACTCTATGTGTCAAACAATGAATAAATATGAGACGGTGTTTAGGTATATGAGATAGACATGAGAATCATTTCTTTAGATTAGCTGATTGTAATTTTTTTAATCTGAATTTACGTTGTGTTGATTTGATTCTTTTCGCGTTAGGTTCGTCAGAGTTTATTAATTAATTGTTAATTAGTATGCGGATCTT
The DNA here is from genome assembly GCA_022545495.1 of Chrysanthemum lavandulifolium. Taxonomy (NCBI): domain Eukaryota; kingdom Viridiplantae; phylum Streptophyta; class Magnoliopsida; order Asterales; family Asteraceae; genus Chrysanthemum; species Chrysanthemum lavandulifolium. Next base: position 102,432,230 of record CM040238.1, on the reverse strand, counting down.
TTGGTTTGTGGAGTGTTTGCTAATATTATATGGTTGATGATTAGTTGGGTACAGTGGATCTAGGCGTTATTTGGATCGCATCATTGATGTTGATATGTTAAAAAAAGGAGGATCTATAATAATGGAATATTTTCTTCTTGGCTTTATACTGTTCTAGTCAAAAATACAATTCATTGTTGTATTTGGTTAAGATTTGGATATGAACAAATGTGAATTTAATAAATTAAAAAATAAACTGTGTCCATTTGGTAGTAAATAGTAATGTGATGTGGACCACTTTGTAATCCCATAGATTTTTTTTTGCTAAAAAAGGATTGATGGGATCATGGGAACCACCATGTTGTGGCTGGAAAATGTTCAATTTTGTTGTAAATTATTTAGAGCTTATTGTCCGGACCAGCAAACAGAGATACTTAACCGGATTAGGACCAAACTGGTACCATTTTTGGTTCCAGAGTTTAGAGAAAGGTTATCAGTTCAGGATACTTCTGAATATCTTGTTCTCAGTCTGGGACTGAACATAAACCAGTTTTGTTTTCAAACTTATACAACGCCATTTTACGTTTAACAATCTTCAAACTCTACAACCATGTATTGCCATTTGTTTGACTATCCGGTTTTGGGCACAACTGATACAAAAAAGGACATGACAGGTACCGAACCTGTTTAGAACAGTCCTATACTTATTCTTAATCTTCTGGTTCCAGCTTGGTGCAGTTTTATTCCAGCAACACTCCTAATTGCTTCACGTCATAATTAAACAGTATTATTTGCAAAACTCATCCTCGTTGACAGTTCTTTTTCAGACACAAGTATTTTTCACTTTTACTTACCTTTAAGTTGTATGAAATATATGTAGCAGCAGTTCTGTCTCACTGTGTTGTTTGTTGTCTTGTTTTGTGAGTCCAATTATTGTGTCTTTTCACTAAAAATAGAATAGCTATCAAAATATTCTTAGACTCATGACATTACTATCAGGGGTTTATGAGTATGGAGAGTTTATGAACTTTTGGAGGCTGTGCCAACTTTCAAGAGAGTATACAGTTTCTTGATTGCTTAGTTAATACTTTTTTTTCTCAGTAATTTTGGTAAGAGTATTTTCTTATCTATGATTTTGCGACTTCATAATTTTTTAAAAAGCCCCATAAGGTAACACTTTCAAGAGATTACACTTGGAGGTTTGAGGGGAGTGATGATACTAGGATAGTAGGATGGACATCATTTTAAGTTTATTCAGTCTCCTTATTGTGTTTCTTACGCTTGCTTTGCAGCCAGGGGATACATATCAATCAAACTTGTCAATAGATCTCAGCAAGCACCATGTACCGAAGAATTTTACTGATAAATTCGCTTACAGGACAGTGAAATTGCTGAGAATTCCAACGGATGTATTTTTCCAGGTATCTTTCTTCCTTCGCTATTTTATGGTTGATTAATGTTGTAAAATAGTAAAGTAATATACTAATATCTGAGGTTGATATCTGCTCCTCTAGTCTGATGACTCACTAAGCTGTCTAGTTTATTATTTGAGGCAATGTGGGTTGGTAAAATTTGAATGCATCCTTCTAAATCTATTATGATATTAATTTGAGTGGGACTGAGTATTGAGGTTTCTTGTAAAACTTAAGTTGACAATTTCAATTTTTCAATCATAATTACATGAAGCAAAATTGACTATTGAGGTGTGTCTGAGACAGTTTAAATGAAGTACAAACTCAAATGGTTGCTTTTGGATAAGAGGTGATAGTTCTGATCCTCTTAAATATAAATGGTTGTTTTGGACAAAAAGTATCGAGTCAACCTACCCGTTTTTGCATTTACCTAAAAATGACCCATTATTCAACTGACCGATTTTGCTACATCTGCTTTTGGATGTATTAAAAGATGAAACAACAATCATGGTGATGGATGCATGTTTAAAATATCATTATGTTTCAGAGGCGATATGGGTGCCGTGCAATGATGCTAGAAACTGTAGCAGCTGTCCCTGGCATGGTAGGTGGGATGCTGCTGCACTTGAGATCTCTACGCAAGTTCCAGCAAAGTGGCGGTTGGATTAAAGCATTACTTGAAGAAGCCGAGAATGAGAGGATGCATCTCATGACTATGGTGGAGCTTAGAAACCGAAATGGTATGAAAGGCTTCTGGTTCTAACAGTCCAGGGGTCTTCTTCAATGCGTTTTGTCATATACATGGTATCCCGAAACTGGCACACAGAATTGTCGGATATCTTGAAGAAGAGGCTGTACATTCATACACGAGTTTCTGAAGGACATTGAGAGTGGTGCAATTGAAAATGTTGCAGCTCCAGCTATTGCTATAGACTATTGAGGCTGCCAAAGACGCAACCTTGAAGGATGTCATAACTGTCATCCGAGCTGATGAAGCTCATCATCGTGATGTCAACCATTTTGCTTCGGTAAGTTCTCGGCAACCATTTTGGATATATACCATGGTAGTAGCAAGTTGGGTGGGTTGGGTAACGGGTCAAACCAGATGCTTTTCGGGTCGAAGAGCGTGGATGAAAACATTATTTTGGTACAGGTCAAAATGTGCTGGATTGGCCCAAAGCACTTTTGTACATAGTGTTTTTTTTTTATAACTTAATTAAAATGCTCGGTATGTGAATATGATTAGGGAAGTTTTATCATATTAATTCTAATAAGAATATTTGAATAAAGTTATTAATGAGGTTTCAATATTATGCATTAAAAACACACTTTAGGCAACTTTAGGCCCCCTTAGCTCGTTTTTTTTAAGGTAACTTTTTGCATTAATACTTGTTGACCTGGTTAGAGATAAACTTCACCTTAATTGACCCATTCATAAGTACTTGGGTCAAAATTGTCACCTACAGTTTTAAACAGTACATCACATATACAAGAATATTTGACGATGGTTTGTAATGGTGCAGGACATACATTTCCAGGGAAAGGAATTGAGGGAGGCTCCAGCACCTGTTGGTTACCATTAAATCCATTCTCGTATAGAGTTACACGTCTACTTGCTGGCATAGAATTCAAAGCGTCTTAGTCCTATCGCTTATTGACCAGACAAATAAGCATCCGTACATTACTCTGAACTTTTATTCAAGTATGGTGGTTGTCACAGTCAAGTTGATGTGGAGTTTGTCAAATAACACTGTTTGATCTGAAAATGTTTCATTTTTTTTTCTTTGGAATACATATGTTGGACGCCGTGCCGCAATAATTGCTTCTAATGCGTATGTTGAAACTTGAAACATTATATTTTGTTTTGATCTATTATATATAATCATGATCTTCTTCAGTAGACAGATTAGTAGATCTTCACATAAGATTGATTCAACATACTTTTAGGATATATTGTATTCATCCGGATTATGCATCTGATATTCATTTATGTACCGAGTGTGCTCCCTGTTGTGCAATGTCACAGAAATATAAAATTCAAATGGATGCTATCAGGTGTAGTGTTCTTTTATCTTCTTACTCGGGTTACCAGACTCTTAAGAGCATTTTGTTCTTTTTATAGTTTTATGTTCTTGATTCTTGATTTCGTTTTTGACATTTGACTTTTTATTTTCTTACTTCTAACTTTGTTGTTCTTCTTTCGGCTTTGTTTTCTAAATTCCAAGTCTGTTATTCAGTTTTGATTTTATTTTTGATTTCGTAAAATGTTTGGTGGTTAGTAGCGGATTGGGTGTGGATGGATGGGTGGTATTGGGGCAGCAAGGCGGAAACCAGGTCGCCGTTCTTGTATAACTAATGCTTAATATTGTGTCTAAGACTTGCAAATATGTCAAAGAGCTCCTGCTACTATCATGCTACAGAGTATCGAAAGGAACCTCTCGGAGAAGTTGCCTCTATGAGGGGCTCACTCCGGGCAGGTTCAGTGTCACGAATTAGAATCATTTTTCCTTTATCGTAATAAAAACCAAATGTATTTGCCTGTGGTAATGATATATTTAGTGGGTTCTACTGGAGAAAGAATTTGATTTGTAACTCCAAAACATTTTATCTACACGTCTGATGGAGATCTTATAAAAATAAATTTTTAAAAGAAATAAATGCATTAGATCCTTTTAGGGGTGTTTGTTTAACCTTATTATGGGGCTTATAAGCTTATTAAGTCGTTGGAAACCGTCTACTTCGTGAGTGGTTTGGATCAAAGTCATTTGGTGGTTTGTGGTTCGGGTAGTGGGTTTGATGTTCCAGTTGGTTGTATGATATGTAGTTAGGTCGTGGTTTTGGTTTTTCGCAAGCGATTGGATCATGGTTAAGATTTGCAGGTCGTGTTGGAGCCATATTTTTGGTTGTGGTGGAGATCGTGATTTATTGATTAGGTTTGTGTTTCGGGTCGTGGTGGAGGTCGTGTTTTGTTGATTAGGTCCGTGTTTTGGGTCGTGGTGGAGGTCGTGATATGTGTAGTAGTGCAGCCCGTGGTTCATGGTTCATGTTTGTGGTTCAGATTCTGGTGGTATGTAAGTCGTGGTTTGTGGTTCAAGTTTATGTCTATGGTCAGGTGCAACGGAGGTTGTGATTCGGGCAGTAGTGTGGTGAGATTGGGTGCTAATGTTTGTGGTTCGGGTAGTGGTGGAGGTCGTGATTTGGGGAGTAATGTTGGTCATGATTTGTGCTTCTGGTTCGTGGTACGAGTGAGGTCGTGAGTTGGGTAGTGAAGTTGGCCGTGCTTTTTGTTTCTGGTTCGTGGTGCATATGAGGTCGTGACCTGGATAGTAGTACAGTTCGTGGTTCTTTTTTATGGTTATAATTTTGTTTCATTTGTTTGGAAAAATGTCATTTAGCAAGGTTCACGGGCTATGGTATGAACTTACGGCTCTCAAACTATTGAGGGTATTTCTCCACCAACTCTTCCTACATCTTGTCATGCCACCACCCGGCTGGATAGTGTGATTTGAATTGGTTTGTTTGAGATTTCGGTGAGTTTCGCATAAGCATCAAGGTCGTGGTCGGTTTTCCATTGTTCCATGCTTCTTACTGGGTGATTGCCCTTGAGTGGTTAGCGATTTCGGGTTGAGATGGTGGAGTTTCTTCTTTAGATTGTTTGTTTATTCACGATGTTTATTTTAGTGTCGTTGTAATGATAGGGTCGTGTTTTTCAAGATTTTCGTCCACGTAATTTTTAGCTTGCTAGTTGTTATTAATAAAATTACTGTCTTTCAAAAAAAATCTGGGTAAACTTATAACATTGGGCAGTTGGGCTTATAAGCTTATATTTAGGGGGTTATAATAACCTCAAATTTTGTGGCTTATTTAACAAGGTTGAACTTCAGTATGAAGTGTTATAGCAAAATGCTTTTTATGCCCTCATATAACAATTAGCTTTGGTTGTTCATATCCTTTTATGAGATTTTAACATGTTAACTATAAATAAAGTAACGCAAACACTAAACATGAGCTTATGATCTTGTAAGCCATAACCTGCTATTGAAATATAAGGCGAAACCCAAAAGATAAGCCTTTGTGTCCATCTTCTCCTTATGTGGTTGTGGTGATAAAGAAAAGGATTGAATAACATTGCTTTTTTGAATAATGTAACTTCCTATATTCTGGTAATAATGTTCTGGTTTCTCTTGGTGACTGGGCTTTCGGTATGTATAAAAAATGCCACCAAGCCATGATATGTCAATTTTATATCAACAAGATTCATATCCAAAAATGAGTGTAATGATTCAGATAAAGTGCAACTGGAATATGATTAACCATTTGTGTGTTTCTGACCATCGATGCCTTCAAAAGAATTAGATGGCAACTAATTAAGTATGCAAGATCTGAAACTAATGCGAAGGCTTTTCATCATGAAAAATTGACATGCCATGCAGCATAAATTGGCATAATGTAAAAGTAGTGTTCTCTATAAAGATTAATATTTTGGTTTGGACGTGAGATACTTTGCCGAATTTTCATATTCGGTTTGGGTTGACCAAACAAAATCAAATTTCGCAATGGACTTTCTAACATCGACTTGTCAAGGCTCAAACATCAACCATAGAATCAGATTCTTAGTATCAAGTTATCAACACTCCTTGTCCCCTCCCTGGCGCTAATCTTCACCGTAAACCAGATTCTAATTTGAAACAAATACAACACATATAATGATTCAGCATTTCTTTCTCTTGTTTCGAGCAAATGAAATATAGCAAAAACTATCAAGCAAGTTATTTGCGATATAAACTGATCTATAAACTGGTTTCTTTGTTCGGTCTATCATGAATGCTGCTGCTGCTTTTTTTTAATTCTGTTGTCCGGCATGGATGAAAACGTCACTTGAAACAAGAAACACTCCAGATTAAATGTCTAAATCGGTCAGAGTGGAGTCTCTTGTTTTAGCATGAAAAAAATGTGACATTCTGAACTTTGAATCGCAGTTGGTTACAATCTAAAGTTCCTATAAAGTCACTCGGTGGTTTCTGTTTAATCATGATATACAATGCCATTATAGTTAAGGACTTAAGGTGGTGATTTTTTTTTTTTATTTATTATTTTTTTTACCATTTCAAGCTCCTAAGAAGATCAACATTTGCAGTGCTAAGACAGCGCCATCAGTACTAGTTTAAGGCGTAAACCATCACTTAAACATTCATCAACAGTCTTACTCAATTTTTAAGGTATGTTAGACACGGATTCAAATGGCTAAGCATTTCAAAATCTATGGGACAAAGTCGATACAAAAGAACTTATTACTTATCAAAGTGGTCGAGCCTTTTTTTTTAAAGAAAACTTACATTCCAAAGTTCAAACTCATAATCTGACGCTGTTTAAAAGATTACCAGATATGTTTTGTCACTCGAGTATCGTTTTATAAAATATATACACGACTCAGACCCCTTAAAAGCGATGGTGTTTATTAAGATGTAGAAAAATCCTGCCACAACCAACATCCAACCTGTGTCTCAAGAAAAGGATGCATAATAAGTAATACAAGCTCATCCCCTTGCAGGTTCAGGGCAATGTGCAACTTTAAACGCAGCAAGTACAGATAATCATAACAAGAACGCTATCGATTTCAGGATTTGAGTCTAAAAAAGGACATGCTTATGACCATTTACATGGGTTACATATGATTACCATTATATATATAAAAACATACAGATAAAAAACCCAAACCAACTTCCAGGACTCAATTGACGCAAAGCAGACAGAAACATTACCAATAGTACTTATACTTTTTTTTGCTACTCGTTTCGGATCACGAGCGAAAAGGCCAGAAAATGATAAGGGGTTCCTCCGTCCCTACCATGTCCGCCATTCTCTTCACCGCCACGAACATCACCACTACTACTGCTTCCCTAGTTGTACCTTGAGCTGGCAGCTCCAAACGACACACGGGACAAGAATTATGCTGAACCAACCACGGTTCAATACAGCCAGAATGATAAATGTGATCGCACGGCATTTGCCTAGCCTCGGTTCCCAACTCAAACTTATCTTTACAAACAGGGCAATGAGAATCAGTATTAAGGTGCCTGTTTGTGATTTTAATAGTGGGCATAGAGTCGATAGCTGATCTGGTTGCTGGAGGTGGGCCCTGTCTACCATCGTTCACTGTAAGTTGTTCAATCAGTTCTTGTAACCCGGGACCCATAAAGATATTACTGACATTAGACCGTCTTGGGCCTGGTGGTGCCCCGTTAAAGAAGAACTCAAATCTATCGTTTGCAGACATTCGAGCGGGAGCTTGACCATCAAATATGAACCATGGAACGACACCATGTTCAGGGACGAGTCCGGATCTCCTTCTAATGTCAAAGTTAGGGTTTCTACCGGCCATTCTTTGTCTTATTAACTCAGCAAAAGCATCCATGATTCTGTTTCTAGGGTCTGGAAACGATTCCATGTACCCATAATCCGAAGGCTCGTGTGCATGTGTGGGCCCCATGCCATGTTGTCCAGGCTCGACCACCTCACTTAGTTCTTGAACAAATCCACCAGAACAATATGGGCAAACGGGATTACGACCCCGAAGCCGGACTGGCTGCTGGCATTGGTAGCACCAGTGTGTGTTACCCCCACTCGACATTGCTCGTCACAGAATCTCAGACTCGAAATGAAAAAGTATTCTGCAATCACAAGATTATTGTTTGTATTGTGTTAGTAACATTGCAAATTCCAAGTTAACCAATAGAATCATGACACTTGCCTTCTCACTCATATGAAGAAAAATCCTACCTAGGTTGCAGTATTGGCCCTTTGGCCTCTAAGAAGTACCGCAAAACTCAGACTAAGTCTAAGCATATGACACAAGTAAAACAGTAGCTGAAAGCCAAGCTCAGTGTCACCTATAACTGTTTTTTCGCATGTTAGTTAATTTGATTTGTAATGTTAAGAAAAAAAGGCATATATCCCAGGTGTAACGAAAAGTAAGGTGCTGCAATTATTCTGAAGCAGTGGGAATACCGTGTGTCTATATATATTCCTTTAGCAACTTGATACATTATACATATATAGCCAGGAATATTTACTAGTTACCACTTACCAATGCTCAACGCATCTCTTCTAAATAACAGATAAGCGTACAGAATCCTACCTAGTGAAGCAATCACATATGATCAGAAGTAGAATAAAGAAGAGCTTGTTATTCACTAAGAGTCAAGCAAACTTCAAAATTTGGAAATCCGCAACAGGAGAAGAGAACCTGCAGGGTTTGAGCATCTACTATTCTAGTACATCGAAAGATTGATAATGGTCAAATCTTAACCCCTAATGAAGAATCATTTAATATTCGAGGTAACATAGACCATAATCTATTCACTTAACCAAATTTCAGATAAAGTAATCCTGAAAAGGAAAAAAAAAATGCTTTAAGCATCTCAGGAACATGAAAATCGACCGTTAAGAGTCGCATCTTTATACTGGGAATGATCATATAGGGATCAATGAAAATTACGTGTTTCTTACTACACCAAATTTTAACCACAAATATGTCCCATTGGCTTACTTGATAAAGAGAAGAACAGGCAATAGTCTCGGCCAAACCGAGTGAATATGAAGACCACCGGTAACTTTATCTAGAAAAGATATAAAGGAATATTTGACGGAAGGAAGAAAAAATTGTAGATGATGATTAACTAACGGTAGACATAAAAGCTAACGAGATGACAACCAACAAGAATGATGGGATGTTTAACAAAGGCTATCCTTCCACACATAATGTGTCTTTGTTCTTTGAATAAGACAAGAACATGAGACTACGACAGAAATAAGAGATAACGTAAAATTCCCTTGTCTTTATGTTTTAATAAAAAATGAATAATAGAACACTTCCCTTTAAATATTCAATTCCGAAAACGGAAAACAGAGGAAAAAAATAGAAGACATGAACACTGGATTTTGATAATTACGTAACCACCCTTGTGCATAGTCTTTGCTTTCTTTACGTGAGGATAATTTTGTACTTTTGATCTTTTCTTTCTTTTCTTTTCATTTCTTTTCACTTATGAACAAAACATAAGAAAAGAATTTAACTTTCTGTTGTAAACCCTTGTACAAAAGAGACAAAAACCTCGAATATTCTTTCTCTAATTTTTTTTTTCTTTTCGTGTAAATAACATAATTAGGATTTAATCCACCACATCATACAAGAGAACCATCTTCGTTTAAAACAAAGTCCATCATATGACAGCTAGTGTGAACTCTAGTCATTTAGATTCCTAATCGTAACTAAGATACCATGTCTAGCAACTAGTTACCAGCACAACAAGTAACTTTAGTTCCAACTATTTGTGATTATTCTTGTCACTCAAGTTACACGTTACTTTACTCCGATCTGGTTGTCACAGTCAAAACATCAATTTCCATTAAACGAAGTCTGAATACAGTAACTGATCAAGTGTTATCCACGACGAATAAAGACACCTACACTCATCAATAGACATCCATAGTTCAAATCTCATAGTTCGACACTGGTTGATAAAATTACAGTACCAGATGAAGTCAATAAGCAGATGACAAAGTCACTCAAGTGTCGTTTTCTAAACATATATACATGACCCAGAATCCCAAACGTGATTGGGTCTATTATGAAGTACATAATCCAGTCACAACCCACATTCAACCCATGTGTCTCAAGAAAAACTGTAATGAAAGGGAAGAGGCTACAATTATTTTGAAGCAGTGGCAATACTGTGTGTTTAGAATGATTAATTAAGCAACTTGATAAATATAACCAGGAATATTTTACAACTGTAGTTACCTAATGCTCAAGCATCTCTTATAAACGATTGGTAAGTCCGTAAAGCATTATACTGAGAAAGCAATCATACATAAGAAATAGAAAAATGAATTCACTCAAGAGCTGTGCAAACTTTAAATCTAGAAATCAGCAATAGGAGAAGAGAAGATCAAGGGTTTAAAGCATCTAATGTTCAAGACCATGAAAAGACAAAATAACGGTCAGATCTTAAGGCCTAATGAATAATCGTTTAATAATTGGAGGTAAGGTAGAGCATAATCTATTCACTTAACCAATACTCAATTAAAGTAATCCTGAAAAGGAAAGATAAAAATGCTTAAAGCATCTCAGGATCAGGAACAGGAAAATCGACCACTAAGAGTCACATCTTTATACTCGGCTTTTTGATCATACAGGGATAGAAGAAAATCACAGGTTATTTGCTCAACCAAATTTATATTACAGAAATTATGTCCCATCCACTTACTTAAAAAGGCGAAGAAAAATGATGAATAATCTCAACCAAACCAAATGAATATGAAGACCACTGGTGAAACACTTATTTAGAAAAGAAATAAAGGAATATATGACGGACACAATAAAAAATGGAGATGATGATCAGCTAACGAGATGACAGCCAACAAAGATGATGTGATGTATAGCAAAGGCCATCCTTCCATACATCATGTGTCCATGTTCTTTGAATAAGACAAGAACATGAGTATGACCCAAATTAGAACAACAACATACCCAATCCCGCCGGGGCACTGTATGGGGGAGGTAGAATGTAGACAGATCCTACCCCTCTTACACCTACCCCAGGAGAAACCCAAAAGTAGGGACCTACCCCAGAAGAAACCCAAAAGTAGGGAGACCGCTTCCAAGAAGACCTCCGGCAAGTGTAAGTGTGCGGGTGAGAGTGCTCATATATATGCGCATGTGTGAAAGTGAGCAATAACAAGGATAAGGGGTCTAAGAGACATAAGACTAAAAGCAAGCATACAAAGCTAATAGGCATAATACCACCAAAAGAGCTTAAGAGAAAAATAGACAAACATATAGAAGCATACACCGCAAGAGAACAGATAAAGTAAAATTCCCTTGTCTTTATGTTCTTACAAAGAATATATATGTAAGAATTCATCCAGGGAGGGATATATATGAAATTCCCCATTAACAAATAACAAATAAAAAATTAATTCCTGAAACGGAAAACCGAAGAAAAAAAGAAGACATGAACACTAGATTTTGATATTTACAAAATCACCCTTGCAGGTAGTCTTTTCTTTCAAAAAGTAAGGATAAATTTGTATTACTGATCTTTTCTTCTTCCCTTATGAACAAGACAAGAGAAAAGAATTTAGCTTTACATCTTAAACCCCTTGTACAAAAGAGACAAAACCTCGTATATTCTTTCGCTAACTTTTCTTTTCCTTTTTCTTTTCATGTAACTAACATACTTATCAATTTCTTCCGCCACATGATACAAAAGAGCATCTTCGTTTTACAGATATAAACAAAGTCCATCGTAGGACAGCTAATGTGAACTCTCGTCATTTAGATTCCCAGTTGTAACTAAGATAGCATGTCTAAAAACTAATTACCAGCACACCAAGGAACTTTTCTTCCAACTATCTGTGATTACTATCCTCACTCAAGTTACATGTTACTTTTACTCTTATCCTGTTATCAATGTCAAAAATCAATTTTAGGTCATCCAAACTCTAAATTAAGCAACTAATCAAGTGTCATTCCAACAAATAAAGACTTGAACACTCATGACTCGTCCATAGACATCCAAAGTTCAAATCTCATATTTTGACACTGGTTAAAATTACAAGATGAGTCAATAAGCAAATGGCATAGTAACTCAAGTGTCGTTTTCTAAAAATATCATGAAGTACAAAATCCAGTCACAACGCACATTCAACCTGTTTGTCTCAAGAACAGGAGGGCATATATCCCAGGTGTGACGAAAAGGAAGGGGCTACAATTATTATGAAGCAGTGGGAATACTGTGTTTTAAATGATTCCTTTATCAACTTGGTAAATATAACCAAGAATCTTATACTAGTTACCTAATCCGCGAGCATCTCCTATAAATGACCGATAAGTCCGTAAAGCATCATACCTAATAAAGCATTATACCTAATAAAGCAATCACACACAATTAGAAGTAGAATAAACAGTTTGTTGTTCACTCAATATTCATGCAAACTTTAAATATTGTAGGGATTGAGGCATCTACTATTCAAGGACAAGAAATCTTAACACCTAATGCCGAATCAATTAATGATTGGAGGTAAATGGAGCATAAGCTTCTCAGTTTTTAAAGTTCAAATCCTGAAAAATCATGAAAAGAAGAAAAAACAATGCTTAAAGCATCTTCCACGTCAGGAACATAAAAATCAACCATTAAGAACTGACATATTCATATGCGGCATAAAGATCATATATGGACGTATAAAAATCACGTGTTGGTTAGCTCAACCAAATTTGTATCATAAAAATTATGTTCCATATGCTTACATGAAGAAGAGAAGAACGATGAATAATCTTGGCCAAAAACCAAATGAATATGAAGAAACCGGTGAGAAACTTATTTAGAAAAGAAACAAAGGAATATGTGATGGAAAGAGAAAATATGGAGATGATGATTAACTAACGGTAGACATAAAAGCTAATGAGATGACAGCCAACAAGGATGACGGAGTAATACATTTACCGGGTTAAAACCCTTTACCTAAAAAACAAGGATGATGGGATGTTTAGCAAAGACCCTCCTTCCATACATCACGTGTCTTTGTTCTTTGAATAAGACAAGGAACATGATAGTATGACAGAAATTTAAGATAAAGAAAATTTCCCTTGTCTCTAAGTTTTTACCAAAAACGAATATAAATTTAATTCCAAAAACGGAAAACTGAAGAAAAAAATAGAAGGCTTGGACACTGGATTTTGATAATTACGAAACCACCCTTATGCATAGTCTTATCTTTCATAAAGTAAGGATAAGTTTGTACTTCTCATCTTTTCTTTTCTTTCATTTTCTTTTATTTTATTTTCTTATCTTCTTCACTTGTGAGCAAAACAAAAGTAAAGAATTTAGCTTTCTGTCCAAAATCCTTGTTCAAGAAAATAGAAAGTTTTAGAAAATTTGTGATTTTTTTTTTCTTTTATTATGTATAAGTTGCATATCCACAGGGTAGTAGCGATAAAAATTTCCTTTCACTATAGATCATTTAAATATCTTCTGCCATGTCATATGTAAGAATATCTTGTTCCACAAACATAAAACAATATCCATCAATAAATAGCGAACCTGAAGTATTGTAGTCTTGTCAATACGATTCCTAACAGTAACTACGATAACCATGTCTAGCAACTAATTACCAGCACAACAAGAATTAGTATGTAATAAGATTCCTTCAGCGCGTCATACAAAAAGAACATGTGCATCACACAGATATAAAGATTCCTATTCCTAATCTCTAGTAACTAGTTACCAGCACGACAAGTAACTTATGTTCCATCCAAACGTTAACTCTTGCACTCCTATCCTATTTTCAGTGTAAAAAATATCAAAGTCACACGAGTTCAATTCGTGCTAGGTGCAAACAACTGCGATGTGGTCACGCCAATATTCCAAAAAAGGGGAGGACTTTACCTCGTTTGAGTATGTGTGGCGGTGGGCTCAAACCAGCCAAAAATTTGGAAAATCACGGTTACCCAAAGAAAAAGAAAAAAAAAAAAATCCTTTGTATACATAATTGTTTTTTATAACGGTTACCCAAAGAAAAAGAAAAAAAAAAAATCCTTTGTATACATAATTGTTTTTTATAACTATCTCACGATATATACACCATTTGACTAGGAAGCTTCACACACAACACGGATACAGCCCTTTGTTTTTTTAACACAAAAAAAGAGTTTATATTTAATCTTCTTACTTTAACTCTAACATATATACAAAAATATAATAATTAAACTAATAGTAAATATAAGATGAAAGTTCAGATCCGTAAATACTAGAGTAGTATTCTACAATCAAATAAAAAGAATGAAATAAAAAGCTGATAATTAAAGGCTAGATGGAACAGATTTAAATATGCCTTTGTAAGGAATGAAGAAGGTTTTACCTAGTACTGTACTTACTAGATGATAGTGGTGACGATGATGATGATGATGTTCATAGCGGTTGAGATGACTTAACCCAACAAAGAAACTAGTAGTAGTAGTAGTATAGATATACTATATTTATTCTGTGGTCGGTCTTGATATGTTGGTTTGATAAGGATCGGTTTTTGACCCGTCTAAACGCCTTCACTCGGGTCTACCAACCACTCGATTCACCTTTATTAGCGTTTATTAGGGTCTTTCTAGACTTTATCACTAGTGTGATTTTCGGTTGGTACATTTTATAATGAGATATGATACATGGGAGACTTAATAGGAGGCCTAAAAATACTTTTAATGTATGGGTTGTAAAATAAACGGGTCCTTATTTGCAGACATTATCAGAATGTCGTCAAATGTTTTTAGGTCTCCCATTAAGCCTTCCAATTAGGTCCATTATCATATTCCTTTTATAATTACTTATAACACTTTTTTTTTTCATTTAAAAGATTATGTCTCGTTAAAAATTTTACAAGATAAAATTTGTGGGACAAAAAAATTGTCAAGGGAAAAAGAGTGTGACCGCATATGTTCACTTCCCCTGATGATCACATCATTTGAGTTTTATTGATATATGATAGTCAAATTTGGATATCCTTGTAAAATTTCATGGGTAAATATAATCATTTTAATGTTCCATTTTTAACAAATATCTACTAAGACGATTATAACACATATGCTCATATTGCTTGATCTCATACAATAATTTATTCAATTTGATCAAGTAGTATTCTCGATAGCTTTTCTTACATGCTTCAAGCATTTTAAATAACGAGACATGCTTCATGCATTTTATATCCTTCTAGGAATCTCAACATCAAATGAGCACTTACTTGTATTTTTTATATGCATATCAATATTTATCATATTACCAGACTTATATAATATCAGAATACTTATTGGATCGACCACATGAGAACATGTCTCATTATTATTTTCAAATATAAATTCAATACATTAATTTCGCTTTCTTATAAAGACAAATATTTATCCAATAAGTTTACGCATTCATGTGTATGAACTTCAAGTCTCACTTGTCTAATCATAACAGAATTCAATCTTTCACCAGTTACTTGCGTCTTTACATTATGGCCAATCATTAGATACAACAGTACTGTCAACGTCGATTCAATTCTTTTCGATTCCACACCATAGTTTAATGAGATCTCATTGTTTATGTGTACATGAGGTTGTTCTGGAATCCTTTTTGTCCAGTGTCTGAGTAGGAGAGTATGATGGGGTCTTTATTACCTCGATATGACCATCTTAACTCCCTGCTCCATTTATATAATTCGAGGACTTTTTATTTGGAATCGATTATTCTATTATGTTGTAGGTATGCCGTAGAATCATTACCAATCATTGGTTGTCCGTTGGGACACATATAATTTGGAGCATCTTACCAATCATTGGTTGTCCAGTTGGGACACATATAATTTGGAGCATTAGCAGCGTATAAATGATCTAGTTACTCTGTTTTAAGTCACCAAATATGTCTGGTATTTTTTAGATCAAAAAAATGAATTATACTTTGAACTTCAAGTTCATATTCATTAGTGTTGTGAGGTTCAACATTTACATTATTATAAGTTATTCCAAATTCTTGTCTCATTCTCTTCCCTAGATGAATTATCATTTCAATGCCTCACTTTGCGCGTTGTGATGGATTAACTATAATATAAGCCGCACAATTACATGACTCTTAGATGGGAGATATATGGTTTGTGACCGAAAAATCATTAAAATAGGGAGGAATCATTATAACTTTTGGCATGATGCGAATTCGTGTTGTCTCATTTAAAATAACATGCCCCATAAACCATTAATTTGCTCTCATAATTATTGGCTCTTACTAAAAACGTTTATACGCTTCAAAAAAAGTATTTCGCTTACGAACATAAGCTACAAATGTTCAATACTTTGTTCCAATAATTACCAAATAATTGGAATTACTCACCACCATTTCCAAAGATATAATATGAAAAACGTGCTCGCATTCTTATAAACGAATCCACTAACCACGCTAACTTCATGTTGCGTCTTTATGATCATTTTGACGATGCATCAATTTTAAAATCAAAATGATCTAAGTGGCACTTGTATAAGCCTACAAATATCTCTTTTGGATATTTTCCAAAAAATTAAAGGAATAAGCCCTTACTTTAATTTAGTTGTAGGTGAAGTATTAACTTCTATTGTAAGTAGAGCTGGCATAACAGGTCCGACACGACACGACACGACACGAACACGATAAGACACGGAGCTGTTAAGACCTAACACGAACACGACATGATAAGCTAATCGTGTCAGATCTTAAAACACGAACACGAAAATTAACAGGTTACACGAACACGGACACGATAAGACACGATAAGAGGTCTTAACAGCTCTTGACACGCTAAAACACGAAATCTTAACAGGTCTTTAACAGGTTTTAATAGGTCTTAACGGGTCTTAACAGGTCTTAACAGGTCTTATCGTGTCTTAACAGGTCTTGACACGAACACGACACGTTATCTTATCGTGTCATCTTACACGAACACGAACACGACACGAAACACGATAAGCCCAAACACGAAACCTGTTAACTTCGTGTCGTGTCATGTCGTGTTTTCGTGTTTCGTGTCGAAATTGCCAGCTCTAATTGTAAGTAATAAAGACAATAAAAATCAACTTTGAAGTAACTCATCGCTCTTTTATATATTCACATCATTATTGACTCGGGATTGTCCAACCGGTCATGCCACATAATATTATAATTTTGGCACATAAACTTCTTGTTTATGACTACACGTGCTTCAACTGTACTTGACATTATGTGAAATCTTGGCACATAAACAACTAGTTTATAAACATATGTGCTTTGATTGCACTAGACTTTATATTAAAGTCGAATAATATGGAGAATTTAATACATTATCACATTTATACTTTTGTTTCTCCAATGAAATTTATATAAGCACTTTTATGGCTTTCACATAGTTCAATATAAATAACATGATTTGCTAGAAACATATATAAATATCATGAAATTATGCTATTTGATTCGCTTGAGGGAATCATAATAAAACTTAACGTTTTATTTTCTTTTCTAACATAACGTGAGGTTATGCTACTGATTCTACTAATTAAATCAAATTAGCACTTGCGGTTCTAATTATATTTTCTTTAACATTACATGAGGTTATGTTATTGACCCGTATAAAATAATCATATTAGAACTTGAGGTTTTAATTATGTTTTTTTTTCTTTAACATAACACGAGGTTATATTGCTTTGATTATTTCATTGTAGTCACAATATAACATTTATTATTCTTGTTAACTATAAGAAAGTTTAAGAGAATAATTGCACATTAACCTATAGCATTATCATATATATAATAAACCATATCCATTAATTTACTAATGAAGTTGCACAAAAATGCAAAATACATACATGCCATTACTCAATTAATCAAATGCCTTATAAGCAAACAAAATCACATGGTATAGAGGGATAAACTTAATGACACAATTTGAATTCAACTAAGATATATCTTTCTTATACTTAATAGCTCATTTATTCTTAGGCAACTGATTCGTTTGTTTGTGTGTGTGGTGAAATAAACACAATATCAATTTATCAAATTAATCGTGAAATTCGACAAATCAACCATTTAGGAAAAGGGTTAACGTGCCAAAGCTCACGAAATGTGAATAAAGTGATACCGGGAAAGTGATTTCCCCGGGTCGTGTCCCAACGAGGTGTGAAATTGACGGTTTCGTTGAGTTTCGTGATTAGGACAAGAATTGGTTAAATGAATTTGGGTTTTGATTACGTTATTCTACAAAATAAAGAACGGGAATGAAAATTAAGCATGTAAAACAATGTAAACACTACATAAACTACTTCTAAGCCTAAGAAACAATAAAACGAAGCTAAATTACATCCTAGGGTGCTAAAATACTAAAACGCAAAAAAAACGGGAACACACCCGAGCCATAAACGTGAAAATTTTGCAATTTAAGGGCTACGGGTGTAAAAACAATTTTCCTACATTCTAAACGACTAAAAATAATTTTAGAAAAAAGTCGGGTATTTTTTTCAACTTTTATTTTATTTATTACGCATTAAAAACTATTTTAAACTAATTAATTAATTAAAAATACTAAACATTTTAAGAAAATTCTACAAAAATTACAGAAAATAGCTTAGACACTACTGAATCTATGAAAAATAAAAAACTACACTACTGCATGAGGAAATAAGCTGTGAAAAACATAAATAAGCTAAAACTATATAACTGCAAACTACCTTAAAAGATTAATGATGCAAGACATAACCATAAAAAGACCCAAGGGCAGATGGATGGGTGTGTTGTGTTGTCTCGTGGGGCAAAGAGACCAGGAGGTCCTGGGTTCGATTCCCACTTCCTCGCTTTTTTGCAACTTATTTCTTTTTTTTTTTGGATTTTTATAAACTTAAGAATATTAATTTTTTTTTGAAAAGCCAAACTTTAGAAAACACAAAATTAAGCTGTTTGAGAGCTTATATCATAGCAGAAAACATCAAAGATCCAAACACCCTCTATCAGTTTGTAAGCAAAAATTTGAACATGAAAAGGAGTCAAATAAGCAAAACCATGGAGCAAATGAGCTATCATTCACACTTAATAACTACAACAAGCATAAGGAACAACTAAAAAAGCAAATACAATGGGAAATCATCAGTTGGCATCATGAATTAAACTAGGGAACCTTAAGCTACAAGAGAAAAGATAAGCTAATCTAAAAGCATTAATAAGCACTATTAAGTAAAGAAATGATCTAACCTGAACTAATTCACTAAAAAAAATAAGAAACCTGAATAAGCAGAAGCTAAAACTAATAAGCACTTAAAAGGAGGTGCTAAGTCATTGTTCTGTTTGTCGCTTCAACACAAATGACTAACGGGCTCTGTTTAAGCCAATCCTACAAGAGCTACAAGGAAATTAGCTTTTGAGCTTAAGGGTTCTTGAAGACAAGTTGGGGCAAGCTTTGCCCCCACAAATGTCAAATAAAAGCTAAACTAAACACGCTAGGGGCTGAGAAAAGGCTTGTGGGACGTAAAAGAAAGGCATATGACAAATGATTTAAAGGTAAATTAAGAACAATTAACCTAATCTAAAAACTAAAACAAGTCTAAAACTAAAAGCTAATATATCAAAGAACCTAAGAAACTACTATGCACCCTGTGGGGCTTATGTGAAGCTTCTATGGGAGCTAAGCAACTGAAAGTGGGACAGCAAATAGTGATACAAGGTTCAACAATGGAAATGAAAAAACTACTCTAAAGCTATAACTGACTTACCATCAACTTGTAAAAGCTTGTTAAAACAACTAACAATCACTTAGTTAAGAATCAAAATGGGTCACAATTGAATTTCCACCCATAAACAAGCTAATCCAAACACCCTTTCTCGCGAAACATGTGAAGCTGCTGAACTAAAAAAAACTTGAGAGCTCAAGCATAAGCTCACATGAGCTTAAGAAAACAACTTTAACAAACTTGATACCAAAACTTTCAATAAACCAATGGCGATTAAACAAATACTTAGCAAAACTAGAAATTTAAATGACTTGAAACTAAATTGCATTGAAAAGTAAAAAGTACAATTAAATGTAAATGATCAGAAATCATAAATTGGACTAGAACTTGAATTTCTAGACAAACTTTTTACAAATTCCTAAATCCCTATTTATACTAAAAAGTGCTTCTCTCTTCTGTGTTTCTTGCGTGTGCTTCTTGAATTGATCCTGACCATCTAGCACTTAGGTGTAACCGGAGTTAACATGAGCCATTGATGGGGCTTTGTGGTGTGGATTGCCACTGAGGTGCAACACGTGAAGAGGTAACGTGAGTCTTTTTTGGGAAGGGAGCTCAGTGGGTTTAGCTGTGTCAGGATGTAGGAGACAAAGCGTGGGTGCAGGGCATGGGGCAGCAATGACAAGGATTTTGGCGGGAGATTGGGATTTATTTTGTGTTTTCTGGATAAAGGAGAAAAAAGGGAATGGGTGAAGTGAATGGGTAAAAAGGGTGGTTTATGTGGGGAATTAAAAAGGTTGAGGGTTATTTTTATTTTTTTGTAAAAATAGTTTTAAGAAAAAAGTATTTTGTAGTAGAAATTTTTATTTTATTTTTTATTTTTTATTATTATATTTTTTTTGTAAAAGGAAATTTGTTTTAAGAAAAAATAGAATTTTTCAAAACGGTTATTAAGGTTTAAAATGGATTTAGGGATTAAAAGGTGGTTTTGGTTATTTGGGTATCGGGGATGGGTAAAATAGTGATTTTGGTTTTGGGTTAGGTTTTAAGGTTTGCTTTCCCACTTTCACTCCAACAACATGTTCGGGTCTTCAGTTGATCAACGATCGTAGAAAATCACATCCCGGCATCGGCTTTTCAGAACTTTTCTGATTTTGGCTCGATTTTGCTCGTTTTCGCTCTGTTTTCAATCCTTTTGTACCTGCAAGACACAAAACACACTCCAAGGATATTTTTAACATATTTTGATCTTATGTGGGTGTTTTTGGTCATTTTTGTGGTCTTAGACGGGTAAAAATGATGAGTGAATAAGCACTCATCAAATCCCCCCACACTAGGCAATTGCTAGTCCCTAGTAATCAATCATGTAAAGTAATGAATGAAACTCATGAGTATACCCCATTTTGACCTTTTTTATTCGATGCGAGAAATTTAAACTAGACTGAAAGTAAACAACATGCTTGATTAACAAAAAGTGGTATCATGGAACGGGATTCACACAAAATGGGTGTCTCCAGGGAATTATAATCGTCATCCTCTTTTTATACTCTCAAACTAAGTCTAAACTTATTGTGCAAATGTTTTTGTAAAATGCTAACACTACTTATATTAATAATCTATGTAAGTCAAGACTTAACTTTTTGCTCCCACAGTTTATACAATTTAAGTTCGTGTGCTCATTTTCAAAAGTTTGACTATTGAAACCGACCTTGTTATGGTTGTTATCCACTTAACTAAAATCTTAACTTCCGGAAACTACGAAAGTCTAAGGATCGAAGGGCCTCTTCCATGTAGCGGATTTCTTCTCGGCACATCCCAAACCGGTTGGCTTTAGGTGGACCGGCTTTTGACACCTCACGAAGAATAGTACCTAATTAGCGGAATTCGATTCCAAAGATTTACGAGGCTACCGTTAAGTTAAGACTAAACCTAAATGGATAACAACCGAAGACAATTTAGAAGTTCGAGATTCAAAGGTGAGATCACTCCTTGTAGCGACTTTCTTCTCAGCTTGTCCATTTAAGGAGGCTAGGTTTTCACCCTCGAGAATAGTATCAGAGCTTTCGGGGTCTTTGACTTCAAGAATTTCTAAATCACCGTCAAGCTTTTAGACAACCTTGACGAATCCTAGTTCAACTTCCGATTTAAATTCAAGAAAAAGCAAGTTTCGCACATTTATTCATAAGCAACATAATACTTTTATTCCAGAACTCATTTTTTTCATTTTTCATTTTTCAACTTTTTTCATTTTTTTTTTCACTTTCTTTATTTCACACTTTTTTTTCCACTTTGACTTGCAATTTATTTTTGCATCATTCAAGCACTTTTACGATACTTTCATTTTGCAACTTTATTCCGATTTTAAGAAAGTATGCTTTTCCAAAAATTTAAACAAAGAGTTGAACTTGAGCTCTATATCAATTTTGCTTAAAAACTTTTTGTTGTAACAAGACGATTTGAATGTTCAAAAGTTTGACAACGAGCACGTATTTTAGGTCCAATTAGTGATCTTCTGGGAGAAAAAGCCATATATTACTTATATAAGCTCTAAAGAGAACCAACTACTCCACGCTTAGCATTTTCATTTGCACAACTCGTAAAAACTTAGCCTAATTGTTAAGAGAGCAGCTAGATCAACACTCTAGCAGAGTTGGGATTCCCTTTGTTCTAACCTAATCAAGACTAAACTATCATTAACACTGAAGCATTAACATTTTATTTTCGTGCAAAATTTTTTAAATTTGGGTCAAAACGGGGGTACTAGGGACTAAAGGGTACAAATGTGACAAAATTCGACAGAATTCCCCCCCCCCCACACTTAGAATTGAATATTGCCCTCAATATTCAAATTCCCGGCCGAAGCCGATACTATCGAACGGAAAAAGGTAATACCACTAACCAAGTGTGTGGACGAAATCTGTTATTTTAACAAGAATGATTTTTGAAAACATATCCCCAGATAAATGTTAGTAAAGTTGATCGGATATTGACTATGGTGGATTGAAAACAGCGCATCAATCATCACGATCGAGGATTCTGAAAACATGAGCAAACACACAAGAAGCAAACACTGTGGAGGTTTCCCCCCACACTTAGCGGTTAGAAAATAGAAAGAAGTCAGAAACATGGGTGGGCACCCATGAAATGCTACTGTTTTTGTTAACCGAGTCGCTAGCTTGACTCGACCCCGAATTCATTGGTCCATGAGGAAGCAAATGTGGAATTCATAAATCATAAGAATTCCAAGATCAAAGATTGTATCCTCATTCCCGAAGGAGTGAAGGATAGGAGAAGTCACATTAAATGTGAAGAAAGGAAGAAAGATACGGATGATATATGTTTCAAACACAAATGATTCCGTAGGAAGAAGGAGTTCATTTTGATCACATTTTAAAAACTCATTTTCTCTTCCAACGAGTATCCCTGGTTAAAAAATTTTGTCTTCACAAGACGGATCAATGGAATACTCGATGGAGATCTCATCAGAGAGGATAGAATCGTCATCACGACGGAGGAGATGAGTCGAATACAGAGGTGGGACAAGTGGTGTGCTCGAGGCTAGCAATTTCCACCACTTCCGTAATGGTCTCAGATCGGCCTCGGACATTTCATCGAAAGAGGATTTACTTTCCCAAAGTGTAGTCATCATTAAATTCAAAAGAGGATTTGAGAAAATCCGGAAGTAACCTCGAAATGTCGAGAGAATCACAAAAGGCAAATCACAATCACTATCGGATGTATCCTCGGACTCACTGGGATTGGGACGAAGTTCTCAACACTAGACGATTCCGTTTCACGAATTGTGCTAAGATGCTCATCCCCATGGTGAGAGAGTCCTTGGAAGCTATAGTAGGTAAGATAGGTATGATAGCAATAGGCGGGGAGTTGAGAGATAACATCGCTCAATGGAATAGCACTCTCCTCGTCATAATCATAATCGGCGTCAACCTTATCTTTAGCATATAAAGCTCGATATGACGATTTGTTCCTCACTAATAATTCTTCCATGCTTACATTATCCGGCTCTTCGAGAACCGTGTGATAGCAGCAGATGAATTATAGGACTTCTCAATTGAATGGTTTCTTCATCATCGTCATCATCGTCATCATAATCGTACACGAGAGGTTTCCAATATTGGGAACTTACTCTAGCTGCTTGTTCTTCAGCTAGAAGTTCTCCATACATTTTCTGACGAGACTCTTCTTGGGCACGTTCATTAACCAATTCTTTTAAATCTTTGAGTAAATCTAGAAAATTTTCGAGAAGTTCTTGAGGAATTTGCGGAGGTTGTGTATGAATCGTTTGGTACTGTGGAGGTTGGTCATGATAATAATAGTCATAATTGTTACAAGGATCATGCTCATAGACAAGCGAATTCCTTGTTTGACAATTAGCGTTATAGTGCGAACCTCCACAATACTCACAACCGTATGATTGCTGTGAGTGATTCGGTGAATCATATGAATATTGGTCAAAACCAAAATTTTGATTGTTACATGGACCCTGCTCATAGACAAGCGTGTTCCCCGTTTGACACTCAAAACTCGGGTGAGGACCTCCACAATACTCACAAGAATATGTCTCCATCTCATAGTGCGGGGGTTGGTTAAGGAAATTGGTTGTTTCATTGTAGGGATTTTGGTCATAGACAAACCCGTTTCCCGAATTCACGATGCTACAACCGGGGCAATTTCCACCATTTTGAGGTCCCCCGCACCATTCACAAACGAATTGGTAAAACGAAGGCATCATGAAGAATTATACGGATAAGAGGGATAAAAGGAAAGAATCATCGGGTCAGAGGATAACGAAGAATAGAATTAAACGGTAAAAGAGGTAAGAGAAATAGAATTATACGGATAAGAGGAACGAGAAGAATATTTTTGGATTTTTGAAAACGAGTGCACATGCACATTCAAAAACAACACTTTCAATTAAAACAAGACCGAGGCAAAACACAAGGAACTTAAACCAATAATCACAAGCGTATTCACGCAAGTGACACAAAGGCAAGTTTTGAATCTTTGGTTCGGGAACTTATTATGATAACACTCAAGTTGAGAAGTGTTATATTGATTGTGTGTTCTATTTATTTAAAAACAACAAGCAAAATCTTTTTGTATTTTTATCTTTTACATATATACAAAGAAAAGAAAAATATTTTTGTATTTTTGTATTTTTATAAAAACAATAACTTCACGAGGAAGGTTCTTCAAGTCACTAATCGTAAAAACTTCACGATATTGTCGCAACACACCTCCCCGGCAGCGGCGCCAAAATTTGATTCGTTTGTTTGTGTGTGTGGTGAAATAAACACAATATCAATTTATCAAATTAATCGTGAAATTCGACAAATCAACCTTTTAGGAAAAGGGTTAACGTGCCAAAGCTCACGAAATGTGAATAAAGTGATACCGGGAAAGTGATTTCCCCGGTTCGTGTCCCAACGAGGTGTGAAATTGACGGTTTCGTTGAGTTTCGTGATTAGGACAAGAATTGGTTAAATGAATTTGGGTTTTGATTACGTTATTCTACAAAATAAAGAACGGGAATGAAAATTAAGCACGTAAAACAATGTAAACACTAAATAAACTACTTCTAAGCCTAAGAAACAATAAACGAAGATAAATTACATCCTAGGGTGCTAAAATACTAAAACGCAAAAGCAGGAACACACCCGAGCCATAAGCGTGAAAATTTTGCAATTTAAGGGCTACGGTGTAAAACAATTTTCCTACATTCTAAACGACTAAAAATAATTTTAGAAAAAGTCGAATTATTTTTTCAACTTTATTTTATTTATTACGCATTAAAAACTATTTTAAACTAATTAATTAATTAAAAATACTAAACATTTTAGAAAATTCTACAAAATTACGAGAAAATAGCTTAGACACTCTGAATCTATGAAAAATAAAAACTACACTCTTGCATGAGGAAATAAGTCATGAAAAACATAAATAAGCTAAAACTATATAACTGCAAACTACCTTAAAAGATTAATGATGCAAGACATAACCATAAAAAGACCCAAGGGCAGATGGATGGGTGTGTTGTGTTGTGTCGTGGGGCAGAGAGACCAGGAGGTCCTTGGTTCGATTCCCACTTCCTCTTTTTTTTTGCAACTTATTTCTTTTTTTTTTTGGATTTTTTATAAACGTAAGAATATTGATTTTTTTTGAAAAGCCAAACTTTAGAAAACTCAAAATTAAGCTGTTTGAGAGCTTATATCACAGCAGAAAACATCAAAGATCCAAACACCCTCTATCAGTTTGTAAGCAAAAATTTGAACATGAAAAAGAGTCAAATAAACCATGGAGCAAATAAGCTATCATTCACACTCAATAACTACAACAAGCATAAGGAACAACTAAAAAAGCAAATACAATGGGAAATCATCAGTTGGCATCATGAATTAAACTAGGGAACCTTAAGCTACAAGAGAAAAGATAAGCTAATCTAAAAGCATTAATAAGCACTATTAAGTAAAGAAATGATCTAACCTGAACTAATTCACTAAAAAAAATAAGAAACCTGAATAAGCAGAAGCTAAAACTAATAAGCACTTAAAAGGAGGTCTGCAAGCTGCTGTTCCTGTTTGCTGTTTCAGTCACAAACAGCCCAACGGGGCTCTGTTTAAGCCAATCCTACAAGAGCTACAGTGGAAATTAGCTTTTGAGCTTAAGGGTTCTTGAAGACAAGCTGGGGGGCAAGCTTTTGCCCCCACAAAATGTCAAATAAAAGCTAAACTAAACACGCTAGGGGGCTGCAGAAAAAGGCTTGTGGGACAGAAAAGAAAGGCATATGACAGCAGATTTAAAGGTAAATTAAGAACAATTAACCTAATCTAAAAACTAAAACAAGTCTAAAACTAAAAGCTAATATATCAAAGAACCTAAGAAACTACTATGCACCCTGTGGGGCTTATGTGAAGCTTCTATGGGAGCTAAGCAAACTGAAAGTGGGACAACAAATAGTGATACAAGGTTCAACAATGGAAATGAAAAAACTACTCTAAAGCTATAACTGACTTACCATCAACTTGTAAAAGCTTGTTAAAACAACTAACAATCACTTAGTTAAGAATCAAAATGGGTCACACTTGAATTTCCACCCATAAACAAGCTAATCCAAACACCCTTTCTGGCAGAAACATGTGAAACTGTTGAACTAAAAAAAAAACTTGAGAGCCCAAGCATAAGCTCACATGAGCTTAAGAAAAACAACTTTTAACAAACTTGATACCAAAACTTTCAATAAACCAATGGCAGATTAAACAAATACTTAGCAAAACTAGAAATTTAAATGACTTGAAACTAAATTGCATTGAAAAGTAAAAAGTACAATTAAATGTAAATGATCAGAAATCATAAATTGGACTAGAACTTGAATTTCTAGACAAACTTTTTACAAATTCCTAAATCCCTATTTATACTAAAAAGTGCTTCTCTCTTCTGTGTTTCTTGCGTGTGCTTCTTGAATTGATCCTGACCATCTAGCAGTTAGGTGTAAATCTGGAGTTAACATGAGCCATTGATGGGGCTTTTGTGGTGTGGATTGCCACTCTGGAGGTGCAACACGTGAAGAGGTAACGTGTGAGTCTTTTTTGGGGAAGGGAGCTCAGTGGGTTTAGCTGTGTCAGGATGTAGGAGACAAAGCGTGGGTGCAGGGCATGGGGCAGCAATGACAAGGATTTTGGCGGGAGATTGGGATTTATTTTGTGTTTTCTGGATAAAGGAGAAAAAAGGGAATGGGTGAAGTGAATGGGTAAAAAGGGTGGTTTATGTGGGGAATTAAAAAGGTTGAGGTTATTTTTATTTTTGTAAAAATAGTTTTAAGAAAAAGTATTTTGTAGTAGAAATTTTATTTTATTTTTATTTTTTATTATTATTATTTTTTGTAAAAGTAAATTTGTTTTAAGAAAAATAGAATTTTTCAAAACGGTTATTAAGGTTTAAAATGGATTTTGGGATTAAAAGGTGGTTTTGGTTATTTGGGTATCGGGGATGGGTAAAATAGTGATTTTGGTTTTGGGTTAGGTTTTAAGGTTTGCTTTCCCACTTTCACTCCAACAACATGTTTGGGTCTTCAGTTGATCAACGATCGTAGAAAATCACATATCGGCGTCGGCTTTTCAGAACTTTTCTGATTTTGGCTCGATTTTGCTCGTTTTCGCTCTGTTTTCAATCCTTTTGTACCTGCAAGACACAAAACACACTCCAAGGATATTTTTAACATATTTTGATCTTATGTGGGTGTTTTTGGTCATTTTTGTGGTCTTAGGCGGGTAAAAATGATGAGTGAATAAGCACTCATCAGCAACCATAAAAATAATGTTGCAAACTTCAGAATAATGTTCTCAATATTCCGGCATTACCGAAAACATATTAATACTTTCATACTTACCATCGATAATGTATATTTCATGTAACATCTATATTTTTCATATTTCCATTGTCGTATATTTTCACGAAGGGAGGATAGACTTAAGCTAGACATGTCAGAGCTTTTCTTGTCGGAGGACATGACCTCAAATAGGAAGGGGTGGAGAGATAGGATTAGAATATGCGAGTAGATTTGGCTAGGGTTTTAGGGGGTTTAGGTGTTTTTTGGTGGGTATAGGCTTCTACGCGCCTTTTTGCTTTTGCCGTAGCTCTAGGCCCCGTGCGTTGCTTTGCTTTTGCTTTGTGTTTCTCAGGTTTTCCTGCTTTTCTTGCCCTGGTTTTTGTTTTTGGTGCCTTGTTTTTGTTGCTCTGCCTTACCATTAGGTCCGTGCGTGTTAGGTTTTTGCCTTGCTTTATGTTGCTCCATTTGCTTTGCCGGCTCTCTCTTTGGGTTTTTGTTCCTTTGTTTTTTGTTTGTGTCCTGCTTTTGTGTGCCTTTGCCTGTGCTCCCTCCAGTGCCCCTTTGCTTTGTTTTACTTGCTTTCGTTACTGCTTGTGCTTGTGGTTTTATTGTCTTAGGCTTTCTTCTCCTCTCTTTCTCACCCGCACACCTGCACTTGCCGGAGATCTCGTTGGGCAGCAGATCCTACTCCCGGGTTTACCCGGGGCAGGGTAGGATCATCTACATTTTACCTCCCCATACCCTACCCGGGGTGGGTTGTTGTTGTTGTTGTTGTTGTTGTTGTATATTTTCACGATGTCTTACCACATCTATTGGTCATCGCGCTTTTATCATGAATTTCATTATATGTACCTCAATCACGTCCATAGCTACGATCTTTACATTTATCAAAATATATTCAAATTCATTTCAAATAGTAGAACATATTCAATTGGATGCCCACGATATTTAAGTTTAAGCTTGTTTTTAATTGTATAGGCAATATGAAATATCAATTCAATACTTTTATCTCGACATAAAAGTTTTGAGAAGTAATAGATGGTCTAGTACATTTATCAATCTTAAACCTTATAACCATGGGTGATTTTATATATACCGAGCTTTAAAAATATCACAAACTCTTATGTCAAATATCTACCTTAAATTATTTCAATTAAATGTCATCATATTTTTACCTTTTGATGTACATAAGCTTAGTGTATAAAAGCAAAACATTGTATTTTGGTTGTCAATTAGAGGCTGGTTGACGCAAAAAGCAACTCAATTAAAATCCTAGATGAACAAAGGAAGACATCATAACCAAGTTGCATAAAACACATTTATGTGCACAAACATCAATCTCAACCATACAAACCATGTGAACTATTATCAATTTGCACATCTTTCGTCAGTCAATTTATTCAAAATCAATGCTTCTACAAGAACAAAATAGTACCTTATAAATACTAAGTACCTTATAAAAATTCTTTGATAAAATGTAACACCCCAACCCGACAAGAGTCCGAATATCACATTACGGAATCATATCATAACATAACTAAATAGCAAGCGGAAGTCTTACATAAATAAAGAGAAAGTTATATGAACAAATGACTAGTAAATAGGTTCAAAACATCATAGTCAAAACTGAAATAATAAAATCCAAATGCTGAAAGAATACAAAGTCTGAAAAATAGGCAGTTCAAATGACAGGGTCACTAAAGGGTATGTCTTCTACTCCTACTCTCTTTACTCAAATCCCAGCTTCCCGCTAAAAACCTGCCGTAGAGAAAAGAAACGCGATTGAGCTTAAAAAACCCAGTGAACAGATAGGACAAAATGAAAACTAAGCATAATAAAGATACAAAAACGAATCAAAAGAAACTGATAACAAAGACGTAACAAATGGGCACAATGAGTCCAAGAGGAACCTGCAGAACACAATATTAACGGAAATAGAGAATGTATAAAATCAAGGAGACAAAGTAAGGTAGCGCATCTGTGAACCGTTATAAGCACATACAGATAAACAATATACAGATATCAAAACGGAAATCAATTAGAAGCATGTTGAACAAATACCATAACTAAAGAAAGTGACTGAAGCAAAGTACATAAATATAAGCATGGTAAACCAAAAAATATCAAATAAGCGGATAATATAAGTTGAACCAAATTCCATCATCAAACGGTAGCATGAACAGAAGTGTAAGCATGACATATCAACAGGTCAGGTCGTCCTCAATTACTAAGCCGAACCAATATCATAAGCAACGTAAATACCAAATAGAAGTATAAGCATGGTAGTTACAAGTAGCAGATAGGAATACTAAATGAGAAACGTAGCCAACGGAAATAATTGAACAAAGGTATAGCATGGTAAATGGATGAATCAAATAATCATATAATCAAATACTCTGATACTGCCCACGAGCTCAAATGACTAAAGGAGATACTTGATAACATCAAATAGTCCTGAATATTTAGTGTCAATTTTCCCCGATAATGCTCGTTATTTATATCATTTATACGGATTTACGCTTGTTTTCTATTGTTTTCCACTTTTAGGTAAATTACGAGCATTGGAGCTAAAGAGACGCGAAAATGGAAACATTACTAAAGATTTTTCACAGTATGCCTATTTTGAAGAAGTTACGGCGTAACTCCTCTCTCACATTACGCCGTAACTATTGCGTGACCCAGAATACCAACTTATCAAGAGGTTACGGCGTAACTCTTCCCAAAGGTTACGACGTAACTACATTAGGTCAAATAAGGATCCACGCCGCTGATACTTACGCCGTAACTACTGCATCATTTACGACGTAACCGTCTTTATTGAAGACTACGGCATAACCACTTATTATGTTATGCCGTAACTAGCAGATCTAGTGCATTTATGACGGAATAGAAGGTTACGGCGTAACTCCTATATTGGTTACACCGTAACCCAGACCTGGCCTATAAATACCCCACGAATTCCAGCATTTCTAATCATCCCATTCAACACACAACTCTCGAGAACGTGGGAAAAAGCTCAAGGCATGTCTAGGGAGCATACGGAGTCGTTTCCAGGAGAAGTCACCAATTACTGATAAGCTTTAGCATTTTATATTTCTTTTACTTTCAATTCATGTATTTTGTACCTTTGAATATTGAATTGATTTGCATGATTAATATGAGCTGCTAAGCACCCTTTGGTGATAGCCTAGTTATGATTCCTTAATTGTTTTGTTTCGTTTACCTTTACTTCCGTACAATTATTTCTAAGTGTATGCATGCATATTTCTTTGGTAGTCACCCTTGATTCGGTAGTTTTGAATGGTGGTAGAGGCCAATTGCCTAGAGATATGACCAACCGACCCTAGGTGAGCGGATCGAGATGGGAAGGGTAAGATATGACCAACCGACGACCCTTTCTACTTGTGCGATTGACCAACCGATCACCTATCGTTTGGATGAACTTAAGAATTGGGGGTGTAGTGTCTAAGTTCCTAACGGCGGGCACTCACTATTTAGAATCTAGCATGTAGCGGTACTTAATGACTTGGCTTAGGGACCAAGAACAACAGGACTTATGACGGTGCTTTGATTTCTCCTATGGTGGCATCTTTGCCGATAGGTTAGGCGAATTGACCAAATGTTGTCCTCTCGAATTTGACCCCACCAAGTAATTGGAAGTAGGTAGACGAGACATAACTAGCTAGGAGGATTGACTAGGTTAGCACCACTATTCCTCTATTGATTTCCCTTTACCCATTTATCTGCTTTTATTTTATTTTGCATTAGTAGTTTAATTAATTAAATCCCTATCGAAACCATTATTATTCTGTGACACTAGACTTAGTAATAATCCAACACACATAGCTCTTGGGACGACCTCGGCTTTACCATTTACTACACTACACACGACCGGGTACACTGCCCGTTAGTGTATTAGGGTAGACCATAGGTATAGCGAGACACTATAAATATTAATACCTGGTCAGTAAAACCTGCATCAATACTCCAATAGCCTCACATCAAATCCCATGTCTTATCCGTCAAATCATAAGTTGTACACGGAGTAGCTAGCTCTAATGTACCAAATGTGAGGGGGTGTATTGCATAACCACATGCTCACACTTCACACTCACAATCAAAGAAATCATGATAATTGAAAGACATACAACAATGCTTCCGCAACTTTGATGCAAAATATCATGATCCAGAAAAGTGCGAGCATGTCGATTTGAAAGTCACAACATCACATGGAGGCTTTGCTACGAAGGATGAGATGGAGATTTAAGGTGGCTGATGATCTCGAAGAAAGCTCAAAAATCACCAAGTCAAGGAACATTCAACTAAAGATCACTACTGAAGTACAAAAAAGGCGGACTTTGAAGAATTAAAGACTACGAGCTAGAAGATTAAACTCATTTAATAGTGTGCTAGAATTCAAATTGTAATTTCAAGGGTGACCTCCCTTGGGGGAGATTGTTAGGATTTAGAACATCCATATGGAAGAGTCGGTCACTCCAAGTATCGTCTAGCATAGGTTAGCTCGTAGGCTTAACTATATTTATTAGTAATAGTTTAGTTAGCGTAACACCGTGGAGGACGGACGGGTCTTTACCCACTGTACACTCGTCCACAGCCCAAGTAGGGGCGTTTATTATGTTGTATAAATACCCTCTTCCCACCAAGGTAGAGGGTTGGTTGTTCATTAATACACACACACACACAACAAGGTGTGTTTCTCTCACTAGAACTTCCCAACCTCTACTATCTCTCACTAACCATGGAAATGTTCTTCCATAATTCTCGACCTCCCGAATCCCACATAATCAATATAAAATACGATCCTACAGTACGAAGGTATTGTCTGGACCAAGGAGATATTCACTATACATCCTGATTTCACAGATACGTTACACATGAGTCATTGCACTAATAAAACGGAATGATTAAAACTAGTAGGAGTAATATGTCCAACACTTACCTCTCTTTATTGATTTCCACCGTAGTAGTAATTAGTTTATTTTATTGTTTATTTTATTTTAATAATTAAATCTATCAAAACCCCCCTTTAAATCTATAATTATTACCTAGGCGTATTATTCCCGAGATCGAACTCGTACTTACCACACTAGCTACAACCGACCGGGTACACTGCCCGTAAAGGTGTGTGTCTATTAGGTTCCGGATAAGTATAAATTTAAAACTTGAATACTAAAAGAGCACCTAATGACACGCTCATCAAACAATTTCCGCTTTCTTTGATGAACAAAGTCTATATATAATGAACTTTGATTCTACCATGATGAACATCACAATGCTCATAAGTTTTTTTTGATGAATAAATTTTTTATATGATGAACTTTAATTCTACTATGATGAACATTACGTTGTTCATCAGTTTTCTTTTTGAAGAACTTTTCTTTTTTTGTTATCACAATGCTTATCAGTTTTTTTTATGAACAACATCACAGTGTTCATCAGTTAAATCACGTTATTCATCAGTTTTTTTTTGAAGAACTTTTTCTTTTTTTTGTTACCACAATGTTCATCAATTTTCTTTGATGAACAATTTTTTTTTATGATGAACTGTGATTATACTATGATGAACATCAAATGTTCATCAGTTAGATCACGTTGTTCATCAATTTTTTTTAAAGAACTTTTTCTTTTTTTGTTGAATATCATGGTGTTTAGGATGTTATTGTCAGTATGTATTAATTCTAAAAGTAAATCTAGATCAGAGAAAGAGATAAGTTATGGTGGATATGAAAATGAAGCTGCTGGTGAGAAACATGAAATTAGGCAGGAGAATTGCGACCCATAACTTTTCAGCCTATATAAGCTAAGTCGAAAAGTTTTTAAAATAAGCTTATAAAAAATAAATCGAAAACCAAATTGTTGGGTCAATTCATAGCCCAAAGTCTATTAGTATAGATTTGAATGAAAAACACCCTAAGTGTATACTGTCCCTGATGAACAGTCATCAGGGAGTCATCCTCAAGATGTTCCTCTGAAGAATAAAGACTCGTCATTATCTTAGGCGGGACTCAAAGAGTGAAGATAGGAATCAAGACTTGTATGATGGAGTCAGAGTGTGATGACAATAACACTCTGTCTCCCTGAAAGATCTTCTCAGACAGTAATGATGTATGAAGACTTAGAGCCTTTAAAGAGCAACTTAGACTCTGAAGTCTGGGCGGGAAACTTCTTGAGAAGATAAGTGCAAAAGCACTTATCTAAAGTCAAGAAGTACCATAATTGGTGTAAAGTACAAACAGTTGTCAACACTGTTAAGCCAAAAGTATGGTTTGTTGACATACTATGAATAGAAGCTAAAATACAAAGCGTACTTTAGCTTATTAAATGTTAATACGTTACTTTTACCTCACGGTTATTCACATTGCACCCGCCTACAAATAGGTCATTGTAAATAAGGAAAATGCATCTCTTGTATTAAAAGTTTGAACAATTTCAAGAGCTCATTTTCCTTCTCTAGTTAGAACTAAGTCCTAGAGTTAAACTCTATTTGTTAGCATGGTTCTTACTTAAACACTTAACCTTGGTTTCGTGTTTAAGTTTAGAGAGAAGATCACAAACATACATTGTCATTCAATCCCATGTGTTGTTCCGCAAATACTTGGGTATAATTCTTTGTGGAATATCAAATAAGAATTAAACGTTGAAAAACTTGTGTCTTTACTTAAACGTATTTTATTTACTTTACAAGTTTATTCATTACATCATTATTAAGCATGGAACTAGGTTAGGTTAACTTTGTAGATAAACTAACTTAGTAAAAAGGGAACAACAATGGTATCAGATCGGTTTGATTTATAAAACAAGTTTTATAAACCGTTTTTAAAATCAAGATCCTTCCATGGCTGAAAGTGATATACCCCAATTTGTTGATAAAAAATGAGGTAGATATTCTGCTAGTGTTCCCAAACTTGAAGTTGGTAAATTTGCTAAGTGGAAAAAGTGCTAATGGAACCATATTACATTAAATGTATAAATGATGGCCCATATGTCCCAAAGACTTCTGAAGGTTTATCTAAACCTGGAGCACAATGAAATGCTAGTGATTGGAGGGTGGTCAATCAAGACCAACGCCTAAAAAGCATCATTATATCATGTCTACCAGATGATATAATGAAGTTAATCATTAACTGTCCAACATCTAAACAAACTTGGACCAACTTGGTTCACATCTATAAGGGCCCATTTGATACCAAGGAAAACAGGATCATGGATCTCAAACTTGAGTATAATACCTTCAGAGATAAAGACTCTAAAAGTCTCTCTCAGACATTCACCCGTTACAAAACCTTGCTCAATGAGCTGTCCAATGATTGTGTTAAACTGTCAAAACATGAAATTAATGCAGGTTTTGTTAACAGTCTTCGTGAGAAATGGTTAAGCTACTCACAAGGCCTAAGAAATGCCAACCATATTCAGACCATAGACCTTGCTGACATATATGGAAGATTTGTCTATGAAGACAATCTTATCTCTAGGATATCCTGAGACCAAAAAGGCCCTAATAACAGCACCTATTTCAACTGTTTTCTTTTCTAACAATGTTGTTCATGACTTTTAAGAAGATTCAGATGATGAAGTTGACACTAGAACTAGTAATGAATACCTAAATGATTTGAAAACTAAATTTCATGAAAGAGCACTTCTTGCTATCTCAAAAAGATTTATCAAAAGAAACAAATCAAAGTTTTCTGGTGCTAAAGCCTCAGCAAAACACTAACTTTAGTTATTTCCGTTAAGTGTTTGGGCGATGGGTTTTGTAGCAAAAGAATAAAGTGCTCGTAAAATCATAATTTGATTGTTTGGTTTAATTAATAATTTTTGGAATGATACCCAATTATTAAGAAATACTTGGAGTTATTTTATTTGTTAAAGAATACTTTGAAGAAAACAGTAAAAAATGAAAAATAAAATGATTAGTTATTTTATTTGTTAAAGAATACTCTGAAGAAAAGTAAAAAAAAAAAAAGATGAAAAGTAAAATAATTTATCAAAAAGACTTATTTATATTGTAAGATAAAGTTTAGACTTAAAATCTATAATCTTACTATTGTTCAAAACTAAAATAAAAAAGTGTACACAAATTAAAAAATAAAAACCATAACACTTACTAAATCCCACCAAACTAGATGAGTTCCCACTAAACAAACAACATACATGGTATTATAAAACCTCTTTCCATATTTCAAAAACTCAAAATCATGATGCGCTTGAACCCATTCACATGTGTGATTCCTGCTTCATCTTATTTCCCTTTTGTATTAGTATAAACTAAAGTGTTTTACACTCATACATCCAGTTTAAGTACAACAAATATAATGTCAAAAAACACATTCTATGTTTTGAACACCTAAATCACATTGCTTCCTGAAAAAATATATAAAAATAATTTCCTCAGAGTCTGTTAAAAATAAATACATCAATTTCTTTGTAGCTTTTAGCTCCCACTGAACCTTAACAATACCATCTAAACTTGCTACACAAATTTGTAAGAAAAACAACTATGCAATATATCCAGTTCTTTACCCTACACTTTAACCTTCATTGCCGTCAAAAGAACACGCACAAAGTTTGTAAACATCATCTGAATGTACAAAAAAATCCAGAACTTGAATGAATTCTGCCCATCCAGCAACAGCTACATAGATCAAAACTGGCAGAACTGCAACTGCAAAACCGATGGTGGTTGGTACCCTGTTGGCTCGAGTCCATGTCGGATCATATGGCAGCAGCTCAAACCATGTGGGTGATGGCCACTTCCATCAACCGTGTGTGCGGCACACTCAAAGTAGCTATCCCTCTCCTGCAGTTTTTCCTTAGAAAAGCATAAAAGTAATTTATAGCCAGTTTCTTGACAAACCACGAGTCTTTTCGTGCACGTATAGATACATGACCAAGAAGATAAACGATCCCCGACTCCTTAGCCATATGTAGGATAGCGAGCTCGTTCTCCAGACTTTTGTCTTGAGCTGAGTTGTTAGGATCCTTTTCAGGCTCGCGTGAAGTGCTTGGTTCTGATATAACGGGTCGTTTACCGCTTTTGTTTTTGTATTTGGATAACAGAGGGGCACCAAGTGAATAGACAGTGCCGCTTGGATCAAGAAGAACGTGTGGGGACTCGTCTTCA
Organism: Chrysanthemum lavandulifolium; assembly: GCA_022545495.1. Lineage (NCBI taxonomy): Eukaryota > Viridiplantae > Streptophyta > Magnoliopsida > Asterales > Asteraceae > Chrysanthemum > Chrysanthemum lavandulifolium. The sequence goes on along the minus strand of CM040238.1, from coordinate 102,395,106 downwards.
GAATCGGTATCGTCGTCCCTATCACTCTCTAATGATCTTTCTTTTGCTTCTCTGCGAATAAATTTCTCGAGGCTTTCAATCAAAAGTTGCTCAAATATCTGGTGATTCTCTCTATGGACATCCTTGTAGCCATATCTGTGAAGCATCACATGTTAAAACAGGATGTGTAACCAAGTCAAATGGAAACAACATTAATATTAGAGGTGGCAGAATGGACAGGTCGGGCGGGGCAAAATGGGCTCAGGTCAAATCAAAGTATTTAATTTTGTACTGGTCAAAATATATTTTGATAAATTGAGCATCATGACCTGCATATACTTGTCATTTTTGTAATTGAATAATACACAAAATATAGAGGTTGTATGCATAGTTGTCGACTCAGTGACCTGAAATCCTACTTTTTGACTCGCGAATCGACTAGTGACTCGACTCATAAGAGTCATGATATTAAATAAGTATAAACCAAATATAAGCAAATTATCCATGCACATTCAAGAATATTACAAACTAGTTGGTTGAGAGGAGTGATATGCTCACACGACGTATCAACTGATGATAACCCACATCAGATTCAAAATCAAAACGCGAAGTCAAATTAAACAAAATAGGTTTGTCTATGTATCTACTTCGTTGATTTAAGGTTTCTATATACTCAAAAATAGAAAACTTGGAGGGAAGCTTAAAACCAGTGGTTAATAGATGAAATTGGTGGTTAATTGAGGAAATTGTTGGGATATGTGGTTGTTTACCAGACCCGTACAATTTCTGAGTCGACTCGTTGCGAGTCGGACAAGACTCGTTGCGAGTCGGACAAGACTCGTTGCGAGTCGGACAAGACTCGCGAGTCACCTAGCGAGACAGATGCACCCATGAACTGATCATCGTGTCACCAAGTTTTCTGCCTAAACTGAAAACTATGGTTGTATGCAACTAAATACACTTCTGGGTTAATTTAAACTGTTCGGTCCATTTCTCTTTTAGTTAATCTAACGTTGGGGTTAATTTAACGAGCATTAGTTTTTTTGGAGCAGCAGCTAGCAAAAATCGCAATGTCCGGGTGGTCTGCAGTAATTTTCTCGTAAGAGGGGCTAACCAAGAAATGGAGCCTCATGATGATAAAAATATACTAATAATTATCTACAAAGCCTGATGATGACAAACCTTACTGATTATCTAGTTAAATTCAACAGTGCATCTTTTGAGAAAATGTACAAACGACAACATTTTTTTACTTTTCTATTTTTGTGCCGAGAAATTCATAAGAAGACAGCCGTTCTAATCTCACGTAATGAAATTAAATTTTAAAAATAATAAGAATACACGTATTTAGGAAACCATCAGTCATCTAAATTCAAAAACGGCATTTAAGGGTCACATGCTTATGACACTCTGGGAACATAAAGCATAATACTTGTAATGCCGTTTGAGTGTGGCAATTTTAACCTGTTTACGTATGAATGGGTCTACACGGATTATGTTATTTCTTATAAGTCGAGCACTTATATGAAAAAGTTTGCTTAAAAAGAAATTAGTCAAAACGGGTTGAAAGTCCCAAAGTGTATATTCGAGGCAAAAAAACCTCCCAAATCATTTGCTCAGAAGATTATTCTCTTGTTTCCTATATGTGACAGTGACACATTAATTTTCTGAATAAAAATTGAAATTTTGAGCAAAAAATGTCTCAAATTGACCTACCCGTATAAAACTTACTCATGGCACCCAATGCCATTACCCAACCCAAACGACTGGGCCATTTTGCCACCTCTATTCAAACGTACGACCCATATAAACATAAATGGACCTGCTTCAAACTTAAAAGAAACAGATGTACCTGGCAATGCAACGAAATATGTGGTAGCTTTTTGGACAGACTCGTCGAAACAAGAATCTCTCATTCGGTGGCACAAAAGGAACAGGGACATACTTAATGCACACAAATATAACCATTGAATGGACAGCTGGAAGAGTTGCCAGAAATTGTCCAAATATTGTAGGCACACCTTTTACCAGCTCATTGTAAAGCAATCCAATGCCAGGAGCTCTTACAGTTCCGAGATTGCTACCCAATTGACGCATTACATCCATTGACATCTTTTTCGTGACTTCTGTTTCATACTTGAGCTTGCTGCCATAATTCCATATGTACATTATAAAAATACAACTACAGCGAAAACTAATATGAGCCAGCTTCCGTCTCTGATGCCCCATAAAACTGATGAAACAAATACAACTTCCAACCCAAGAAAAGAGCAGAAAACGACAGCACCAGAATGATGTTTATCTGCCATATAAGAAGCATTACGAGGATTACTAAGATAGTACTCATCATCATCACTCCAATCTCAGCAACGCCTGAATTATTATATAAATCTACATTAGGCAGAAAGAAAACTTCATACATGTTCATAAATACATATCACTGAAAATGTAAAAGAAGACTGCCTAAGACATATGGGAAGCTTATACACATTGAACATCTGAAGCTGAATAATTTTATCTCAAGTATAGTTTTACCTCCTGTAGGAGATTCCATCCTCCTTAAATAGTGTAACATAATAAATACTAGCATTATGCTTTCAAGAGCCTAATACCTAGTTAGATATGTTAAAAAAAGTCATTAACTTACTAGAGATGGAATGGTCAGGTTGGTTCAGGGGTCAATATGGATTCAGGTGAAAGCAGGTGGACTTTTATACACCCGAAACAGGTCAGATTCGGTTATACATAAAGTACTTCTGTTCCTATCGATAGCTGGTGCACTAAAAATAATTTCAAAAGCTATACTGTTTAAAGAATCAATCTAAACCTTAAATTAAACGATTTAGGACTAAAAACTACACATTGGGCCACTTTCAACCAGGTTGACCCATTTCCTTTTTAACTATAAACTTTTAGTTTTACACATTTGACCCCTAAAAGATATATAATAATACTATGCAAAATAAGAGGTTCATGGAAATCCTCTAAAAAAACTATATCGGCAGTTAAATCTCAAGGCAAGAAGAAAACAAGGATAAAGCATCCAATGAACAAAGAGTAACATATTGAATAAACCTTAGCAATTCAAATATATATAAGCAAGGAATTACCATATGCATTTCCAATCTCGTCTGTGCTTGCAATGAAGCAGACAAGAAGAAGAGCAGATGCCAGCAGAAACCAGTTAATCACGGGAATGTAAATCTGACCCATGAACTTACGGGAAGTATGTATGATTTTCAGGCGAGGAAAACAACCGAGTGCTATTGATTGTTTGACACAAGAGAAAGTTGCTGTTGTCATTGTTCTACTAGCGATCAATGCGGCAATATTAGCAATGAGAAAAACTGGCCAAAAAGTAGCAACTGCAGACATCACAAGAAATACGCCAACTATTAGCCATACACATATTACAAATACATGACTTCTTGCAATCTAAGCTCAATGATGCTTCAAATGTTAGTAATCAACGTGTCTAAAATAAGAATAGGAAATTTGGATTATTTTTGAGTGCCTAAATAATGTTAAACAATGAGAACTAGACAAGTAGATGTGTAAGAAAACAAGGAGTTATGGAGGATAGTTTTGGATATGCTGCTGCTGTTTGAATATGTAATAATCAGCTACTCAAATTTTTGAGTGTTTGACAATTCTGATCATTCAATGAAAAGATAAAATGGCCAAAAGTACATTTTGTGAAGAAACGAGAGACACGTTATTAACAGTCACCCAAATTAGGTTGAAAAACAGGTAACAGTTACCCTTAGATAATCAGTTTTGTCGCAGCTAGTATGTAACTGTTTTAACCCTAAATATCCTCAGATAATCAGGCACATTAATTAGATTATTTCAAAATGCAAAATCTAAATACCCCCAAGTTAACTGAAGTTAACGTGTGGTAGGCTGCTAAAGACGGAGAAGGAAGCTCACCTGGGATAGAAGAAAAGAAAGGTTGTTTTGCATCACCATTGTTATTCATGAGGTAGGCAGCTTGACCCAGGTAACCCAGTAGAAGGCACGGTAGTACAAGAAAAGTAAATATAAGCTGAAAAATGGAGGTTCCAACTACAGTAAGTAGACTCCCAACATCAGAAGAAAGCAACAAAAAGAAAACTGGAAAAATGTGCATTCAAACATATCAAACTGATGTTAATATTATGCTTCCTTACCTGGATAGCTCCAACAGAAAAATAGCAAAGATCAGCAAACATTGCTTCTGAGCCTGAAGTATAGCAGCAGAAAAGAAACAAAGTGTCATTAGTTCTGAACCTATAATTGTTACATAAACCAGCTTAAAGCCAACAACAGTTAGCTATTATGGTACTTTTCAATTGCCTGCCAACAATATATATTAATCAATCTAACTCCCACAAGTTTAACTATTTCAAGAAAAACCGGAGGTGTCCTCAACAACAGTGTGTTGGTGTCTATTGGGAAAACTGACCGGAACCATAAGATTGAGAAGAATGGAACTGGTTGACTGTATCGTAAATAAAAATTTTGGGATTAAAGTTATAAAACTATAAATGTAAAATGTCATTTTTTCAAGTTCAGAAGTACCTAGAAAAACACGGCCAGGTTCCAGTCTTGTATAGGACAGAACTAAACCGAATCAAAACCAATTTTTGGAAATATCTCGAATAAGAACCAGATTTTTCAGAAATTCTAATTCACTTCTTCACTTTTGTCGGTCGAGACTGAGTTTTGTCCGCCTCAAATCTAAATTGCTAGAACAGACAGATGAAGAGCTAAAGTTTAAATCGGTATAAGCATTTACCAGTTGCACAGAGTAGACATCCACCCAGAGAGTACCAAGCCTTAGTTGGGTTCCTCTTGAAATAGTAATAGATGTGAATAGGATTAAATGCCTTTAACACACTGCTGTCATGTTTCACAAGGTTGTAAATGCCAATCCCTCCAAGGGAGCAAAACCATAGAAATAAGGCTGGACCAAGAGCAAGTCCAATCTTGCTTGTTCCAATTCTTTGTACACTGAACAAAACAATAAGATATGCAACTGAAATCATCACCACATGATCTGCAGTAGAGGCAAAAAGAAGATATGAAAATGGTCAAAAGAGTATTGTAATATCTTCAACCCAATACAAAGCAAGTTTGGCAAATAGGGACACTAGCACAATATTCTAGACCTGATTCCCCTTCCTAATTTACTTCTGGTTGATTCCAAGAACAAGAGATAGCAATTCCCGCTTATTTAGAATCGTGTTTATTTCGGGATATTTTACTATCTCCAACACATCACATCAGCGGGTATTTGCAAAACGTGGTTACAATGAACCTGCTCAAACTGGTCAAAAGTCGTCCAAAGCGTTCTTAAAGATTAAAACTCCTAGATAGTTTAATTAGGAAAAAATATCTAGATTGAAGTATTATGTTTTAAAAATTATTTAGAACGCAGATAATTTGTAAAGCTCGAAAAAGACGACAAAAAGATTTGACAGACAGGCCTGTAAAAGAAAGTTACCGCTACACATCCTGTCTCAACACCCCCCACCCCCCACACACACACATTTTGCCACCTCTAGAAACATATATAGCAATGTGACCCAAGTACAGTTAAGGATCAAATAGATGTTTGAACTTTGAACTTTGAAGCTGTAACTAGTGTTGAAAACCCGGTATTGACCCAACTGGGACATTGTATTACCATCAACAAACAATTCTTGATAACAAACCCTTATCAATAATATGCTAAGGACGAAGGAGGACCACCAAGGGGATAAATATGACTTAAACGAATGTTATAGTAAAAAAAACTAATGAATGATGTGACCCAGATAAGTATGAATGGGTCAATTTGTTATAGGTCAGAAATTCTAACTAAAATTTTTTGACATCATATATGAGCTATTTCAAGTGGTCCATTCAACTAAAAGGTCTATGCCAGGCCTAATTATCTATCCATGTCAAGTATGCTATAAAAGCATGCTAAAGCCTATTACATTATGTAAATTTATACGCAAGTGTCTTCGTCTAATCAGAATTTATAAGCCACTTCTATGCAATACACCTTCCCAAACACGAGGTTCAAGATGCATATGTCTACTTTGACTTTGAGAAACTATTATATAGAAAGAGGAGAACAAATGTTACACCACTATCCTGTTGATCATCACAAAACAACGTAAACAGTTTCAAAATATCTATTTATCATTGGGCCATAAGGATTAGTTAGGGTATCATATCACCTTCTTCAACCATGGGAAGTCCAACCTTTAAACCACGAACAGCGGACATGACTGCACAGCAGAAATATTTAAATTTATTAAAACAGACGGTTTCAAGATTCTCAAGAAAAACAACATGGCCTTGGTTAGTTTTAGGGTTTGTGAATCAAAATCTTTCAGAGAGAAAAGCATTGAAAAACTAGTAGAAAACCTGACATTGCAGGCGTAACAACCCCATCAGCTATCACCATGGAAGTACCAGCAAGCACCAACATCAAAAGAAGCTTTTCAGTCCTAGTGAAGCCTCAAGGCGCTCTTTAATTTTAAGTGACCTCTCAAGTTCAGGAGATGGAACCTTCAACTTGAAGGTTGATATACGTGCATCAGAAGTAAGCTGATTTGGGAGTAGACTGACCTTAGCATGCCTACATATAAGTGAGTATAAAGCAAATGTACCACCTGGAACAAACACATCATAAAAAGCAATGAACATTTTAACTTAAAGGGCTATCTTTTTGTAATGCCAAATACAACTTATACAAATATTCTTTCCACATGTGAGCATAATATTAAAATGAAATAGGATTTGTTATGACTTACCTTCACCATCATCATTTGCCCAAAGAACAACAAGGACATACTTGATCAATGGGATCAAAATCAGTGTATATATAACAAGGGATAAAGCTCCAATAATATCTTCCTTTCCATCTATTGGAGCCCTGCTGAACATCACACTGAAAGTATATAGCGGACTTGTTCCAACGTCCCCAAAAACAACCCCAAGTGTTTGAAAAGCCAGTTTCACACTCTTCCTAAATGTAACATCCTGCACATACAATTTAAAATTTTATATTGGTAAATACTAATATGAATCTTTACGTTACACAACTGCTTAAGTTTCCTCCTTTTCACTTGAACCAAGCTGTACATAGCACTTATTATGGATCAATTTTACACAGGGACTCAACAGTTCTTCTCTAGTACTTCAGGGACTGGTTATGTCAATCTCTAAAAGTTTATTTGAGTTACTATAAAAAATAGGAGATAGTCAGTGTTTGGTAGCTTAACTCATATTTTGTGTGTGTACACGAAGGTGTAAACTCATTAGAGTTGTTCTCTGTGAGTGAGTGTCTTAAGCTGTTCTTGAGTTCACTAGTGTTTGGTAAGCGTTTCGTTAAGATGTTCTTAGCTAATCGTATAACTGATTGTAACTACCCATTCCATTGTAGTCGTCATTCACTTCATCAATTCCATTTCGATACTTAACAGCACTAAAAAAAACATGAGTGTCTATGAATCTGCGTAGTTATAAGTTTTCCAGGTTAACCTGTGAATAAAGTCGATAAAGGCAGCAATCAACTTAACCACAGCTGATGCGAAGTGGTATTTTAATTTTACGCATCAGTGGTATCCTTAAATTATTTGTGTGTATTGGGAGACAGCGGTGGAATAGAACAGTAGCACAAACTCAAGCTTGAATTAAACTGTGTTCCTAAGTCTCTACACCTGTGCTAAAATTAACCAAGACTCCAAAAGGACGTAGTTATGACATGGGGCAAAGACGTATAGTCAATAACCAAGCCATGTATGACGTGAAGATTTCGAATATCAGAAGGGTAAATTTGAACTTTTTATAAAGTAACTTATCGGTGATTGTAATTTAAATCATGACAATCTATTTCTAGAGAATACAGAACTGCATAATCTATAGTTAGCACATTCCTTAAGAACAAAAGAACTGTCCTAGCAAAACATTTTATGATATCACTTTCGAGTTTTGCTTATGCATATTAAATAGAACATATAGGTAGAATTTTATTATAAAACTACAATTAGAAACATTATGCTAAAAGTCGTTCGTACTGTAAATCTAAAAACAATAGGAACTACGACAGCTTTTAGCTGGTTATTAGTATTTGATAAAGATCCCCAATCTACCAAGGGATCTCTGTATTGTTAGATTAGACCCAGAGAAGACGTAAGAATATAAAGTAAACAGGATATAAAGTAAACAGCAGAAAAACGCCAATAAAAGAACATGTCGGATCCATTTAATTAAAAAATCCTAAAATTTTACACTTGGTATCATGACAAACACATGTCACTTGGCTTCTTCTAGAGGTTGTGTCATTAACATGCTTCGGGACCACATTAGTAAATAGCAGGTCCATGCAACATGATGTGTGCCTTGTCTAGTTGGCTATGGATAAGCTAGAAACGCTTTCTGTATCCCCACCAAAAAAACAGCATATGCCTAATACACTAGAACTGAAATTAAATAGAACATTTACCTTACCTTTGATCATAGTGTCCTTACCCTTGTACTCACACACAAACACACACCCACACATATATATGCTACATAGCCAGAGGTCTTTCTGAAAGCAGTCCCTCTACCCTTGGGTAGGGGTGTGACTATCTACATCCTACCTCCCCAAAATGGTATGCTCTATCTCAGCTTAATAATAAGTACGCTAAAAATAAACACTGTAAAAAAATCAAGCACCATAAAGTGTTTAAATTTTTCTATAACTAAATCTATGCGGCAATTTTGCTTCAATAATCCAGTCTAAACTTGATAAACTCCTCAAACCCCGTGAAGTTAAAATACAAGGAGCTTACAAATGCATAAATGTATACTAGACTGGATTCGCAACTTCCATTCAATTTCAAAGAGCTTGATCCTTTAACATTACGATTCGCAGAAACTATAACAGAACTACTTAACTTAAAATCATACCACAACTCAAAAGCTTGCTATCATTAATTCAAAACCACTTAAAATCACACATTAAAACCCACGCTTATGGGGCGTTTGGATTAGCTTATTTTTTCAGCTTATGGTCACTTATTTCAACATATACCTTTATCAGCACTTGCATCTTATTTAAGTCCATAAACTCGAGTTTATACCTTTATCAGCACTTACATCTTATTTAAGGAAACTGAAAAAGCTTATAAGCTCACTTACTTCAACATATACCTTTATCAGCACTTACATCTTATTTAAGTCCATAAACTCACTTTATACGCTCATAAGTTTTTCAAATTCAATTAAACCCATAAGCCAGCAAAATACGCTAATCCAAGCATAATATTAAGGGTATTTGTTTAAGCTTATTTTAACTTATGGCCTTATGTGATTTCGACTTATATTTCATATGCCAATTTTTTCGACTTCTTTTGAAACTACTTATACAAACTTATTTGTATCTTAGACGATTACCCAGCATAAGCGGCATGACGGTGTATAGTAGTGTTAATTTGTATGTGCAATTTTATATATATTTTTGCATATATGGTGTCGAGTAAGTGAGTGTGAAGAAAGTTAGTGGTTTAAATTGTATTTAAGTATTTAAATATTTAATAGATTGTATCGACTTTATAAGCAGGGTACTATCGTCTAACAACATTACTTATTCTCTTTACATGAAGTATAGATAAGCCAAGGAAAAATTGAGCGTATGAAACATTAGCCGAAATCATATAACCTCGTAAGCCCAAAAATAAGCTTAAAAAGTAATTCTATAATCTTAAGGGGATGTTTCGCTAAGCTTACGAATTGGACTTATACTTATGTTATATAAGCTTATGGCTTGCTAACTGTTTGGCTTAGCTTAGGTAAAATAACAAAAAAAAGTACATGACCATTAAAAGAGTGTAATTATTAAATGAAGTACCTCGAAATCGTTACGTTGACCAGCACCGGAGACTTCGAGCGTCTCGACATCCAAGGAATCAATCAAGGGTCCAGTCCTGACCAACCTATGATCCGCACCATCATCTTCGTCTTCTGAATCCATACCATTTCTCAGAGGCAAATCATCCTCATCATGATAATAATGATCGAGTTCTGAATCATTGTCTGGTGTTACCCAACGGCTTGAGTCAATTGACTCCATTGAAGTGTTGTATCTTTCACTCACCGATCCGTTTTCTTCTGCCATTTTAATAAATCTTTTTAGTCAGGATAGTTTAAAAAGTGTTGTGAGTACATATTGTGTGTCGATTAAAAGATTTGAGTTTATATATAGGGAGGTGTATTTTTTTTTTTTTTTGTTGAGATTCGTTTTCAAGAGACTTTATATGCCTTTATTAGTTAAAGGTCAACATAAAACCATAAAATCCGTGTGCGATACACCAAACCATATGTGTTATGTGTGATGTTGCTATTGGGAAAGTATATTCTCAATGAAAAAATTGATTTTATGACTAATTACCATGTTTGTTTCTATGCTTAATATATGTTTAATGATTTGATTGACGAATTTAAAAATAATTGATTTATATTATAGATATGTATTTAGAAATTGATTATAGGTTGGACATGATTATGATTAAGAATGACCATTTTATATCAGTCATATCAGTTTTTTCTCTCCGTCGACCAACAGGTAATGACTATTATTTTTTTCAAAAACATTATCTTTTAAAAATTTCAAAACAAACCCTATCTTTTCAAACAAACATTTTAACAACAAACTTAAATTTTATTAATAATTAAAACATTACATAATAATTAAAATAAATTTAAAACAATACAATACTAATTAAAATGTTAAACTAATAATCTAAGTCTAAGCATTCCTGATTGCATCCTTCATTTCCTGCAACTTTTGTCATTGGAGTAAGAGCGAGAAGGGTCGATTAGTGTATCATAGAATATGACGTCTTTCTCCGTTTCTTTTGTTGTGAAAATTCAAACTTTTGACGTTCTAGCTCAAATTTCTTTTGCTCCAATTCATTGCTTTCAACTTCTTCTTTCAAGAACTTTCAACTCGCATTTCCTCAACTCCACTTCTTGTTTTGGTTTTCCAACTTGAAATATTAAATCATTCTCGACTTCTTCTTTCCTCATTTAGCGACTTAATGCTAAAATATTTGTGACATCGCATCAATAAACGAAGCCTTGGATTAATCGAGGCGGATAATTTTTCTTATTTTTCTTAGCTTTGTCTCTACAGTTAGTCATTTCATCTCGAGTCTCTTGAATCGGACTCATCCGCATCTTCAACCGAAAGAGCAAGACAAACATCAAATCACTAGAACATACATAACACAATCACAAGGAACGAACACTATTAATGTAGCCCGCCACATCATTAATTGCGTTGTGTGATGCACGAAGCATGTTTTGCAACGTTATAAACAACATCTTTGGCGAGCTGGACCTCCCTAAAAAGGCAATCGACTTCGTTGCAAATGCATCATCTGCTTGACCACCACCTCACCGATAAGTTCTTCCAGATAGGAAAGTCGATCTCAACACAGGCGGCATCCCCGGACCAACGTTTCCCACTAACGAGCTTGAATAACTTCTTTCAAACACAAGCACATCTTCTCCCGCAAAGTATCGGAATGGCATTAAAACCGAGATTGACAAGCCAAGCTGTGTCCTAGACATACTAAACACACGCAATGCACACCTACAAAGAAACATAACACACTTTTATATACCACTATCAAAGTAATTCAAATAAACGATGACAACCAATATCAACGACGACAAAGACAATACGCGACGTAGAAACCACTATGGATGACACATGTTTAAAGCAACAAACAAAACCAACGAAAACGAATGAAAATCACCCCGTCGCGATCGCGATTCTGCATCTTCGGTAAGTAGTTCGAGAACGAGCATAGTAGTTTTATATATTAGTTTCTTTTTTTTTAAAAAAAAAAGAAAAAGCCCACACCCCACTAAACTTGAAAACTGAACACGTGTGACAACACCACCACACTCGGATTCCATACAATACAAATCACACTTGTTCCGGAACCTTCTTCTTCACCACCAGCATCTTCAAATAATCACAAACCCTAACAAACTCACTCAATTCAACCAAATCAAATAAATTCCTTTCCAACGATGTCTCACTTCGGTCGATCAGGTCCACCAGATATCACAGACACCTACTCTCTTCTCATTCTCAATATCAGTTTCCGTAAGCTTTTTTTTTTTTTTTTTTTTTTTTTTTTTTTAATTTATTGATTTGATGATGAATTGAAGGATTTATTGTGTTTATAGGTACGACTGCTGATGATTTGTTTCCGTTGTTTGATAAGTACGGAAAAGTTGTTGATATTTTCATTCCCAAAGACCGAAGGTAGATCAGGCGTGTTTTGTTTCGCGTTCGTTTAAGTTTAACGGAATGTGTTAGTGTTTGTTTTGTGTTTGGTTGTTTAGAAGTTAAACGAACTGAATTGAATTAAGTGAAAATGTTCGGATATTTAGATGAGATGATATTTGTTTTGTTATATGTATATGTTTGTTTGTGCTGGTTTGTTTAAGCGATCGTGTTTTATTAATGCTTTTAGTGATGTTTGAATAAATTTGTACACAAACTGACTTAATTAAACGTTTATGATCGGAATGAACATACGCTAGTTTTGTTTTTGTTAGTTTATTGAGCAAATAACTGTAAAACGTCGTTCATGTTTTTAAAAAAACAAATTGAAACGAACTTCCCGGCCAACAGTTTTATGTACTGTGGATGGAATTACAATAACAGTATTGGAATATGGCTTATTAGGAACTATACAAGTATAATGATAATGATCTTTGACGTGTTTTTTGGGTGTATAGTATTGGAATATGGCTTATTAGGAACTGTACAAGTATTAGGAACGGACTTAAGTGAATGGATTATGAAATGTTCGCCATTATAAAAGAGCGGACAAGTGTTTCGTTAGTGTTATTCATTTTAAATAAAGGAAATCTCGTTCATGTTTATCTGTTTACACCTTATCTTGTAGTAGTGTATGGATAAGTTGTTAGGACGGTTATACAGTGTCGGAATTTCGCTTATTAGGAACTATACAAGTAATACTTCTACTGATCTGTTACTTTTTCAAATTTTTTTTTTGAGAATATGACTCGCAATGTGTAGGTTTAAATTGTTTTGAGTTTGTATTTATTTGTATCAGGACTGGCGATTCGCGTGGATTTGCTTTTGTTCGTTACAAGTATTCTGATGAAGCACAGAAAGCAGTCGATAGGCTAGATGGTAATATATTACATATAAATATATCTATTTTTTTTTATTTACTCTAGCATGTTGTATATAAATGAAGCAACTTTTCGGATGTATGTTTCTGATCATGTTAGCATCTTGTTCATTAGGAGTATAAGTAATATGATATATCTTTATTTAATTGGTTTTCTTTTCTGTTCTTCTCAGGAAGAGAAGTTGATGGTCAGAAATTACAGTTCAATTTGCAAAATATGGACCCAAGCATGAAAGGATGTAAGTTTTATAGCTTTATATGTTTTATTTTGTTAATATAGTTGACAATTAAAAGTTGAAGGAGATCTTCATTTGTTTTATCATATCAGTTTGTAATTACCATTTGCCGAGTTCTTTGTCTTGATTTTGTTACGCACATGTTTGCAGTGATAGAGGAAGGATCATTGAGAAGTCTCACTCTCCGAAGGTCAGGGGCAGAAGTCGTAGTCCTCGACGAAGGTTTGCCCTCTTTCATAGTAATTTATATTGAGAACATCATTAAGCTTAGATGTTTACATCTTGTGCTGTTACATATAACATTAGTGCGAAAAGAAGCATAGCGGATATGTTTTTCTTGTAATATGGATGCAGCTATTGTTGCAGTATCACATAATATTCAGTTTGCTTTCATCAGAACTGATGGAAACTTAGTCAACCCTTTACTTGAAAACCTAGTGCATGAGAATTCGTATATATATATATATTTATATAAAAGCGATGATAGACAGACTTTGTTCTACATAGGAGTAAGGGTATCCTAGTTTGTGTAGTCCAATTTGAACATTGTTTATATATTCTCTGATAATGAGAATAGAGAGGCATTGCAAAGGATATTTTCAAAAACAATATCATACTCAAAGGTTGAGAGATTTGGAAACTTTCTATTTTGGACTTGTAACACTTTGTGTAGTTCACAGTAATTATCTTGGTGCTGTTGCATTTTCATAGCGTTTGCATCACATGTTCTAAGAAGATAAGAGTACTACTATGTGATATAGAGAGACAGTTGAAGTTGATGCCTTGCTGGTAACGTTGTGAATGGGTGTTATCCTACAGAAGTTTGACAACAAATCCAAATTATACTAACATAACCGATAATTGAGTATGAATTTTATCGAATATAAAAAGCTACCTTCTAAATCTGATTGAGAATCTAATGTGGATGTCAACTAAAGTTTCGATTTCGAACAAAAAAGATACCAATGGTCCTTCAAATTGATAAAGAAAAAGTAAAAGGAATTTTATAAAAGGTTGTAGGGCATTCAATAATTAGAGTAGGCAATTCAATACAAAATATTGGAAACATTTTTATTTTTATTTGGGTGAAGGGTTAGTACCTGGTAAATTTTATCAAAAGGAAAAGCATAATTAAAACGAATAAAAAAAGGTAATTTTTTTTTGTGTGGTTGTTGAAGTCCTGGAATTGAGCATCAGCGTTGCCAACAGGACCGCAGTGAAAATGACTTTAAAAAGTTGATCCACCGTTCTAGTGTGTTTCTTGAACAAACGGTTGTTTCTCTCTTGCCATATGTAGTACACTGAAGCTTCCAATATAAGTTTTGCAACAACGATCCGCCATTTCGTTCCAGCCTCAAACATGCTATTGGAGCTAGAGTACTCACTATTTCATTCAACGATTGCCAATATACGGCACTTCAATAATTTGCTTGACTTTGGACCACACCTGTAATGGAAATTGACACTCGAAAATCAGGTTCTAATGAGCATAGCAAACTTCTAATGTCATCTGAAGGTGTATCTTAATGCGCCTCCACGCTTTTAATTTGTCTTGTGTTTTCAATCTTCCATTCATTATTACACATTACTAAAACTACATGCATCAGGAGTATTGATACTGTATTTTCTTATTGATCTATATACTGAAACTCTAAGGCTCTGTATAAATGCTTACAGTTTGTATTTATCTGTCTCTGGCATATTTTACGAAAAATGCCTCTTGTACCATATTATGAATATGTGCTTATAGTAAAAGTGTTAATTGATTTTATGTGACTTTTCCTTTCGTTTGATTTAATTTATTCTGATGCAATGTGTAGCTCCAGGTACCGGATGATTATCGTGACAGGTACCGGGATGATTATCGCGACAGGTACCGGGATGATTATCGTGGCAGGGGTTACAGGAGAAGTCGTAGCAGGAGCAGGGATAGGTATGATAGGTACCGTGGCGGGGACCGTGGTCATCGCTATCAAGTAGGAGCCGTAGCTATAGTCCAGACTATGATAGAGGCCGTGGTAGGAGCCGTTATGACGATGAGCGATGGAGTAGGAGTCGTTCTATTGAAAGGTTAGACTCATGTGTAGAACATATTTTGATTTAGGAGGTGATTTGATAAACACTTGTACAACACCACGGTACAACATGTTAAACTTATGGTGTATGGCATCATTAAACATGTGTGGTAGTGTATTTATTTGAGTTAGGTGTTGCAAGTCATCTCCTATTTGATATATCTTGCTTGTACTTCTTGCTTCCTAAGGGATACTTGTTTTACTTGCCTCTGTTGGTGCAGTCCTGGTCCTCATAGGAGCTTATCACCACGCACTACTCCTACTAGGGATAAAAGCCCTGCTAGTCATGGCGCTTCACCAAAGCAGTCTTTCACCAAGCGGTCGTCCTCTTGATTCTAGGAGCCCTTCACCCTCCCTGCTGAGGTGAGTTTGTTTATTAAGGAATTGAAATTACTATAGATAGGAAATTTGGTGGGTTGAATAACATATTAAAATGGGTAATCTTTAGTTGTGTGTCAAAACATGTTGGGTTGGTCTAGAACACTTCAAATTTTTAAATAATAGTCTAATAGTTTGAATTAAATTGTATAAGATTTAAAAATGCACTTTGTACCAATTTGGACCGTCTGATCAGTTTGAAATCATGCATAACCCCAATCGACCCATTAATATTTAAGTGAGTCAATATTGTCAAATAAGGTTTTGTATAGGGTTTGCTTATTCTCATTTGGATATTCTGCAGGAGTGACTGACATGAGCAGGAATCCCAAACTGATCTCTCTTCTTGCCATCTCGATGTTCTTCAAAGACTCCTGCATTCTTCTTGATTTTCTAGTGCTAGTTTTGGTAGGAGTGGATCCTTCTATGATATCAGAATTATCAGCTTGATCCATTTATGAACATAGTAATATGTAGGTTGCTTGCTGCATGGTATAAACCAGTTATATGGTATGATTGATATGGATATGCCTTTGTGGATGCTTTTAGTTTTTCAGTTGCGTAGTTGTGATTGCTCCTTTATCATCTACACATATCCCTGACCTAATTTATTTACACACTGGATATTGATAGTTATGATCGAGAAAAGATTGATTGTGGCTGATGGCTGTGATGATGAATTGATGATGATATTGTCACCTGTTGATGCTGTATGTAGTCTCTAGATATGCTTTCATGATTTGAGACTGGTTATGGTCCGGAGAAGGCTGTTTGCAGGTGGTGTTGAATTTACCATGAGTTGCACTCTGGCTGTAAGTTCTTTGTGGGCTTGCTCATTTCTTTTAAAATCACATAATGTCACATTTTAGATGTTTGGTGTGTGTATCCAAAAAAACTGAGCAGAAAGATAACGTGGTCTTTTACGTATACTGACACCAAAAGAATTCCTAACAAATCTGAAATCTGAAATCTGAATTTGTTCTAGCCACATATTTGGTTTTGTGCATAACGTAATTTTCTTAAGCTGTAGTACAAGTCTTGGTGACTGTAGCTGTGAAGTAGTTGCCGATGTGTGTTCCCGTAAATCCTTGTAAGTTATTCCGCGATGATGTGTTGTTAAAAGGTAGTGGATTATTGAACCAAGTGGTTAAGTGCTGCCTAGGTTTTGGTGGTTCATCTGGAAGATCATCTAGCACATTTGCACTCTTGCATAAAGATCATGTTCCAGTTAGCTTATAGGTGTTCTTTTCAAATAATTAGCTTAAGGTGTACGTTGCAACTAAAGAATTATATAATGTTAATACACATTATTCATTCTTCTTTCATATGATAGACTTTTTTTGCCATCTTTACGATACACAAGCTACTGGGTGTTGGAAAATGATCTATTGACATTTTCATTTAAAATAGATTGATGCCAAAAATCATGTTCTAGTGCCTAATGGGGCATTTGGATATTGTGCCTTAAATTGGCAAAGTCTACACGTGGTTTCTGATGGGTGGTGGTATTGGTACCCTCTTTTACTCGCTTTATTGACAGGGTAAAACAATTTTATGGTTTTTTGTTATGTATATTTTATCTTTTACTACTTTTGACATCGAAATTTATATTTTATGTTTCATATATGCTGTTTTACCCACTTTGTACTGTATAAATGTTAACGACTTTTACTCAAAGGGCAAAGGCCTTTAGAAGTTAGTCACCTCGAGTAATAACTCCTATCATCTTGAAATTTATTTCCCATTTGGATGTTGTAATGTTTGAAATTATCAAAATTAGATTCAGAGTTGGACTCACTGTCATAAAACTCAACCCAAAAGCATCATTTGAAGTTCTCTAAAAGATGATTACTTTTCCGTTATGTTACAGTATAACATGAATACTCTTTTTTTTTTTTTTTTCTTCTTAAACTTTAATAATCTTGAAACTGATTTCTGCGATATTTTAATTGATGCTTACTTTTTTTGTTGGGGTAAACGGGAAGCATACCGGATAACTGATATATAAACTGAAAAGTTTTAATGATGTTATGCGAGTCGATGCATAAACGGCCGAAAACCCAAACTGAACAAAAACCTAAATTACATCTTACCAAAACCGGTCCTATGAAATAAACCAAACAAAAAGTGAAAATACCTGGCTACTTGATGGACCACCACTTGGGGCTACGTCTCGGCTGCCATCAATTTGATCAACATATCACTGTTCCACCAGACAAAATAAAACACCGCAACTAAAATCTAGCTCAGTCATGATAGTGTATTTCCATGTTTCTAAAACGTGGTATAAAACATCCTTTACCAAATTTGAATTTAAATTTTCTGAATAATCCTCTGTTATCTGTTTTTGAAATTTAAACTGTAATTAGATGATTCAACAAATTAGGCGACTTTTAAGTTGGAAGTCCAATTTAACAACACAAAAAGGCTTGGAACATGATTTTTACCTTAGTCAAATAGTGAGTAATTAAAGTGGAATTTTGAGATGCACGCCAAAAAGAAAGCAAGAAAGAAACATCATAGAACATGCATCAAGCAACAGAATAACACAATTATCTCGAGCTGGTATGACAAATAAGTTCTATTTTGGATTTTTTTTCCAAGTTTGTCTTACAAGTTACTATCATGAGTCAAGAGGCTTTTCGAATCGGTTTCATTTGTTTTGGTTCGAAAACATAGTCAGATATAAGCATTAATATACTTTTGATCTTGAAATCTGATTTTGTTTTTATATCCTGAGAAAGTATGTTTTTCGTATGTCTCTATAAAATACATAAGACTGTAATTTCTCGTTCGTTCAGAAATAAGCTTCAATTGAACATTCAAAAAACATATCATTTCAGTAATAATTCTAACCATATATGTTTCTCTGTGCTCATTTGTGTAACCATAAATTGTATTTTTATGATACGAGAAGTATATATTTTAACGGATGTTAAACAATACTACATATGTGTCGGTGAGTGTCACTAGTAGCACCGTAATTTTAATGTTTACGTTGTTTCGTTCTATCAAATTGCAGCTTTTGCAGCCAAAGGAGTATGCATCCTGGAAGTGGTAAAAACATAGTGAATGTAGACAATGATAGATTAAGCAGCTTACCGGATGACCTTATCCATAACATACTGTCTTTTATTGGCATGAAACATGCTGTCAAAACCAGTGTTTTGTCATCTAGATGGAGGCATACATGGACTTCAATCGCCATCTCAATTTCTCAACTGATGATTTCTATAAATCGCCATGTTTTCCCTGTTTGTTGACCATGTTCTCTCTCACCGTAATCATCTAGTGCACGTGTTTTCTGTCAAGCTTAGTTTTGAGGACTTCCTACTCAGGCGTTTGTTGAAAGAATTCTAAACTATGCATCCACTCACAATGTTCAACACCTGAGTGTTACATGCATGAGTCCTCATTATAGTTTTGTATTAACTCTTTCTCTTTTAGTTCTAAGTCTCTTAAACATCTTACTTTGTCCGGCTCTGGTGACGACATGATTTTCATCAAAATCAAATCAAATTGGGAGCAACCAGCCTTAACAACTTTGTATCTCAGTAATTTTGAGTTGTATGAGGAAAAGAGTGAGATTTTCTCCAACTGTCCGAATTTGAAAATCTCACCTTAAAGACTTGCATGAAAATCGGAAGGGTCGGTTTAAAATTTACCACTCTCAACTATTGAATCTCACACTTGAAAATATACGCACTCATGTGTATGTAGAAGCGCCTCAACTCAAGACACTGACTGTGAGTATCAGTTCAGTCTATTGTTCTTTGAAGTTTTCCGGAGATGTTCTTTCTTTGGAGAAGGTAGATATGTGTATTACTCATGCACGAGAGTCACATGCTCATGAGATTGTTGGTTTGTTTCAACAACTTCACAGTATCAAATTTCTTACACTTAACATGGAAATTGTCGAGGTATGTTGTTATTGGTGGTTTTATAGTGTGCCTCTTACAAAGACTTTCTGTATATGAAAATATACACCCTGATTTTGTGAACTTACAAGAAGTTAGAACAAAACAAGCTTCTTTTATATCACAGATCATGATTAATTTACTCTGCAGTTCTTACTAATAAAACCTTGAAAATAGGGTAAGATATCAACAGAAATAGCATGTACATGCATAAAGGGCTAGCGACAAATATTTTTGGTAATTTTTTTGTTTATCATGATGGTTTCCGGTGGCGATCGGCATCTAGGGATGGTGGTGTAAGGGAGAGAGGAAAGAATTGTGACACGTTACACTCTCATTGAGGATATGTTTGGAGTATCGTTTGGATGATAAATTTTATGATAGCTGTGATTTTCTTAAAATGCTTCTATTTATGGGGATAATTTAATTTTTCAACTTCTGTGCAGCTTCTTTCTTCATCTGTTAAAGTAGTTTCTCGTCGATCTTCTTCATTTGCTAATTTGGAAAGCTTAGAAATTTATCCGGTAAACAAATACGTGGATGGGTACGCAAAAACAAATGCAAATGTGTATTCGTTTGTTAAGAACTATTTCTTAGATAATTCTGCAAGGGCCACACTCAGAATGGTTTTACGCGAGGTATTTACACCTTGAAGTATATTCTTACATATATGCCATTGCTCATATACTTATTGCTATAATTCCTTTTAAGTTCTTATTCAACATAATTTGAGGCACTGTATTGGGAAGGGCAAACATATTGGGAAATTCGATGACAAATGGAGACTATATGTATTTTCTTTGTTTCATGATACATGAAAACTGTGCAGGAGATTACAGCACGTGAACTTATGCAGACGATGCTAAATGAGTGGCAAGCCAATACACATAAGGAAATGAAGGTTGAGTATCGAATGTTACAACAAGAGACAAGATGGCAATTGCAGTTTGGAGAAAGGATCGAAAGCTATTGGAAGGATTTCTATAAGTGGCTTAAGCAAGGGGATACAAAGACTCATCGTATCATTTCAATGTTGCGGGTGATTAAACAGTTACTGCAAAAGTTGCCTAGATTGCAGAGGGATAAGATGCAATCGATGTATTCAACTCTATGCGCAAAGGCTGATACTATCAAGATAAATCGTAAGAGGATGCCTTCAAAAAAGAAAAGAAAATCAAAGAAAAAGAATAAAAAGTCGTATAAGTATTATATGTAATTAGAAACACGCTGTTTAAATATAGGTTTTCATGAACTTTGTTACAGACCGCCCTTTAAATAAATTGAAAAACCTTTCTTATTAGGGTTAATGGTCTGAAAAACATACAAACTTTCCACTTTTTACTATTGTGACAATAAACTTTTTTTTTCCTATTGTAACAAAATAACTTCTTAATGACTATTATTGTAACCAAATATGCCACGTGGCATAGTTAATTACCACAGTTAATTACTTCTTAATGACTATTATTTGGTTACAATAATAGTCATTAAGAAGTTATTTTGTTACAATAGGAAAAAAAAAAGTTTATTGTCACAATAGTAAAAAGTGGAAAGTTTGTATGTTTTCTAGACCATTAACCCTTCTTATTATATCCCATCAAATATCGATATTATCCCCAGCTGTTGTTACACTTTGTTTTCGGGTTCGGACATCCTTTGTACAGGCCTGGTGCATTACTCCGCATCTAATCTGAACCCTTTTGGCCCACTTTGGATGGTAAAGAAACTGCTTTTTCATATGAACTTTCAATGGTTTTGCCTTTATCGTGCATATATTATTAATATTTCTAGTTTGTATTGACCTAAAATTTTCAAGTATGATACATGTTGGATGCCAGGATGTTCGGTGACAAGCATCACTAGATTTTGTAACAGCTTTTCATATTGAGTATGGTACCTATGAAAGTATGAAACACCCGGAATATGATGTTGGAAAAAGATACTCTCTTGGTGATTCACCTTAATTTTTCAATATCACTTTTAAGAAGACCAGAACTTGCACGAAGGTAGAACTGAAGTTATGCGGCAATGGTTGCTAACGTTGTGGTCTTGATCTTATCATCTGTATAGTCTTAATAGGAAAAAATGTGTTGGATCATGCATAGGATCACAGTCTTCTTTATATGATCCAAAAAGTATCCTGTCAATTTTAATTTTGCTGTTGTAACATAGAAGTTGGATCATGCAGATCATGATTATTTTACTCCGGAGTTCTTACTAATTATATGCATGCAAAAACGGTGAAAATAAGGAAAGATATCAACAGAAATTGGATTTATAATAGAGTGAAGATAAGGAATGAACTCTATATGAATTTATGATTATCATTCGGTTATTCCACTAGCATGGTACTTGCATAAAGTGGTAGCGACAAATAGGTTTTGGTAGTTTTCGCATTCTATGATGGTTCTCGGTGGTGTTTCACGACTAGGGTAAGAGAGAGAGGAAAGAATTGTGACATTTTACACTCTCCTCTGTTGTTAATGTTGGCCTTCGATATCTCTTGTTTCTTCAATTATACAATTTCGTTGATTCGGCCTGGATTAAGAGTGTTTGGGACAGGTTCTTGCAACCGTATAAACACAAGTAAAACACTGATAATAATCTTGAAACTGAAAGTCAAAAACATGTAATGAATCGATCTTGTATTGAATTACAACTGATATTGATTGATTGTTGTTGAATGATTACAGACTCAACCCTATAAATACTTACTGAAGTGGCACCATTGAACAAGAGAGGTACCGTTTCAACAAAAGTAATCGACACACAAGTTTTCTAAACGTTACAACCTGTAACCGGTTTTATGACCCAACCCATAATCAAGTTACAGAACTTTACATACATACATAATAAATATAATAAATACTATTTGGTCCTTAGACTATATTAACTAACTAATTATATCATTAGTTCCAACATTTTCCCCCTAATGATATAATCAGGTGGTTCTTGATCTTCGAGAGGCTTCACTTCAAATGATGGCAAGGCCATCGTCTTCTTTCTTGACTTCACAATAATGTGGGTTCATTGTCAGTTTCATACATGAGATGTGCTTGCTCCCCCTTGTCTTGCTCCCCCTTGTCTTTCTTCTTCCATTTGGTGCACTCACGTGCAAAATGACCTAAGTCACCACATTAAAATCATCTGTAAGTGCTCTTGTCTTTAGTTTCTTGACTCGTACTTGTCCCACATGTATTTGGACTATTCTTCCATTTCATGCTTTCCTTGGCTTCTTTGTTGAACTTTTTACCTCGCCCTTTACCATGACTTTGGTTGTTTGAACTTGCCATTTTGTTTTAATAATTTTCTTTCGGTTCATCTTGACTTTTGAGGCGTTCTTCAAAAGCTGTTATTCTTCCTACGGCTTCTTCAAATTGCATTGTATCAATCTCTTGATATTTTTCGATAGACGCCACGATCGGTAAAAACTTATTTGGGACTGAGTTAAGCAGTTTCCTCACGAGTACTTTATCTTTCAAAGTACCCCCAAGGCTTTTAAACTTGGCTTGTATGCTACTTAACTTCCCTGCAAACTCACTTGCACTTACATCCGGTTTCATCTTCAATGTTTCCAACTCACTTCTTAAAGTCTGCAAACGCGCTTTCTGAACTAAATCGGCTCCAAGATGTTTAACTTTGATTGAGTTCCATACTTCCTTTGCAGTGGTGTATTGTGCAACTTGCATTAACATATCTTGTGGTAGTGTTTGGAATATCATTCCTTTCGCTGTATTTTCTGCTTTCTCATCTATTGTTGTTTCTTGCTTGTCACCAATTTCTTTCTTGCCATCAATCACTTTCCAAAGTCCATACGCCTTTAATATTGTTTCCATCAACAATGCCCACGTAGTGTAGTTTGTTTCGGTCAATTTTGGACATTGTAGTAAAACATTTCCTTGTTCTTGAACTGATGATGCTTGTCACCTTCTTTTCCTAGCATGCTTGCTTGCTTTTAACTTACTTACTTCTTACAATCAGAACCGAGATGGTTTCTGGTTTTCTTGCTCTTGTGTTTGATCAAAACATCAAAACTCTTACTTGCTACTGGCCAACTTGCTAACCATGTTTTCTTGCTAAACTTGTTCAATATTGACCAACTTGCTAATCAATATTGTGTTTTCCAGACCCACTTGCTAATTTGGTTCTTACTTGCTTTGATAAAAAATAATTGATCCTTTCTTGCTGATATTAAAACCCAGTGATTCTACTTTCTTGGTAGTTTGAATCAAGGGTTCTTCTTGCTATTTGATTCTTAAGGCTCGGAACTTGCTATGAACCTAAGGATTCTGTCTAACTTGCTATGAACCACAAAGGGTTCGGGGTTTACTTTCTTACTTTCTAATTTATATAATTCTAATTCTAAAATATATAAAGTGAAAGCGAGAAACACTTAAAAAAAACAATCACTTACAATCTTCTTTCTGTAATTTAGGGCAAACTTTCGATCCCTTCTTTCTTTTCTTATGAATGCTTACAGTTTGTATTTATCTGTCTCTGGCAAATTTTATGAAAAATGTCTCTTGTACCATATCATGAATATGTGCTTAGAGCGACGTGTGTGGGCCGCAGGTGTGCTGCCGCCGTGGCCGACGTGGAGCCTCGCCAGTGGGCATGACCACACCGGCGTTGTTTCGTTGTGGCTCGCCGTGGAGATTGAAATCGTGGGGACGACAATTGAAACTTCGACAAAGCGTGATTTTTTTTTTTTTTTTTTTCTTTTTTTTTTGTTTTTAAGATTTGTAAAGTTTTGTATAATAAGGTGAAGGTGAAGAGTTATTGATTTGGAAAGGTTCGTGTAGATCGAGCTTTCGTGGTTAAACAAAAAAAACGAAACTTGAAAGATTAACTAAAACATGAAATACATAATAAGCTTAAACATTAAAACTACGAGAGGATCCCTAAAACAACATAAAAACATGAAATACATAATAAAACTACTAAACACTTAAAAAATGAGTTATCCGAGTCCAAACCATAATCACTTGTTGGAGAATAAAACTCCCATTAATGTATCGACTCTCCATTATGTCAAAATAGTTGTCTTGGAGGTACCGAGCCTCCGTGCTTCTTGCTCGCGTGACGACCTCTTCACGTGCCTCCTCTTGCAGATCTCCCGACTTTTCTTCATCTTGTTCAAGCTGGGAGAAGCCTCACTTAACCCGCTTGGGTGGTTTGAAAATCCACCGTGACCTGCTCACGGTGGACTTGGAACAATTGGGAGTGCGGATGTTTCAAACCCCACCGAAAGACATTTTCGGTGGTGTTGATAAACTTCAAACTCGCGAGTTGGAAAGTTGGTTTCCGGCAAGTGATCCGGGACGGAAAGTTGGTTTCCGGCAAGTGATCCGGGACGGAAAGGCGGTTTCAAGCAACTTCTCCGGCCGGGAATTCTTGAGAAAAGTCTTTCGAGACATTTTTTGTGTGTGAATTGTGTTATTTGTGTGAAAGTAATCTTGGTATGATACTATATATAGAAAACTTAACCGTTTGAATTTGAATTTAAAATTTTAAATTTGAATTTAACCCACCTATGATGCCAGTTTTTTGAATTGAATTTAACGTTTAAATTTGAATTAACCCCCTGTGATACTGCTTTTTGAATTGAATTTAACGTTTAAATTTGAATTACCCCCCTAACAAGATCCGGTTTTGAATTTGAATTTGAAATTGAAAACCACCTTTATAAATAACATCAACCACCATTTTATTTCACATCTACATCAATCCAAAAACACACACACAAATGTCTCAAAATTTGAAGTGGAACAAGTCTGAAGAAATCTTGCTTGAAGTTTGGATACAAATTCGCAAGCTATGGATATGCAAAATAACCGTTCGAAAATATTTTTGGAACGACGTTATCATATGTTCAATAATCGGACAACCGATGACCATCGTACAAAAATTCAATCACGGGTAAATGGACGAGGATTAACGTCGATTGCAAAGGTTCAACGCATTTACAAACAGTTCAGGTCGAAGTGCTCAAAATGACCAATCTCATCTCGAAAATGCGAAACTAAGCTTCCAAACAATTTGGTAGAAAGGAGTTCAAATATGTTCACGTTTGGGAGATTTTGAAAAATTGCCCAAATTGGGATGTCAAGATTAAATCCGATAGTATGTGTTGTTTTTTCTTAATCGTGTTGTTTTTATTCCCGTGTCGTGTTGTTTTTTTTCCCGTATCGTGTTTTTTTTTCCGTATCGTGTTGTTTTTATTATTGTGTTATGTATTGTATTTTAATTTGAATGAAATGAATTTATTTAGTTTTTATTTGGAAGTGAAAATTGAATAAAAAAATAAAGTGGTAGTGGTGGCCCAAATGAAGAGTTGAGGTTTGTTATGAGTGAGGAGGGTTTGTTGTGGTTAGTTGTGGGAAAATGAGATCTTGATGTGGTGGCGAGGTGGTGCTGACGACTAACTTATGCCTTGTTATGACACCTAGCTCTCTTATAGTAAAAGTGTTATTGATTTTCATGTGACTTTTTCCTTTTGTTTACTTTAATTATTTCTGATGCAATGTGTAGCTCCAGGTACCGGGATGATTATCGTGACAGGGATTACAGGAGAAGTCGTAGCAGGAGCAGGGATAGGTATGATAGGTACCGTGGCAGGGACCGTGGTCATCGCTATCGAAGTAGGAGCCGTAGCTATAGTCCAGACTATGATAGAGGCCGTGGTAGAAGCCGTTATGACGATGAGCGATGGAGTAGGAGTCGTTCTATTGAAAGGTTAGATTCATGTGTAGAACATATTTTGATTTAGGAGGTGATTTGTAAAACACTTGTACACCACCACAGTACAACATGTTAAACTTATGGGTGTACGGCATCATTAAACACGTGTGGTAGTGTATTTATTTGAGTTAGTTGTTGCAAGTCATCTCCTATTTGATTTATCTTGCTTTGTACTTCTTGCTTCCTAAGGGATACTTGTTTTTACTTGCCTCTGTTGGTGCAGTCCTGGTCCTCACAGGAGCTTATCACCACGCACTACTCCTACTAGCCAGGGATAAAAGCCCTGCTAGTCTTTCACCAAACGGCCGTCCTCTTGATTCTAGGAGCCTGTCACCCCGTTCTGCTGAGGTGAGTTTGTTTATTTAGGAATTGGAAATTACTACACTATAGATAGCAAATTTGGTGGGTTGAATAACATATCAAAACAGTTAATCTTCAGTTTTTTGTCAAAACATGTTGAGTTGGCATAGAACACTTAAATATAATAAATAATAGTCTAATTGTTTGAATTAAATTGTATAAGATGCTATAAGCATTAAAATACACTTTGTACCAATTTGGACCGTCTGATCAGTTTGAAATCATACATAACCCCCAATCGACCCATTAGTATTTAAGTGGGTCAATATTGTCAAATAAGGTTTTGTATAGGGTTTGCTTATTCTCATTTGGATATTCTGCAGGAGTGACTGACATGAGCCGGAATCCCAAACTGATCTCTCTTCTTGCCATCTCGATGTTCTTCAAAGACTCCTGCATTCTTCTTGATCTTCTAGTGCTAGTTTTGGTAGGAGTGGATCCTTCTATGATTTCGGAATTATCAGCTTGATCCATTTATGAACATAGTAATATGTAGGTTGCTTGCTGCATGGTATAAACCAGTTATATGGTATATGGATATGCTTTTGTGGATGCTTTTAGTTTTTCTGTTGTGAAGTCGTGATTGCTCCTTTACATATCCCCTGACCTAATTTATTTACACGCACTGGATATTGATAGTTATGATCGAGAAAAGATCGATTGTGGCTGTGATGATGAATTGATGATGATATTGTCACCTGTTGATGCTGTATGTAGTCTGTAGATATGCTTTCATGATTTGAGACTGGTTATGGTCCGGAGAACTCTGTTTGCAGGTGGTGTTGAATTTACCATGAGTTGCACTCTGGCTGTAAGTTCTTTATGGGCTTGCCCATTTCTTTTAAAACCACTTCAATAGTTCAATCTCGCATTTTAGATGTTTGTTGAATGTTGAGTATATCTAAAAAAACTGAGCAGAAAGATAACGTGGTCTTTTACGTATTTTGGCACAAAAAGAATACCTGAAACACTTGTACAAAACGAGCTGGTGCACCCGCGCGTTGCCGCGGCATGTTTTTGTTGACTGGGATATATAAAAATGCTGCACATAGCAGTGTTGTCGATTGAACCATTACCACTCGTGAACATTGCCACAAACCATCTAGTGCATAATGTTACATTACAAAGAAGTCGCCATGATATATGTTTATAATAATGATAAATAAAATTTAGACATACAATGAAACAATAATGAATTGGAAGATACCATAAAAGATGCTGCAACTGTTCCTTTATAACATGATATAAAGGCCACGTAATAATGTCTTCCATGCTAATTTACATCTGTTCAAGAAATCCATTTTCCCTACTTCCAAATAATCTGATCCAGTTTTAGAAGTGAATGAGTAACAAACCTCTGCTCCAAGCAGCTCCATTCTGAACACGTTAAGTGCCAGTCTTTCCATATCATTAGCACCCATATAAAAAATACATTTCAACCTGAATCGCGCACATACACTTGCAGTTGTAACTCCATGCTGACCAGCTCCGGTTGAGGCAATGATACGTTCTTGACCCAACTTCTTAGCCAGCAAACCTTGTGCAACGACATTGTTGATCTTATGCGCACCCGTATGGTGAAGATCTTCCCTCTTAAGGTAGATTTCTGGCCCTTCATTGCTGGGACGTTTATAATATTCTTTCAGTCTTTCAGCAAAGTACAGGGGACTTTGTTTACCAAGGTAGTTTTTCAATATGGAACTTAACTCCTTCTGCACTTGCATCATTTATACTAAAATTATTGCAACATACTTGAAACATATCAATATAACATGGAAACTAAGACATCATTCAGAAAAGCTGAACTGAAAAGGCAGGACTCCCTAGCAATTAGCGTTAAAAATGTCACAGGATGAGACAATTTCGACTGAGTCGATCAGGTTCCATTTGATCTCTAAGGGTCAATGGATATAATTGCACAAAATAGCAACATACTTTACACTGTAATCCATAAAAACAGCAGAATTTGAAATTTTTACAAAAAGCGCATACTTTCATTTTCTTTAAAAAATCATACCAACACACTCCCAATTGTATCACCTCATAGTTATGAACTTATGATTGGTAAAAATGAATATATCCGTTTTATTTATGAAAATTTCAATATGCATTGGTATTATTGATTTATTGGAAGGTGAAAGCATATTGGTAAACCCATAATTGAATCACTAATCCTTCACAACTATTCTACAACCATAAATTATGGCCTTATTAACAACTGTTATGAAGAAAAGTACATACGTAAACTTCCTCAAACTCATGCTTGCGCTTCCATCATTTTGTCCATCTCAGCTCAGTTTCAAGTTATCTGTACTTAAGAGGCACGCGTGCACCTGCATACACATACAATTTTCTGTGAATCTCCCACAAATCAATCACATTGAAAACCTAAATATGTAATCCCATTACTTCCTTAATTCAAGTATTTAACCTGGATAATCGTTTACTCAAATTCATTCCAGCATCAAACCCAACAACACCTTCCATCTTCAAGGCCCTATGCGCACTACATCAATGTCAAATACAATCAATTAAATTTACGTGGTATCCATGCTACTACTCCAAACCTACAATCATAACCAAGTAAAAATGACAATAAATAAGCCATTTATTGACAACATTCGCGGTAAGAGGGTGTTCAGAATTGCTTATTATTTCTACTTTTGGGACAAACTCCAAACACTAATTCCTAAACTACTAATCTCTATGCCGATTTTTTACTTATAAGCGTGTAAATCAAACATCCTATACATAAAGAACACATTTTTACAACTTAATTTAACCCAATAAAACCTGTTAGTAAAGAAACGACAATTGTAGACAAAGACAAACCTACGAAAGGAAAACCCGCGAAGCATGCCTGAATATCAACTTCATCGATAACCACGAACACTTATTCATACCTTTTCCTTCACTATGCTTCTGAAAAGGTGTCCGCTTCCATCCTTACACCTTCTTTCTTCTTCCTAATTTCCCAAGTTGACTAATCCTTCATCTACCATTGCATGCGTTGACCCGCGTTCCGGCCTGTTTAGAAACAAATTGAATGGCTTTTCAACATTCACCTTCACAGCAAACAAAAAATTTAGCATACAATGTTAACAAAAACTATCTTTTTTTAACAAATATTTAAAACGTCAGAACCTAGAACCTTTAGTGGGCATCAAGGATTGCTTATTCCTTATGCATTTGCCACACGACTGTTCCCTCAGCACTCTGCATCCCCTTGTAGAATCCAACATATCTGACACATCATAATATTGTATTAACTAACATATACAAAAACGAAATAAGGGGGCATTTGGAATTGCTTATTAAAACTGCTAATTTCCATCAGCAGTTCTGAAAAGCCATCCCAAATGTGGCGAAATAAATCTAGATTTTCATATGATTATTTTTACTAAAATTATGATTTGTTTACATGCTCAAAACACATACCAAAAAAATATTATTTCAGCTGGTATGCCATACTAAGCATGAAACAATCCACCACATGTGAGCACTATCACGCGGACTATCTAAGTTTCATCGAACCTGATCCTGTTCATCACAGCCTCTCACAACTTATATCACCACACTTTTAATTGCATAAAAACTGATTGAAACATAATAAACAAATTATATGGCCACTCTTGTCTTATAAACACTAATTGGAAAACGTAATAACCAAAAATTAACAAAACCTCTCAGTTATTACCAAACACAAATTTCAAAATAAAATAAAATTAAAAACAAATACCTCAAAAGGCATAGCTGCAAACATCATCAGCAAAGCAACCTGCAAAAGAAATCAACAAAACCCCCAATTAACGAAACCCTAAATTTAAAATAAAATAAAAAGTTAAAAGAAAGGCCTCAAACAAATCAACAATTAATTAAAACACCACAGTAAAATTAAAAAAAAAAAAAAAAATTACATTTGAAAAAATCGTAACCGATCAACGAAAAGATGGCATAAAATTATTGTTAGTCGTTGGTTTTAATGAACCTTACACAAATTACATGACCTATGTTTTTTTTATAAGCACTTTAGTTTGCGGGAAGATGATAATGACTTACCAACAAAGCTTGATCGGAATGGAACACATATACATGTACATGGTTTAATTTACATGGTGATTGAGATTTTTAAGAAGCTTATTAAATCTGTTTATTGTTAATGGTTTGATGTTGTGAGCCACAGGTTCTGGAAAGTGAGATGATGAGTGGAGAGAGAGATGATTTTTATTTTGGATATGGAAGAAGCTTCAAGAAAAGGGCGAAGGCAAGGAGATAATGGAGGAGATCGGTAACCGACATACTGTTCATTGGGATGGTGTACCCAAACTTTGTTAGCCAATGAAAGAGTGCCTCGTGTAAAATTGATGATAATGACATAGACACAGCCAATAGAATTCCACATTATCATGCTAATTACCATATAACAATCTTACTTTGAGACACCCACGCAATTCCTTTTAGTATATAGTATAATTGGTGCTGACCAGACAGGACGGTAACAAATCTGAAATCGAATTTGTTCTAGTCACATATTTTGGTTTTGTGCATAACGTAATTTTCTTAAGTTGTAGCGCAAGTCTTAGTATTTAGAAGTGAAGTGGTAGGCGATATGTGTTCCTTAAAACCCTGTAAATCATTAGGTGATGATGTGATGATAAAGGTAATTGATTCTTGAACCAAGTGGTTAAGTCTGCCTAGGTTTGGTGGTTCATCGGAAGGTTGTCAAACACACTCGCGTCAGTGTATCTTTGATCATTTTACAATTAGCTTAAGGTGTACTTTGCAAACAATTAGCTTAAGGTGTACTTCACAACTAAAGATTTAATTTATATAATGCTATGTTGGATATTTTAGTGTAATTGGATTAACTTGGAGTCTGGTCGCATCTACTGAATTTATTATGATCTTAGGGCGAAGCCCCCAGGGACGGGGTCGAGGCGGCGCCCCAGTAGAGGGTCCAGTGCCGCCCTGCTTCAGGTCCAGGCAGAGCCCCGGTCGGGTCGAGTGCCGGTCACTTGGAAATTTTTATTTCCACTTGAAGTTCTATGTAAGAATTCGTCTTTGAATTTTATTTCATTTGAAATCAATGGATTCTCTTGAAGTTGTGTTCATTTGAAATCTGATGGATTCTTGAAGCCATTGATTCTCAAGTGTTGTTCCTCGAATTAAGTTTGAAATGGGGATACAAATTGACAACTGAAACCCTAAACCGCATTTGGCGGTTATCCCGTATCTTCATTATATATGGTTATTTGGTCGTTATTATCAACTAACTGGTTACGATATCTCGATATACACATCTGAAAATTCTCAACTCGAATTGTATCCGATTGAATATTTCGGTAGAACCGCCGATTGATTCGATCGAAAGTGTTCACACGCCTTTCGTAGTATAAGCGTATCCGTTGGTGTTCGTTATTACCCTATATCCCCTACATGCTATGCACATAATTCATTCTTCCTTCATGTGGTAGACATTGTTTATCATCATTTTATAGTACACAAGTTAGTTCTTGTTGGAAAATGATCTATTGATGTTTTCTTCTAAAATACATGATGCCAAAAATACGGACTATTGCATGATGGGGTTTTGTATACCATGCCTTAAATTAGTGAAGTCTGGTGGTTTTTTAGTGGTTTCGATTGTTGGTATCATTACTCAAAGGACAAAGGGACGAGGGGCTTAGAAGTAATGATCGCGTAGTAATAACAACACCTATCATCTTAAAATTCATTTACCATGATGCTTTTAATATCTTAAAATGTTCAAATTAGATTCGATGGATTTATTGGATGATAATTCATTAATCCATGTTTAGGGTCGAGTGTAATTAGTTATGTATTTAGAGTCGAGTTTGTAAAGTGTATAAGTTTAGGGTCCAAATATGTCAAGATTAAAGTTAATAACCGAATAGCGGTTAAAGTTAGTTATAAGTTAGTTATTGGCGGTTATAGGTAGTTATTTTATGGAAAGTTGTGACTCTTGGGGAAAGTCACAATGCTTCGTTTCATGTAGTATATAAACAAGTGTCGATGTATTGTAAAAGTTAACAAAATTCATTATATACAAAAGCGTGAGTTTGTGTGTCATGTGTTTTGTTCATAGACTTGTTTGATTCGATACATATATGATCCGGATGGGACTAACAGGATTCACTGTCATAAAACTCAACACGTGTTGACGTATGGTCCGGACCGGGCCGGAGAATGGGTCGAGCCGGCATCATGCCCATTTCTACGCCTAAACCCTAATCCATGCCTATATATACACGGATGCGTGTTATCCCTAACTCATCATATAACACTTTTGCTATGCCACAACAAGATACTAACTTGACCGTCGGAGGTGGACCCGGGCTACGGCTCGGGTCCACTCCTAACTGGTTCTCTTTGTTGATGTGTCTACTAGGGCTCGAGAAGACGACTAACGGCCAAGGAGAGTCGTCGAATCCAATCCGCGATTTTGCATCAACAAGTTGGCGCCATCCGTGGGCAAAATAAAAATTGTTAAGGCATACAAGATATGGAGATAACAACTTAAAATGTGTCGCATGGAGTTAGCTAGAAACCACGACGCTTTTATTAATACTTGCAAGTTTATCAAGAAATAACAAAGAAAACAGTAAATATGAAAAATAAAAGCGAGTACATGAATGTTTATTGAGCATCGAGAGTCGCGGAGCGTCTGTGTTGTGTCAGTAGCTATTCTTATCGTTCAAGAACGAGGTGAAGTCGATAATTGTTTTACCATGGTGTCCGGATAAGCGCGGTTACCTTAAAGAGGATACTTTCGGGTTGCCGTTCTGAGACTTATTTCAACAATGGTGGATTTTTGGTTTAACTGTGACTATCATGGTAAAATGGAGAAAGTTTTATACTTTTTCCATCCACCCGACACGTGCCACGTGGCCCCAACTACCTTCACTTATGTGGTGAGATTCTTTTGATGGGACGTGGGACGGTAACTTTCCCGAATATCGAGGTATTCGATTTCACTTTTACGTCGGATGCATTGCACCTACGGTTATGTATCCGCTTCTCCCATACGTTTCGTAAGTTATTTTTTTATATACTACGGTCATTAGTCTAGCACCCAGATACACACCGCGCATACTAGACTGGGGACATGATGACGTATAGTCCGGGTCGGTCATGAACCCGACTACGACCACTACTTTCAAGCCCGTGCAGAACCGCCAATACCAATACACGTTTGGGCTCACGAAGCCCAAGCCCATATCTATTTACTGGAATAGATATCCGATATCTTCTAAAATATGAAGATAATCATTCCCAACCGATTTAGGCGGGATACTGGCAGAAGGTTGGGGAACACGAACCAACAAGGATTCCGTGCGTATATAAAGGAATTATATCCCTTGTTTAAGGTACGATCTCATAACCCTAAAACTCCTAAAACCCTAAACCGATTACTCACTCTCACGGGAGGATAATCGTGGGAGACAATCCCACGGTAAGCCTAACGGTGTTTCTTGTCTCTTAGTGCGCAGTCTCAAGCAAAGAATTCTCAATTGGTACGAGAACCGAGCTCCAATCGAGAACGTCCAACTTTTGTATCAACAAGTTGGCGCCATCCGTGGGACACGAATAAATTATGTTTCGTGTTCTCCGACACCGAAAAGCGAAACCAATTTCTAGTCGGTAACTCTAAATCTCATTCGCAATTAAATTGATTGCCACGCTTTAATACTAGACGTGAAGATACCACAAATAAACACGATCGTATCCTTCACATGAATGTATTTATAGATAATATTCCTTCACGTTAAAGATCATTATTTAATTAAATTGCATATTTTATTCTTTACATAAGATTATATAATGATAAATCTTTACATAAGATACGAAAACAAAAGGAAAATATCCGCACGATCGGACCTATTTTAAAACATCCGCACGACGGATCTATTTTATCTTTTAATCCGCACGATCGGATCTAAGAAAAGCCCGCACGATCGGGCTATTTTATTTTTAGCCGCGATAAATTCGCGCAGACATCGCTTTTTACGGTTGATACGCTGTTCACGCTCAAATAGCGCAATCGCGATAAATCTACCCGCGTAAGACCGTGCGTTCGGACATCTTCGCAGAACGCGCGTGCGCGCGAATACCACGATGCTAGTCAATCGCCATGATGCGACCGGACCAAAAGCCGTGGTATAAACATCTGCGATCATCCGAAATGTACGAGTCTATGCGGTTAAGATAAATCCATCCGTGTCTATCGGTTGCGGTCACGGTACATCCATCCGAGTTTTTTATATATTAACAAAACAATAAAAAACAAAACCATTGTTTATATCGTTTGTAAAATCTCACGATAGGTTTTATATATTTTTTATGCTATGCGCACTATATTATTCATGCTATGCGCTGTCTATTGTTTTAATTTATTAGGTTTTATATCTTTGCGATTCGTGGCATATACTTTTAATCTTTGCATTGAGTATTTTCAGATTAAATAAGTTTAATGCTCCCACACGAGTAGCACCATCAAACTTGGGGGCTACCAGGTACATCCTACTCATTGTTCCAAACGCATCACGCAGCAGATTTGGAAGCGTGCCGCAGGAGAGCGCCCTCTGTTGGTTGTAAAGACTCGCGACAACGCACATTTTGTCATGACCGATCGATGTTTGTCACACTTATCGCGCAGGCTAACGCGTCTTCGTCGCACCTCTTTGTCGCCGACAACAGCACATCGCTAGAGAAAGTACGTCTTCCGTCGCACCATCCGCGTCATCGGTACAAAAGGCACGCCTACCGGGATGCAAAGATACGGGTTCCACTTTCACCCACGCGGTATGAACTTAAGTCTAGCATAACATAGCCATGCGCTATCTCATACTAGACTTGGGGGCTTGTTGACGTATGGTCGGGACTGGCCAGATGGGTCGGGCGGCGATCACGCCCACTCTACGCCTAAACCCTAATCCACGCTATATATACACGGATGCGGGTTATCCCTAACTCATCATATAACACTTTTCTACGCCACAAGATCTTAACTGGACCGTCGGAGGTGGACCCGGGGCTACGGCTCGGGTCCACTCCTAACGGTTCTCTTTGTTGTGGTCTCATTGGGGCTCGAGAAGGCATTAGCAGCCAAGGAGAGTCGTCGAATCCAAGGTCATGTGGGATTTTGCATCAACAACACGGAAGCATCATTTTTAGTTCTCTAAAGGACGATTACTTTTCCATTTTGTTTCAATATAACGTATACAATTTTTAATCTCCTGTCTTAATAGGGATAATTCAATATATATCAAACTTAAACAATAAAACATCTTAATTGATGCTTACTTTTTTATTGGGGTCAACGGAAGCATCCCGGAGATTGATATATACACTGAAAAGATATTAAATGATGTTAAGTGTATCTAAATTGTTTCTTCGTAGTCGTAACAATCACTTCAAGCAGTGGAAACAACAAAGATGCGCTCCCAAAGTAGACAAAAGCCAAATTACATCTACCAAAACCGAAGCTATCAAATAAACCAAACAAAAGTGAAATATCGCTTCTCTGTAGACGACCACATGAGACTACATTTCGGCTGCCATCAATCTGAGTAACATACCACTAGTTCCACCAAACAAAAGAAAAGGCCGTAGCAAAATTCTGGCCAGTCATATATTACCATGTTTAAACGTACTGTAGTATAACACTATCTAATAAATCCTTTATCTTTTACCATGTTTGAATTTAAATCTTCTGAATAATCAACTATTTTCTGTTTTTGAAATTTAAACTATAATTAGATAATTTAACAAATTAGGCGACTTTTAAGTTGGAAGTCCAATTTAACAACACAAAAAGGCTTGGAACATGATTTTTACCTTTGATCAAATAGAGAGTAATTAAAGTGGAGTTTTGAGATACACGCCAAAAAGAAAGCAAGAAAGAAACATCAAGCAACAGAATAACACATCCAGTCTGCTAGAAAACACAATTATCTCGACCTGGTATGCCGTATAAATTCTATTTTGATCTTGTTTTGTTTTTTGTTTATTTGGTTTTTAACAAGTTTGTCTTACAAGTTACTATCATGAGTCAAGCGGCTTTCGCGAATCGGTTTCTTTTGTTTTTGGGTCCATAACATAGACAGATATAAGCATTACTATACTTTTTGATCTTAAAATCTGATTTTTTTTTTTATATCCTGAGTATATATTTTTTCGTATGTCTCCATAAAATACAAGAGATTGTAATTTTCTCGTTCGTTCAGAAATAAGCTTGATCCTTTCAGCAATATTCCTAACCATATATGTTTCTCGGTGCTCATTTGTGTAACTATAAATATATTTTTACGATATGAAAAGTATATATTTCTAATAAATGTCAAACGACACTACATATGTGTCAATACTAGCACCGTAATTTTAATGTTTACATTATTTCATTTTATCAAGTTGCAGCTTTTGCAGCCAAAGGAGTATGGATCCTGGAAGTAGCAACAACATAGTGAATGTAGACGATGATAGACTAAGCAGCTTACCGGATGACCTTATCCATAACATACTGTCTTTTATTGGCATCAAACATGCTGTCAAAACCAGTGTTTTGTCGTCTAGATGGAGGCATACATGGACTTCAATGCGCCATCTCAATTTCTCAACTGAGGATTTCTATAAATCTGCCACGTTTTCCCCGTTTGTTGACCATGTTCTCTCTCACCGCAATCATCTAGTACATGTGTTTTCCGTGACGCTTAAATTTCGGGGACTTCCTGCTGAGATGTTTGTCGAAAGAATTCTAAACTACGCATTTTCCCACAATGTTCAAAACTTGAGTGTTACATGCTTTGGTTCTGGCCATGATTTTGTATACCCCCTTTCTCTCTTTAGTTCTCTGTCTCTCAAACATCTTATTTTGACCAGTTATTGTTTCACCAAATACAAATCAAATTGGGAGCTACCAGCCTTAACAACTTTGTATCTCAGCAATTTCATATTGTATGAGGAAAACAGTGAGATTTTCTCCAACTGTCCGAATTTGAAAAATCTCACCTTAAAGAGTTGCATGGAATTCGGAGGGGGTGGGTTTAGTATTTCTCTTTCTCAACTATTGAATCTCACACTTGGAGATATATACACTGATGTGTATGTAGAAGCGCCTCAACTCAAGACAGTGACTATGAGTACCAGTCGTTCAGGTTATTATTCTTTGAAGTTTTCTGGAGACCTTCTTTCTTTGGAGAAGGTAGATATGTGTATTACCGAAGCACGAGAGTCACATGCTCATGAGATTGCTGGTTTGTTTCAACAATTTCACAGTGTAAGATTTCTTACACTTAACTTGGAAATTGCTGAGGTATGTTGTTATTGGTGGTTTTATAATGTGCATCTTACAAAGACTTTCTTTATGTGAAAATACACCGTGATTGTGTGAACTTAAAAAAAAAAATAGAACAAAACAAGCTTGTTTTATATCACAGTCATGATTAATTTACTCTGGAGTTCTTACTAATTATATGCATGCAAAAACGGTGAAAATAAGGCAAGATATCAACAGCAATAGGATTCCTAATACAGTGAAGATAAGGAATGAACTCTATATGAATTTATGATATACATTCGGACATTCCACTAGCATGGTACCTGCATAAAGTGGTAGCGACAAAATAGGTTTTGGTAGTTTGTGTATTCTATGATGGTTCCCCGTGGTGTTTGACGTTTAGGGTAAGAGAGAGAGGAAAGAATTGTGACATTTTACACTCTCCTCGGTGTATATTTGGATGATAATTTTTATGATAACTGTCATTGTTATAAAAGTTTCTTAGAATGCTTCTATTTGTGGGGATAATCTAATTTTTCAACTTTTGTGCAGCTTCTTTCTTCATCTGTTAAAGTAGTCTCTCGTCGATCTTCTTCATTTGCTAATTTGGAAAGTTTAGAGATTTATCCGGTAAACAAACACGTGGATGGGTATGCAAAAACAAACGTAAATGTGTATTCGTTTGTTAAGAACTATTTCTTAGATAATTCTGCAAATGCCACACTCAGAATGGTTTTACGCGAGGTATTTACACCTTGAAGTATATTCTTACATATATGCCATTGCTCATATACTTAATTACTTATTGCTATAATTCCTTTTAAGTTCTTATTCAACATAATTTGAGGCACTGTATTGGAAAGGGCAAACATATTGGGAATTTTGATGACAACAAATGGAGACTACGTGTATTTTCTTTGTTTCATGATACATGCAAACCGTGCAGGAGATTACAGCACGTGAACTTATGCAGAGGATGCTAAATGAGTGGGAATCCAATACACTTAATGAAATGGAGGTTAAGTATCGAAAGTTACAGCAAGAGACAAGATGGAAATTGCAGTTTGGAGAAAGGATCGAAAGCTATTGGAAGGATTTCTATAAGTGGCTTAAGCAAGGGGATACAAAGACTCATCGTATCATTTCAATGTTGAGGATGATTGAACAGTTACTGCAAAAGCTGCCTAGATTGCAGAGGGATAAGATGCAATCCATGTATTCTAGTCTATGCACAAAGGCTGATACTATCAAGATGATGCCTTCAAAAAAGAAAAGAAAATCAAAGAAAAAGAAAAAAAAATCGTATAAGTATTATATGTAATTAGAAACATGCTGTTTAAATGTAGGTTTTCATGAACTTTGCTACAGACTGCCATTTAAATAAATTGAAAAACCTTTCTTAATATATCCCATCA
Organism: Chrysanthemum lavandulifolium; assembly: GCA_022545495.1. Lineage (NCBI taxonomy): Eukaryota > Viridiplantae > Streptophyta > Magnoliopsida > Asterales > Asteraceae > Chrysanthemum > Chrysanthemum lavandulifolium. Next base: position 102,355,507 of record CM040238.1, on the reverse strand, counting down.
AATATCTATATTGGATTATCCCCAGCTGTTGTTATGCTTTGTTTTCGGGTTCGGACATCCTTTGTACAGGCCTGGTGAATTACTCAGCCCTGGTGCATTACTCCGCATCTAATCTGAACCCGTTTGGGCCACTTTGGATGGTATAGAAACTGCGCGTCTAATCTGAAGCCTTTTTTGGTTCACTTTGGATGGTAAAGAAACTGCTTATGCATATGAACTTTCAATGGTGTTATTTGCCTTTATCGTGCATACATTATTAATATTTCTAGTTTGTATTGACCTAAAATTTTCAAGTATGATACATGTTGGATGCAAGGATGTTCGATGACAAGTATCACTAGATTTTGTAATTGTGTTTCATATTAAGTATGATACATTGATACCTATGAAAGTATGAAACACCGGGATATGATGTTGGAAAAAGATACTTTCTTGGTGATTCAGCTTGATTCATTTCTTGTTTCATCTCATAATAAATATAAAACTCTTATCACTTTAAAGAAGACCAGAACTTGCACAAAGGTAGAATTGAAGTTATGCGAATATGGTTGCTAATATTGTGTTCTTGATCTTATCATCTGTATAGGAAGAAATGTGTTGGATCATGCATAGGATCACAATCTTCTTTATATAATCCAAAAAGTATCATGTGAGTTTTAATTTTGTTGCCAATTCTGATGCATATACAAGATGATTAGTAGTCATTGTGACTTCTCAATTGTTAAGCATACATAACATGGGTCAGTGCTTTATGATAAATATCCGTAAAAATATATATATATATATATATATATATATATATATATATATATATATATATATATATATATATAGGATAAAGATCAAATAAAAAGACAAATATCCGTAAAAGATAAAAAGATTTTTTTCAAAAAGTTCACTAAAAATTCCCAAAAATCCCACAAGATCGGGTATGATGGTGCATGAAAAGTTGTGAAAAACTTTTTTCTAAAGTGGATATTTTTCCGAGAAAAAATTATGAAAATATCGTTTGCGATTAAATCTTTTTTGTGCATCAAAATTGGTTTTTGCACCCAACTTTTGACTTTTTTCATCAAAATAACATTGCGCATCAAACTAAAACAAGTTAAAATTTTGTGCATCAAAATTTTTTCTTGCATCAAAATTGTTTTTGTGCATTAAAAACGTATCAAAACTCAAAATTATAAAAATGTTTTCACAAAAGTTTTATGCATCAACATACCCGATCTTGTGGGATTTTTGGGAATTTTTCGTGAACTTTTTTGAAAAAAATCTTTTATTCTTTTACGGATATTTGTCTTTTATTTTAACTTCACCCTATATATATATATATATATATATATATATATATATATATATATATATATTTTAAACATTCTCCCAAAATTTCCAAAAAATCCACAAGATCGGGTATGTTGGTGCATAAAACTTTTGAAAACAGCTTTTATAATTTTGAGTTTGATACGTTTTTAATACACAAAACAATTTTGATCATAAAACAAATTTGATGCACAAAATTTTCAACTTGTTTTAGTTATATGCAATGTTATTTTGATGAAAAAGTCAAATGAAGTTGGGTGCAAAAACCAATTTTGATCACAAAAACGATTTAATGCACAAACATATTTTTTTCATAATTTTTTGGGAAAAATATCCGCTTTTAGAAAAAAATTCCTTTACAACTTTTTCATGCACCATTATACCCGATCTTGTGAAATTTTTCGAGAACTTTTTTGAAAAAAAATCAAATTATCTTTTACGGATATTTGTCTTTTTATTTATACGCTTTTGGCAATAACTTTACTGATTAGTTTGTTCGTTTATGGAGTATAAGGAATGACAAAAGTTTGAGGAAACTTTGCTTAGTTTGTATTGTTTTTTTTTTTTTTCTTTTTATTTATTTTTTTATTTTTTTAGTATCTTGCTTGGTTTTTACAATGTATTCTTTTAACTATACTTTTTGTCGAAATGTGATTTTTAAAATATCATTAACTAGCAGCTTGCATTACTTATATTATATATTTTAATATTTTTTTTATCAATAAATGAGCGTTTTAAGAATGTATATTAATTATGCATCAATGATAGTAAGATACATTTAATGGAGGAAAATGACTTGTATTACTTATATACGGTGCATACTAAATTGTATGATTGTATCACTTAAAATTAAGACATTTAATGGAGGAAAAAGGTTGCATTCATTATATATAGTATAGATATAGATATAGATATGTAGCATAGATGATTACTTATTGACTTTTCACAACCCGATTATAGAAAATAAAATTACGGTAAACGATCCATATAGAGGGACTCTGCAAGTTTTAGACCAATTTATGATGGTTTTCGAGTTTCGACTTCTGGTTCGCATAAAATTCTTGAGGATTACCATGACCAAATAAATGAAAAAAAAAAACTACTTTGAAGACGTATGCAAATTGTGCTATATTATACACTATATATATATATCCTCAACATTTTCATTTTCAATACACACTACTTTCAATTTTTCAACACATAAACGGTAACATTTCTTATGACTTATTCTCTCCCGCATACCGTCAAAGAAATTAAAGCGTATGTTCAGAAACAATGTGATGAAGTTGGTCAGGAAGCTATTATCGGCGTAATCAAGCTGGACCAAGCATACACGACAAAACAAGCTTTGAGGAAACAATATGCGGAATGCAAAGACATTCCGCAAGAAAGAGTGATGTGATTGACGAATTTTTGAAAGCCGAAGCCTCCAAAGATTATGAGGTTAAATAAAAGTTGTGGAAATGTGTGCAAAAAATACAAGATAATATCAATCACAAAATCCGTTGGATGCACAAAGGCAACAAGTAGGATGAAGCATCGTAATTTGCATTTTTAATTTAAATATCATATTCTACTTTATTTCAATATCGCATCCTACTTTGTATTTCATCAATGAATAAAATTTCGTATTCTACTTTGTATCTTCCTCGCTGTAAATAAATTTTCATTCATTTAAATAAAAATAGAAATTACAATATGAAATTTTATAAACAATATAGAAACACAATACTTTTATTTGTTTTTTAAACGCATCCAAACAAATTTAGTATGCATTTGATGTTCTATTTTTTCCGCCTTTCTAAACAAAAGCATTATGCATCTTGTAATCGTTATCAGATTCTTGTTTCAAATAAGCGTCGATCAAAACACGTTTCTCTAGTGAAATGTCACTGCATTCATCGTATGTGTTCCTCAAAGCATCTTTAGCTATGCTTGCATTCTCAAATTCTACGGCTAAGTTCATAAGGGCTAGCTGACGAACTTTATCATCCTCTATTTGTTTATGAATTATAGCTTTGATTTCATTGACGTTGTGTGGAAGCGAACAAGCTGTGGAAAACTAGAAGGGGGGGTTGAATAGTTTTGCCTATTAAAACTTCCTTTTAATTATTTAGATCGACTTATGTCAATCTATTCGGGTGTGTGTGTTGGATGTTGATAAACAAGCATATAAAGGTATGTAATGAAAAGATAAGAGTAAGAAGCACAAAACCACAACGCGAGTATTTATAGTGGTTCGGCTACAATGACACCTTCCTTGCCCTACTCCACTCCCCGAGTCACCTACTCGAGAGTTCGTAAACACTACACCAATATCCTTATGGCGGAGAAGCCTTCACAACGTCGCTTAACCTTTTTCCGGTACAAAGCTAAATACCGAGTTCTTTCACACCAAGGTGAACTACACCTAACACAACGTCGCCTACCCTTTATACGGTGCTAGGCTAACCACCGGGTTCTTTCACTCCAAGGTGAACCACACCTACACAACATCGCCTACCCTTTATAAGGTACTAGGCTAAGTGCCTAGTTCTTTCACTCCAAGGTGAACTACACCTACCCTTTATTAGGTACTAGGCTAAGCACCTAGTTCCATTGCAATGGAGGAACTACTACCACACTACACCAACGACTAATCCCAAAGGAGATCTACTCCTTTACAACATCATCAATGATATCAATATCCTTGGATCTAATACTAGTCTATCTTGTACATGAAACACACCATATCGAATGTACATCTAAGGCACCTTTCACTAATGCCTTTGACTAGATCTACAAGACACCTTTCACTAATGTCTTGTGTCTTGACTTCTAAGCACCTTTCACTAATGCTTCTAGTCTTGACTTCTAAGCACCTACCACAAGTGCTTATGATATGGACAATAGATACCCTTCACTAATATCTTCGTCTTGACACTTGAGACATCTTTCACTAATGTCTTCAACACTACACTTTTTAAAAGAAAGAAAGGAATCATCAACAAGAAGACTTGATGGCCTTGATGATGAGGAAGCATGGCAACTCATGGACTTGAGCTTGCTCGACTTCAAAGGTGGTGATATTGCCTTTAAGAGGAACCTAAAAGATCACACAAAACAAAACTACAAACATAGATCTCTTGATCGAGGTTAGTGAGTTTTCAACTCGGGGAGAAAGTGTGTTAGAAAGGGTGAGCAACAATGAAGAAATAGCTCACTATTTATAGAAGAAAAAATCATCGTTCCCGGATCCTTCCACAAGGATCCGTCTAGCTAAGCTAGGGATCCGTGGGACCTCCCTTTTACCCATGGGTATTTTAGTTATGGGTCATGGGTTGAACCATGGATCTTTAGCTAGATACAATGTATCTTTTGAGTGCAATGCACTTGGTCACTTGGGTAAGGGTTGATCCATGGGTTATGGATATTATCCATGTATGATATAAGCATGATGTCATGCAATGGGTTATGGGTCAAGCTCCATGAGTCATGGGCTTTGGGTTGTACCCAACTACATTCAATATATTTGCCCAATGGGTTGTGATACTTAAGTTTCTACCCATTTATATTACCCAATATACTACATACTAGTTATGTGTATATTTTACCCAAATATGTAAACACTAGTTGTTGTACATATGTAATATTAAATCATAAAATCACTTATACTTGTTTTAGTGTTTTATGTGAAAATGTGAATATGTTAGAAACTATTAGTTCAAACCATTTACGTATTTTATTTGTTTCGTTAATATGATTTTACGTTTGTTATCGACAAAACATTTGTTAGGAATCAGAAATTCCATAAGTAAAAGAGTAGGTCACCCCAATTATTATCTAGCCAAAGTTAGCTCGCAGACTTGTCTCTATTTATGTTAGGTATTAAATAAGTAGTAGCGTAGAATAGTATAGTGCAACACCGTGGAGGAAGGACGGGTCTTTACCCATTGTATCCCCGATCCACGCCGCCGAGGTCGCTAGTCTCAGAATCTATAAATACCCTCTACCTTGCAAGGTAGAGGGTTGGATGTTCTTTGGTAATCTAATATTCCACAAGTTTCTCTTACTAGAATATCCCACTTTCTCTCTCTAAAATCATCTATGTGCTTAGTGTGTTAACGTTATGTTATGTAAGTGAAATCCAATATTCAACAATTGGTATCAGAGAGCCATGGTTAGATCATATCTTGCACATCTTTGGATTTCTAGTGGTTTTTAGGTGGTTTTTGAGTTTGAAAAAGTTTAGTGGTTTGTGCATCATTTGGTTGATTTCTTGTGTTAAAGCTTGGATTTTGTTTGTACTTTTATGTTTAGAATCATCATAAGTGTTTAGGTTTTCATTTGGTAAGCTTGAATCATCTTGGTTGGGTTGTTTTTGGATTGAAAAGTGATGTTTGTGAAGTTTTCTTGCTAGCGACTTGACCTACGGATTATTTTCTTAGTAGCGACTTGCTTTACAATTTTGTAGCGAGTTGCAGTTATTGGAGCTAGCGACTTAGGCCTAGCGACTAATAGTACAAGTAGTGGACTCTCCACTACGGGTAGCGACTTGGTGTTAGCGACTTGGTCAGTAGCGAGTTGCTATTTAGCGACTTGATTCTTTAGCGACTTGAATCTTAGCGAATTGCTGCCAAAATCTTGCTAGCGACTAGAGGATTAGCGAGTTGCTACTTAGCGACTTGGCTGTTGATTTAGCGACTTGGGAATATAGCGACTTAGTTGCTAGCGAGTTGGTTCAAAATCCCTAGCGACTTGGGGGGTTAGCGATTTGATACTAACATCTTAGATACTTGGTATTTAGCTCTTTGGGATTTTCAATACCTTGGGGTAGTAATTCAAAATAACACAATGTCATTCATCACCGATCCTTTAATCACCAAAGTACTTGCTCTCTATGACACCGCACGAATAGTGAAATAGGATGCTTCCACAATGCTCTACATTTAATGATTCAACATCGATTAATCAAAACAACTCAAATGAGTCACTCTTAATGTTTGCAAATGATGCTAAGAAAATGGAATGCACCGGTGAGCCCTTTCAACATCTCGATCGACTTCTCAACTCATCGTTATCTACAACTATGGATCGAACAAGTTGTGCTATCCTTCGTCGATTTTCCCACTTTGACAAGATCTGTTTTACTTAACTTAGAACGATCGAGGATTCAAATTACCAAAGAAAAGTTCTCATCGATGATTCTCATGCCGCTCTCGAGACTATCTTCAATCAATTTCACCACTTATCCGGGAGAATATTCCTCGATTTGATGATAACATGACCGGAATATCATTCAAGAAACACACGGAATGGAAATTCATGAGTTCGAAACTCATTTATTCAACTTATGAGTAATATGGAAACATACATCAAGGAAGCCGCAAAAGAGAATAATAAGTCAATGAATTGAATGGGTGTCAAGAGACACTATGGAACGATTGTGACAAGTCATGCAATATACCGGTTGAACGGTGAATGACGATTGCGAGAATCTCATCGTAATAAAAGGGATGAAGACAAAGACCGATCTCAAATACTCGAGTCGAGAAAAGGTATCAATCGATAAGGTACACTTAAGCGATCACATAAATTCTCATGTAAAGGTACCGACTCTTACTCGAACATAACATCATGAAATCGATCTTGGTTGTGCACGAATCTAATGCTAATAACATGATTAAAAAAGGGTATATGATGAGCTTTCAAACAAATTATCAATTCTTGAAAACATTGTATCTCATTGCAAATTGAAATACAACAAAAGGATGAAATCTTTATGCAAAAACCTTGTGCTAATCGTGAACTTCGAATTTCGAGAATTTTTGAAATTAATCGCTTAAAATCCCGATTAGTGACAAAGATTCACCATAGGCAATCAAATTACTTCTTTCGAAGTCCGAAACATGACTGTCATGAGATGAGTGATACACTAGAATCTAGAAATTCGAACTAGCTTTATGTGTCCAACCTTCTAAGAGAAAATGAGCATTTAAGGAAGAACCTTGAGGAAACAAATTCTAAGTTAGTCAATCAATCTAACCTCTTGATGAAAGACATTGATGACCTCAAAGCCCAAATTCGTGATAAGAGCTTCAATATTGTTGCCCAAAAATGAGCTTAGGAAGTCTATTGAAATAGGAAGAACACTAAGTTTGCAAAACCTTCAACTTTGGGAAAGTCAACTGCTCGAACCACTCAAACGAGCAGTTATTAAACAACCTAATGCCTTTAGGTCCGAAGAGTTAAACCATCGAAATCTAGGCTTACCTCCCAAGTTGATAATATTTCTGTTTTGTCAAAACCACCACCGCCTAGTTCCGATATGATGAATCTCAAACCTCAGATTTATGTTCAATGCTCTAAGATCGTAAATACAAAAGTACAACTAGCTCTCATGCAAAACATCATTTGACCGATCAATCCCTAAGAAATACTCTAATCACAAAAGGACAAATAGTCAAACAAGATCATGCACACATTCGGTTCAACTAACGGTTGTTTCAAATGGATTCCCATCGCGATTTTTAAGTTTACAGACTTAAACGAACTTACATTCCTAGATCATGCCTCAAGTGGATTCCACGGAAAACTCTTCAAGAATATCGAACCTAATAGGATCCCCATTAATGATACGTCGTGTTATCTTGTGATGCATCCAAATGTGAGATTAAACATGTCACTAACCCTTCTATGTGCAATTCTACATGTGCTTCAAGACAATGTGCTCTCGATCTTTTTCGTGTACAATGCTAAACTCAATCAGAACATCATGACTTGGTTTCCATCGAAATGAACATGGCTTATTCAGAGCTATAGCATGCCACAACTAATGTACCTATTACTTTGACTCTATTCATCTTGAATCGGGACTCGCTCCGTTATATATGTATATAAATTTTTAAAAAAAATTAATTTAAAAATTAAATTTTTTATTAACTTTGTCATTTTCATCCATCTAATAAAAGATTTATTCATTGTCATCGATAACATCTACGATCCTAGAAATATCATTCAATAATGATACGGGATCATAGATGAAGTTCGAACAACTAATATTTCCTAAAAAAAAAAAAAAAAAAAAAAAAAAACTAATATTTTTAATTAAAAAAAAAAAAAAAAAAAAAAAAACGGGTTGGTTAATGTCAATCAATGGTCGTTGTTGACATTGATTGAGGAGATTTTTGTGTATAAGTTTTCTTGATTATCTATGATATCCGCCTACGGTCTTTGGTTATGGTGTTTGCTCTGTTGTAGGTTGTGGTCGTGTCTTGCTTTTATGATTATCTCGTTATGGTGTTTTTCTCAGTTGTAGGTTGTGGTCGTGTCTTGCTTTTGTGATTATCCTTGTGTACCCATGTATTGAGTGCTTTGCATTGAATGTTTATTTGATTTTCATGGTTATCATTGTGATTATCTATTATATCTGATAATTATGTTATGGCTATGGATTATTTATATCTTATATGCAGAATATGATTTAATTACACCGTTTAATGACCATGTTTGCAACTTACTGTTAAAAACACTAGAGACTTAGTCAAAAAAAAAAATCTTTGATAGCGACTTACCACACTTGCCTCTAAACCACAGGGACCGAATGTGTCAATTAGCCAAAGTCTCCTCCTATACCCCTAGCGACTTAGCATCTTTTTATTATTCTTAAATAAATTTTTTCTTTTCTTTTCTCTCTTTTCTTCCTTCTCTTCTAAAACATTTGACTTAGCGATTTAACTGCGGTATGATTCTAATCTCTCATTATTTGTTCTCACATACGAGTGTGTGTTGGGTTTCTAACTCGTCCTTTTAACCAGATCCCTACGAGCTCGTGAATTGTGACATTTGATTCCCACCTAGGTTCGAATTATTATGTAATCGTGTTTTGTTGAAATGATGATGTTGCAAGTGTATTAATTGTTTGGTATAACTGATCTTGAGTGTTTGTTAATGTGTTTCCATGTACTGGTGTTGTATGATTGGTGGTTTGGGTCGATTATTTGTTGAAATGATAATTGTTCTTGTTAGCGACTTAGGTATTGTTCTTGATAGCGTTTTAGCTTATCTGTTCATCATGGCGAGTTAGAGCTGTTAAGTTTGCTCAAGATAGCGACTAAGGTGTGTTGGTGCAGGTTGATTAAATGTTGCGATAAATTGTTCTTGATGGCGACTTAACACCGTTCTTGGTAGCAAGTTAGTACTCAACTTAGCGACTAAGTCATGGCGACTTAGTGAATTACTTTCTAGCGACTTGGTAGCGACTTAGTTGTATCATTATTATTGGCGACTTGTCTTTACAAGTTAGCTTAATTAGTGTGTGTAGCGACTTAGTAAATGCATTTGTAGCAACTTGGTTATGTTCTTGTTCATGGCGACTTGTCTTTACAAGTTAGCGAATTAGCAAATATAGCGACTTAGAGAGCTAAACGGTAGCGACTTGACGTGGTGCGGTGATGGCGACTTGTCTTTACAAGTTAGCGACATAGTTCACTTTCATGTAGCGAATTAGTCGATTTAGCGACTTGACCATTTATGACTTGAGACTTGTTTGGTGGGTTTTTCTTCTCAGGGTCTAGGGTTATTAAAATGTTTAAAGGTAATTTGCTAAGTTGATCTCATTCTCACAATACTTGACTCGAGATTTCTGATGCAACTTGTTGGGTCAACTTACTCTATGTAATCTGCTATGACATTCTGTTTAGGCAAGCGGTACTTGGTTTCTCTCGTGACAACCAAATGTTACATCTTGTTTCATACATATTTGTTATATCACTACATTTGTATCTTGACTCATGACAAGACTCCTTTGCAATGCACGCTTTAACCTTTAATCCTTAACAACTCGTCGTATGAAAATATATCAAAAGGAATCTGCTTCATTGAAATGTCTCACTAATGCCACTCAATCATTCCCTATATGATTTTTGGGAACTCCTTCTGAGTTACTATTTCTGAGTGTCTATGTCATAAGGGTGCTCTCAATGTTGTCTCACTTATCATTTATTATCTAACTCGTTCCCAATCATTACTGTTGATTGTATGCTTACTCAGATCATCAATGGCAAGTTTAAACCCTGAAATGATCGTTACCCCTTCGGCATCATCCAAAGTTATCTCAGACGAAGAAATCCTTCCTAGGAGTCAATGGGCTGATATTGGAAAAAGTAACTGTTATGTGGACCTACAAAAGCTACAACAAAATCCTATACTCAAAGTGTCTATTGATATCCTCAAGAACACAAACTTCTTCGGTGCCATTACCAAGCAATGCTCAATTCTCACCATTTACATTCAACAATTACGGAACACCATTCAATGGGACAAAATCACACTCAATACTCTTGCAAACCGGATGATAGGAGTTCACGATTGATTCACCATTCTTAGCAAGGCTCTTGGAATCACCCATGTAACCCCAACCTCCGCTTCGAATCTCCACCGGTGCTAACGATCTAATTGTCTTTCTAATTGGTTTGGGTTATCGAGCAAACATCTTAAGGGCTTGAGCATCATCACTGGACACATGTATCAACCCTCGAGAGCTATTACAACTATTCTCAACTTGTGCTTATCTGGCAAAACATCAGGGTTCGATAAAGTGAGAATTCCCATCTTGCAAATCCTATGGGGTATTGTCAATAGGGTTGATGTGAATGTCTCAGATCGTATTTGGGAAGAATTTTCTTTATCAATGCACACATTCATATCTGATAGAACAAATTTTCAGAACAAAGCTCAAGGCCGAAAGAAACAGAACAAGCTTGTGATTCCCAAAGATCAGATTTTCAAAGCTTGTTATCCAAGATTGCAACAAACTCACAACTTCAATCCTAGGATTGAATCAACTCTACATAAAGCGAAGATGAATTTGTTTTAGGTAACTCGAAATATGTTCCAAGAGGTATGGATAAAGAAATATTTGGATTGCCAATTCACGAAATTCTACTCACGGATGATATCAAGAAAAGGGACTACTTCAAACAGTTCATGAAAATTGTTGCGGATCATACATTAATGTCACACCCACTCCCTCACAACCCAATGCTCCCAAGCCCATCTCGGGTCAGCATCTTATGCCTCTCTTCCCAAAAGAGACGCGAAAGATCACAATCAATGACACCTCATCCAAAAAGCATAAAGAAAGAAGAAGAAGGTGGAAAAGGAAATCGATGAAAATCTTGAGGGGGTAAGGATAGCACCAAGGTAGTTGATGATGATGATGATGCTCGCAACTTGGAATTCAAGCAGAGCCTAGAGAGTCGAATATGAAAGCCCAGTTGGAGGAATTGTGTTAAGAGAACACGATCAATTGCCTCGGCAATCCACATCAAACACGAAGACAAAGGAAAAGGGTTGCTAGTGTTGAACCGAACAAGCTTTCACATGCTTTTAACGATCTCATCATCTCCATCAAGCACCACCAATCAATATGAGCTAAAGAGAAGAACTGAATCATCTCCTGCTAGATTGGACAAAGTGCTTGAAACGTTTAAAGAATCTCTTACACTAAGTGAGACTCAGTCTGGTCACAATGTTGACGCTCTGTTGCAAAAAGGCTCGCAGGAGAATCTTGAGACAAGATCTGATGAGACCTTGTAGATAGATGAACCAAATCTGTCTACCAACTCTCTATCTTCACTTAAGGATCTTGATACAGATTTCACTTTCGGAGATCAATACTTAAATGACAAACCCTTAGATACTGCACAATCCATGTTTACGGTCAACATTGAGAAGATACATCAACCATTCCTCCGATGTCGGCATCTTCACTCACAACCGAACTTCCACCTCCCAAACTGCTCAATCAATCTGTACTAACACCACCTACATCTTCACTTACCCCCAACCGGTCATTATATTGTCGATATGGATGCTCCACCCACGTCACCTCCTCAAATCCTTACTTCGGATCAAGCCGGCAGGAGGCGGTAAAAGGATAGAAGCTCTTGAAAGGCAACTTCAAATCATTGATTCACGAGGATCGTGTCTATAGATTGGAGCACCTCAACTTCGATGAAGGGGTTGCGGCCGCCATTGGAGGGAAGTTAAGGATGTTGTGGAATGGGCAATGAAGCTCCTCTTAGAAGGTTCAAGGACCTACCTATTGCCGATATGAGGTCTCTTTTAGAAAAGATGTATGATGTTAAAGAGGACAAGCATGAGGTCCACAAGAAGCTATATGAGGCACTTAAAGAATCAATTAAGTCGACAATCATGAGCAGTGACTTAATTGACATCGAGAAAAGGAAGCTAAGAAAAAAGGAGGCCATTGTGTTGGAAACACTACGGAAAAGACCGTAAAGATCCTTGTAACGCCCGACCCGACAAGGGTAAAGAATCACAAGTAATGGTGTCATATCAAAGCAAACATAAATATCCAAAAGAAATCTTAGCATAAATATCGAAATAATTCAAGTCAAAATGACTTCAATACATAGGTCCCAATGAAAAATAAACTCAAATAAAATATAAAATATAAAGTCTTAAATGGCATCATAAGATCAAAGCTAAATAACTCTAAGGTAAGTCCACTCATCACTCATCCCAAAGCAAAACTCAAAGACTAATGCTTAGATACACCGCGGAAGAAAAGAAATGCGGTGAGCTTCAAAAGCCAGTGAGCAGATATACAAGCAAAGCGAATCTGAAACGAAACGAATACGAAATAAAGTGAAAGAAACATAGTAAAATCATAATCATTTCAAAATATAAATCGAGAATAATAGAATAAGTTTTATAGTTAACTACCTCGAGCCCGAACACATATATCGATCATAATCATATTCATATTCACACAAGGCAACACTTGTAGGGAGACCTACCGAGTTATGAAGGACGTGCATGCACGCAAAGATCAATCATCGGGTAACATACAACATATAACTTATAATATATAACATATAATGATCTAGGATGCACCCATCGCCCACAAACATATATTGGTAATATAATATAACTTGAGCTCATAACGAGATAACATATAAGGGACGTGGAGAACTTCACTCTCGCCTAGAGTCATGTCAAGTGCATCATCGACACGGACATGGAACCCCATGACTAGTTATTATTTGGCTCGGTGTCAAACTATCTTAGGTCAAATCGAATGTCATAACCGATACGCATCATACTTTATCAAAGATTTAATCATGTTTCAATATCAAAGTTTTATATCATATAGTTCAAAATCAAATGTTTTATGATCCAAAAATCAAAGTTCGGATAAGCAACAACTCAAACAAACAAAATGGGATTCATAGCAAAGGCTTAGGAAATCCTAATATAAAGCTAACTAAAAGAAAACGTTATAAGGAACCTTTCTGAAAATGTCGTAATATCTCATACCTTATTCCAAAGCAAATGATCGAAAAGCGTAAATACGGAAAGCAAAGGATTACTCCTTCTTCACGAACCTATACACATTAACGATCGTACATGTTATTTATGATTCCATAATCGTCGAAATGATCTTTTAATATTTGGTGTTTATACTTAGTGTATTCGATGATCTTAATACTTTGGGGTTTTATAATTAAATGAGACTTAAGTGTTTTATAAACAATATCGTAGATTAAGGTTCATTATGTCATTTATTAAAGTTTAGGGTTAAATGTGAAAATAGTTTAAACGTCATAACTCACACATGAAATAACGAATTAATATACTTAGCTTCAAACCCTAATAGACTCTCATTATGTTCTAGGGTTTTCTCATTCTTTTAATATCATATCCACGTGCATTTACTTTATATGTTACGTCATTAAATGACTCATTACCCTTGTTATTTACTCAACACGTTCATGTCTTAATCATATGTTACTCATATATGTGTTATATGTCAACTTTTATATCCATGCACGTTTACACATTAAACTAGGGTTTAGGTTTCACATGATCTTACTTATTAAACACACTTTCAAAACTCTTATATGGTTCGGTTCAAACCTAGGGTTTCAGCTACAACACTTTACGCAAGTCCTAGCTTATCTAAGTACTTTACATATTCAAGTTATCATGTTTTTATACCTTGGCCGAAACATATACATGGTTCGGTTCTATATAGCTCGACTTACTTATGATCCGATTCAATAATACTTATTACGTAACAAGCTCTTTAATAATTATAAGGTTCAAATCATTATGGTTTGTCTTTGTTTGGTTCACACGGCTCGGTCACAAAAAGAAAACACAAAACTCGACTAAACGAAACAAGTTACAATATATTAACGTAAGGTGTAACGAAAGAAGACTAATAAACATTGTTATACCTTAGCTTGTTGAAAACAAAAGTCTCGACACCACAAGTGTAGGGTTCGGCCGAATGGAAGAAAAAGAAAGAGAGAGGCAACAAAACTAGGGTTTCAATTTCTTGTAAATGTATTATATTTATAGGTAGTTCAAAAATGTTTCTAGACTTTGATGGGTTGGGTTTCGGCTTGGCCCAACCGAACACACAAAACAAACGCCCCTTATGGCTTCTTGGACTCTCGGCTTGGCAAAAGAAAACGAGCCCATCGGATCAAAATCAAACAAATGGCGAGGCCCAAACTTTTACGCGAGACGTTTAAAACTTTCGTCGTACCAAAATCGATCACGTACACACATTAGTTAAGTTTTTATTACTCGTAAGTTTAGTTTTAATTTCGTTAAATGATATAAATGTATTTTACGTATTTTATAAATTTCGATTCCAAGGGTATTTTAGTCTTTAATCATGTTTTAGATTTTCAGGTTTTACAATCCTCCTCCACCTCCACCTCCAACGGGGGGTGCTGAATCTCTGGAGCTGGTAAATATTCTACGACAACCAACACACCTCCACCAAAACCTTCCAATCAATCAAGTCCTACAAAAGAACAGAGTACTAAGAAGAAATCTGCTGCTTGGAAGACGGTTGATTCAAGGTTCACATCACATCCACCTCTATTCTCGATGATCAAATGGTTCACGAAGAGTCGCATGTCATGGCGATTCGGAACCGGATGAAGATGATGCATCAACAAACCATATTCCTAAGCCATCAAGATTGGTTTGATACTTACATGGATGGGAATCGCACTAGCACATCCGAGTAGCACTTTCGAGGACATAATTCAAAGTTGCATTGTTGAAGATAGACCTCCTACCCGAACCTACATGGACCATCCCAGTCGACTCGATTATTCCCGACAACAATTGGGCATCAATTATCACCAATAATTATGAAGTTCCGGTGAAGACTCTCTTCTACACTACACTGGTGACATGGGAAGCTTTATTAGATGGTTTTGTGAACGGAAGAGTATCTCATCCATAACTCCAAGAGATCTTGAAGGACAAGATTATGAAATTGTCAAAGTCTTCCACTCATATGCAAATCATCTTCAATATCAGATGGAAGAATGCCATAAGATGCTGAATGACCAAGTCAGTGAGAAAATTAGTCGCTTCAATGTCAACAAATCTCTTCCCTTGGTGGTGAACACGGTCGATGACCATTCAGCCGAATTCTTCTTCAATCATGACTTGGACTATCGTGTGCTCGCTCACGAAAGAAGACCACTCTATTAATTTCAAAGATGAAAGTCGCAACCTACTCGATCGGGGCTTGAGCAGATGGTTCGATCAATTCGGGTCGATGAAGAATGAAAGTATGATATTGCCGCTTCATATGGTATTTCTCACTGGTGGTTCAAAAAGAAGTTCTACATCGAAAGACATGGTGCTGATAAAAGACGCAATGATGTTCGATAAAAGCTGCAAATCTTAAGTGTCGTTAGTGTAGAGATCTTCCCTATTTATGGATATGAGTATTTGAAGAAGATAGTCCTTAAAAGAGCAGACTTCAAAGAGTATACTATTGAGGAAAACAACTTCAAACATCTTCTGCCAAATGATTTCGAAGATCTCTATCTCTTGAATCTTCAAGGACACCTTGAGAATTTACTGTCCGTGAGAAAAGGCCCTCTGCATTGTCACTCTTTGGATCGGGGCTTAGTCATTCAAAGCGAGTTGAGGACTTTCGACAGCATAGAAAGCTACCAAACCGGATCAACCTTACAAGTCCACAATGGAATGCAACAGGCATGAATTTCATCGCGAATACAAAGTTCTTGACACCCCTAGAGCCGTCATCTTCACCGACAGATATGGGTCTCGATGCTTATGCGACTATGTGAGCTCTACAAGTTTAGTGATGGTACTCTCAAATTGGTTGAAGAAGAACTTGACACGTGAGTGAAAGAAATCAAAATGACATGAAATCTTGGGTAAAGACTACCTTTTGATGACGATGACAAAAGCGGTGTGAAGATTTCATTCTTTGCAATCGGCGAAGAGTCAAGACTCGAAGGATCTTCCGACCTTGAAAGTTTTGTTGGTGGTAGGCTTCGGGTGGTCATTACAAACTTCTTGAGAACCGAATGAAGACATCTTGAGGAAGCGACACATTGTGTTTTAAATTTGTGTAATATGTGGTGTACTAACTTTGAACAAGCTGTAATGCATGTAATAGTGCTAGGTTATGTCTCGTGGTTTCCTTGTATCAAAAAGGGAACATCGTGTTGTCCACTTCTATTCATATAAAACCGGACACATTTTCTCCAACAAATATTTTGTCTCATACATATTTAAATCACTTGAGATCCAAAATCTCAAAGGATTTGAAATTTTGATCGGGGCGAAAATGTGATATAAATATGAAAGATGTTAAAAGATGACCAATTTTTGTGCATACTACTCTCAATATGTGCTAAACAATTTCGAATCTCGAAGCATATATTAAGGGGAACATTTTTTTAGCAAATTCAAGACATCGTGGTACACAACTTTCAATTTTCTAAGGTACCTTGATTGTATCTTATATGGCTTCTAATCATTTGGTGATCATATGCACTTCAAAAGGGTTCCTCCAAGATGTGCAAAACCCTCTTTCAAACTTAAACACATATTGAGGGGAGCAAAATCATGAAAACCTCATCCTTCCCGAAAATGCTTTATCTACTTGATTTGATTAGGAAGTAATGTTGATATCTTTAGAAAATGAAATTCATAGAAGTTAACTCTTTCTCTTGCCTCCATGTGCAAAACGATTTCAATCACTTGATTCACATGTTGAGGGGAGCTCTTATTCTAAGAATATCAAAACAATTCGGTGCAAAATGCTTTGATAATATATCACAAGCACCGGATTGATTTTCAAATGGTTTTCAATTGGTTTCTATGGCGGATGAACAATACCAAATAGACCGACCAACTTTACTTATGTATGGTGATATAAGGATGATAAGGTTAGGTATGTGTTCCGTGATCCGCTGAGCAGGAGGGATCTACCAGGGACTATCCACTAGTTAGTGTAGAGTTCTTAGGTATGATGATAAAAGGAGAAAATGAGATATGGGAAGAGTGCGGATGAGGCGAGCTAGTCTTGGAATAAACCCAACAAGGTTCTAGCTATAAAGTCTCGTAAGCATGAAGGAGTTGAAGAATTAAAAGAATTGAATGAGAAAGGGTGAAAACAAATAGCCCTCCATTTATTCAACCTTAGAGGCGAAACCGGGTTCAATTCATATGCTCGATGGTAACATCGGTATTGAAGACAAGACGTCATGGACCCAAAGGACGGCCTTTGCACTTCAACTTTCCAAAACACTCAAGTTCTCTTAAAAGGACTTGTTTCATTCTCACGGGAACCGACATTATCTATCGACTTTCTCTTAGAGATTGTTGATATGAAGAAGAGACCCTCTCCCTAGTCTCCGACACGGGATCCAAATATGCACAAATTGAGTCTAGAGCCACGAGATCATCAATAAATCTCATTAGGACACTTTCAAATAAAGACTCTCATTTCACATAATGTGGAAAGAGATTATATCTTGAGTCCCACGCATTATCCTTGTGGTATTGCGGAACATCGAGTGATGTGTTATCATATTCACAATGAAGATGGAAAGCCTTCGAGCCAACATCAAACAAGCTCTCGGTAGGTGGCATGTGAGATCTATTATATAGATCAACCATGTGACAACCGAGCAGAAACAATGGGGCGATTCAATCTCTTGAATCAATCTCGTTCGAGTTATGGATTGACGGATACCTTTGAAAACCGGTCTTTGTGCTTAAATACTCTTTTCTATAGCACATCGACCGTGTACTAATTTTCAAATCAAAAGGTGTTTTATGATTGATAATTGATTTTCAATAAAACCTTCGTTGTATTGCAAAAACAATTTCTATTGAAAATACGATTGCTTTTCAAATCTCTTTTCATCAATCGGTGGACTTAAATTGTTGGTTCGCTCACTCCGTGTTGTCTTCTTTGAGGCGTTCGGTTTGAGAACGACTAGAAGCAGTGCGAAACCACGTCAAGGAAATTCTTGAATTTTACCTGCTCACGGCGATGACTTGTCGATCAACGGGGAACCGTGGGCGTGTACCTCAATTCAACTAAAGTGGTCAAAGACACTTTTGTACGCTTTATTGCTAATCGTTGTATGCGGTATGCCCGACGCTTGCGGTGATCGAATGAAGCGGTCAATCCATAGCCGCATGCTCACACAATACATTCATCTCTCAAGAAATCATGATAAGTGCATCAATGACTCGATATTTTCACTCCATGCTTCGCTCTGCCGCCAATATCATGAATCAACGAAAGCTTCCGCTACTCGATGAGAAGATATCATGATCCGGAATGTGAGCATGTCGGTCCGAAAGTCACAACAACACATAATACCAACACCATAATGGATGCCTCGAGATTTTTGTTAGTCGATGATCTCAAAAGTCGGCTCAAAATTATTGCAATCACGATGGATCGACACTCAACCTCCACGAATTATTCATTTCGTTGTTCAATATTGCACTCTCCACAAATGCACTTGGTTTGATTACTTTGTTGAAAAGAAGTATCTGAGCTCATGAATGAAGACTTACTTGAAAGCTAGGATACACAATGTAATTTATGGGTGACCTCCTTGGGGAGATTGTTAGGAATCGTAAATTCCATAAGTAAAGAGTCGGTCACCCCAATTATTATCTAGCCAAAGTTAGCTCATTGACTTGTCTCTATTTATGTTAGGTATTAAATAAGTAGTAGCGTAGAATAGTATAGTGCAACACCGTGGAGGAAGGACGGGTCTTTACCCATTGTATCCACGATCCACAGCCGTCGGGAGGTCGTTTAGTCTTTAACCTATAATACCCTCTACCTTGCAAGGTAGAGGTTGGATGTTCTTTGGTAATCTAATATTCCACAAGTTTCTCTTACTAGAATATCCCACTTTCTCTCTCTAAAATCATCTATGTGCTTAGTGTGTTAACGTTATGCTATGTAAGTGAAATCCAATATTCAACAACATTAGAAGACCGTAAAATATAAATAAACGTTTTTATGGCTTATTTGTATTAACACAAGCCATTTAAGATTTTTGGTAGAGATTAAAAGAGTATATAATGATAAAATAAATGGGGTATTTTTAAGTAAAGGGTTTAAATTTGAAAAACGTTAAAAAATTTATTATTATTTTTTACTATGAAACGGTACATTTGTTTTTGTACATCACATGTGACCGAGTATCATAATCGGTCGTATACTCGACACTCTTGGTTCTCGACCAACAAGACCAACAATGACCCAGATGCCACAATAACCGCGACCGAAAACGAACTCCTCGACCCACTCGGTCGACCTCCTTATTACGCCTAGCCTTAACAAATCAGAATATAATTTTATAAATTATTCTTTATGGATGTAGCATTTCTCGATAAAAGAACATCCTTATGTAAGCTCGGACTAGCAAAACACTTAAGAGGTGTTTGGCTAAGCTTATATAGTGGGCTTATGAGCTTATTAACTTATATGTGTCAAATAAGTCTAAACTAAATGTTTGGTTAAGCTTATATAAATGGGCTTATATTCAATTATACCCAATTTAACATTCATATTTATCAACCCACCTAAATAGGTTATCGGCTTACTAAACATAAGCTAATCCAAAGAGCTCATAAGCTTATGTTATAAGCCATAAGAGCCGCTTATTTAATATAAGCATAAGCCCGACTCCCTCCTCATAATCTTAGGGGATGTTTCTTTTTTTTCTGTTTGGATAAAGTTTCTGTCTCCATAGCAGCAGGTTATTTGGAATAAGGATCATATAAATAAATGTTGTTTCTTTTTCATGCTTAACAAGCCTTCTAAATATATGTAAATGACTATTTTACCCAAATTGAACACCCCCAAAATGCATACAAACTGATATTGAACATCAGATGACATAAAAGTACCAAATAACATACCATCAGATTACCATACTTGCAACATCATGTTCAAATTACTACAATACATGTTTCAACAAAAAAATGCACATGTTCAGTATACTACATGTTCCCCAAAAAATCATTAAAGATAGGAGCAAAATGATGGAATTCCTACATGAACCCTTTGCTACGTCCGATCATTTTAACCTATCCAACGTACCTTTCCGCTTTTAATTGCATCCAACCTTCCCTATAGCGATCGTTTGGCTCATAAAATATAGCATGTGCGACCTCGTATAAAGGATCATCTTCAGCCCACCCAATGGTCTTCAACTTATTTTGGAAATCTTCAAGAGTAGGTGGTTTGGGTTTTGGAGGTTGTTCGGGCTTGGTTATCCTATCGGCTATCACTTTTAGAATGCCCAAGATTTCTGTTTCAACTCCATCCATGTGTTGTGTTCGCTATCTTTTGTTTTTAGCGGCACAAGGAACTTTTGAGTGATGTTTTTGAGATGTGTTAGCCGAGACACCAATATATTCATTGTCTTCAATCATGGGGCTCGACAACTCGCGTAGGCTCACGTGAACTTGTTCCACAGCTTTTAATACCGGTGGACAGAGTACCATCAAAAAGTTGTGCACAAAGTTCGGGAAAATGAAGGGTTGTGCTTTTCAGTGGTTTTACATTTTTATTTTTCTACACAAAACAAACATGATACAGTAGTATACAAATGAATGGATAAAGTAACAAAAATTATACATAAAGCAAGTTAAGCTATAAAAAAAGGGTAAATAACTAACCAAATTTTCCATATCCCATTCCTCCTCTGTTAGATTAAACGTGTTGGTGGACTCATCATAAATATTGCCTGTCTTGTTTCTTAGAGATAACCATGCACCATACTTGAGTTTTATATAATCAAAGTGATTTCTCATTTGCTTCATGTCAACTTCAAAATTATGGTTATCTTTGAGGGCTTTTGCAACTTTCTTCCATGAAAGTACTTTGAGGCTAACACCTTCTCGACCGTCGAGAGCAATACCATGAATGCAAGCTTCCATAAATGTTTTTACTACATTTATGCTTTTCCAGCCTACTCTACTTTTTTTCTGTTTCCGGTTATCTTTCGGGTTACCATTCCTAAATAACAAATTTTCGTGAAGATTTACAAAAAAACTCGAAATAAACAAGGTTTAGCTCGAATCATGGAATTTAGCATAAACACTTTTTACAAATATTGTATAGATTTGAGAAACATAGGAGATGCTTTTAAAATACCTTGTTAAACAACTCGAGAGAAAAAATTAAAGAGGACAACAAATAATGGAAGAGAGAGAGGGGGTAAACTAGACAAAAAGGTTGTGTACATTAGCTTTAGAATAAGTTAAAAAGAAACTACAAAGAAGTCAATTTGTATTTAGTACTATATCCAAAAAGGTTATTAAGCTAAAAAGAAACGCGCCCTTAGTCCCCTTATTAAGCTTGTGAGGCGTCTTATAAACACCCCCTAGTTTCCACCCATAAAAAGTAGCAACAGACAAATCTTTAGCTACGCCACCACGACCTCGCCACAAACTCGTAAAGAAATGATCTGAAATTGCTTACACTCAGCGCTTGGCGCGGGTTCTTTGCTATATATATACTACTTGTGAAGGTAAATCATTTACGGTTTTTGTATGAAATACTAGCTTCTTTTTTATGCTCAAAAACTGTTTGATAAAATGTCTCCAATAATTTCAGTTTTGTCTTTTGATTCTTTAGTAGGCTTTGTTTGTTTTTATATTTTGTTACATCAATTACCAATACATCTATTAGAGGTGAGCATACGACCCGAACGGACCGGACCGACCGAGACCGGACTCGACCGGACCGGACCGACCACATTCGGTCTGGTCCGCGGTCTCGGCTTTTGGGCTAATTCGGTCCTGGGTCCGGTCCGGTCCAAAACCGATGAATTTGGGCTAATTTGGCCTTGTTGGACCGGACCGACCGACCGAAGGACCGAGGTCTCGGTCTATGATTTTTTGCCGAAATCGGGTCTCGGTCCGGTCCGGTTTTTGGACCGTTCACACCCCTACATCTATATATTAGTTTAAACTGAGTAATTTATTTATTTATTTATTTTTATTATTTTTTGGTAAACCAGGTAAAGCCCTCCCAAATGACTTGTTGCATATAAAGATTTCTTATTTTAGTATTTATGTTTGGCAAGTATCATGCTTCTTTTGTTGGGTAATGGGTACTTATGATATAAAATATATATGAACGTCGAACAACGCATCATTTGTGTCGTCAATAGTAGCACCGTAGTCTTAATGTTTGCACTGTTTTGTTTTATCAAACTGCAGCTTTTGCAGCCAAAAAGAGTATGGATCCTGGAAGTGATAAGAACATAATGAATGTAGACGATGATAGACTAAGCAGCTTACCGGATGACCTTATTTGTAAAATACTCTCTTTTATTAGCATCAAAGCTGCTGTCAAAACCAGTGTTTTGTCATCTAGATGGAGGTATACATGGACTTCAATGCGCCATCTTAATTTTTCAACTGAGGATTTCTCTATATCACCCAGGTTTCCCAAGTTTGTTGAGCATGTTCTCTCTCACCGTAATCATCTAGTGCACTTGTTTTCTGTCAAGCTTAGTTTTGAAAGACTTCCTACTGAGGCGTTTGTCGAAAGAATTCTAAACTATGCATCCTCTCACAATGTTCAACACCTGAGTGTTACATGCATGAGTTCTCGTCATAATTTTGTATTCCCTCTTTCTCTTTTTAGTTCTGTCTCTCAAACATCTTACTTTGACTAGTTCTTGTAACTACTTGATTTTGTTCTAACTCAAATCAAATTGGGAGCTACCAGCCTTAACAACTCTGTATCTCAGTAATTTCCAATTGTATGAGGAAAACAAAGAGATTTTCTCCAACTGTCTGAATTTGAAAAATCTCACCTTAAAGACTTGCATGAAATTCAGAAGGGTCGGATTGATATTTATCATTCTCAACTAACTAATCTCACACTTGAAAATATATGCACGCATGTGTATGTAGAAGCGCCTCAACTCAAGACACTGACTGTACAGTAGAGGTTATTGTTCTTTGAAGTTTGGAGATGTTCTTTCTTTGGAGAAGGTAGATATGCAGGGACGGAGCTAGGGGTCCCGCGGGTGCCCGGGACACCTATGGATTTTTTCGATGTAGTGTTAGTTTCATAAGAAAACATCGATTTTTCCCAAATGCATCTTAAATGACCCCGTTCCATCAAAACGTGTTTCTATATTACGGTTCAAAAATTTTATGCACCCAGTCATATTTGGTCCTGGCTCTGTCCCTGTTAAGATATGTCTATTACCGAAGCACGAGAGTCACATGCGCATGAGATTGTTGGTTTGTTTAAACAATTTCACAGTGTCAAAATTCTTACACTTAACTTGGAAATTGTCGAGGTATGTTGTTATTGGTGGTTTTCTAATGTGCCTCTTACATGCAAAGATTATCTTTATATATGAAAATACACCATGATTGTGTGAACTTAAAAAAATTTGGAACAAAACAAGCTTGTTTTATATCACATATTATGATTATTTTACTCCGGAGTTCTTACTAATTATATGCATGCTAAAACGGTTAAATAGGGCAAGATGTTGAGTTAACAAATTTAGGATTCCTAATAAAGTGAGGATAAGGAATGAACTCTATAAGATATATATTCCACTAGCATGTTACATGAATAAAGGACTAGCGCAAATAGTTCTTGGTACGTTTTTGTTTATTATGATGGTTTCCGGTGGTGTTCGGCGTCTACGGGCGGTGGTGTAAGGGAGAGGGGAAAGAAATGTGACACGTTACACTCTCATTGGGCTATGCTTGGAGCACGGTTTGGATGATAAATTTTATGATAGCTGTCATCATTATAAAGATTTTCGTAAACGGCTTCTATTTATAGGGATAATATAATTTTCCAACTTTTGTGCAGCTTCTTTCTTCATCCGGTAAACTAATCTCTCATCAACCTTCTCATGGAAGTTCGAATTATATAACATGACAATCATATAAAAAACACATAAACATCAAAGCAAGTGCGAAAGCGTATAGAAAAGATTAACGAATAATTAATTAACATAAACATAAAGTATGCGTACCTTTCTTGATTCTAGCCGAACAAGAATCAAATCCACAAAACTAGCAATTGGATGAACCCTAATTAAGGTTTATAGGATTATATGAATTACCCCTTACCGTTTTGTAATTCAATCCAAGAATACTAACAATAATGTGTTAGTACCACTTTCTTGTACACACGTACTATACCGAATTAAAGGAATGCTAGTTTTAACCAAACCAAATAACTTGAGTTGGAAAAGGTGGTGGTGTACGATCGTTTGGAGCAAAACACACACAAAACAGTTTTAGGTTTAGCTTAATGAGTACAAGAGATAAATTACAAACACCCTTGATTTTGTATTTATACCAAAACTAACTTGGTGAACAAGTTTGAGTTGTAGATGGGTTGGGTTTGGTCCTTGTGGCCGATCGGTTGTGTTATCCCACAAGGGATTGCGGAACCTTCCCAATATTTACAATCTAATCCTTTTCCAATTACATTCAACGACTGTCAGTCCATTACAACTAATTACTTAACGTCCGTTATAATTATTTCGTTTAATTAATAAATAAATATAACATTTATATTTAATTATTAACTTTAATCCTCATACGCAAAGTGTGCAATCCCGTGGTCTCGAGTTCGATCCTAACATACGTCTATCAATTTATTGTCCATTAAACCAACAACTCCCACTTGGACATATCTTAATAGAGTGATCACATCGGTTAGCGTCTAGCAACACTTCGATGCCTATAGTACAACTCGAGCAAGGCTCCTGGAAAACCTTTTAATGATTTCTCATTATTATTATCCTTTTGTTTCTAATATCATATTAAATAAAGATATGGAATTAAGTCATTCTTCATTCAACTATTACATTTCTCGTTATAAGTGATTGAGCAAGATTACCAAATCTTACGAACATATTCGGGGAGATCTTTGGCGTGGCCACGCAAACATCTTGTCAACCCTACGAGGGCCCAATGGTATTAAACTCCAAATAAATTTGAAGGAACAAATTCTATCTTGACTCTGAGACTAACCCACAAATTTTGCAACACTTAGGAAACAACCCTTATGACTACCGATTCATTATAGCGTTAAGTTGTTCCAGAGTGCACTACATTCATGACACTTATCCGGTATCTCAATATGAGGATAACTATTCATAATTTACTTAACAACAATATCCGTAAAGTAAATTATGTAGTTGGGATAAGTCATATATTCAATTCATTGAATATCATCTGAAATTGGTATGCTTTCTCATCAATATACTTTCAAATATATTCTATCCTATCTCTCAGATTTGTCTTAGTTTAATGATACTCTCATATCATTAATTGACAACGGACGATTTAGAATAAATAAATTTATTCACGGATTAAACATGCAAATATAGGATACAATATTTTATAAAAACAAACATACCAAGTATTTGATTTATTATAACAATTGTTTAACATCCCTTATCCAAATACCAAATAGATCAATGCATGAAAATTCCAGTTGATGAATTATGCCTCAAGTAATGACAATCATACTTGTTGACAAGGCATAAATCAACCAACTTGATCTATCGTAATTTTGAGAATACTTATTTCAAGAATTCAATTAGTGAAATCCTTGTATGTGTGCATTCACCAATCCACATAATAATTCATAAAGTGTGCGACATCCTCTTTCACCAATTTATGACAATTTAAACTTTCAAACATTTTTAAAGTTTAAAGTATTCTTATTCTTTTAATGTGTAATGCAATTGTGCTCTTAGTAGCACAACTAGTTCACATGGCCATTAACAAGGATGAAATCCTACCATGACTAGTATTGAGTGTCATCTCAGTTAAACCAGCATCATTGTATACAAACAACAATATGCTCATTAAAACTCCGTAAACCATAATATCTTATTGTGTAATGTTTGATGTCTTCCAAACTTTCAAGATTGTTGCTGATGAAAATTTGCACAACAATTGACATATTGTTCATCCATAGAATCTAGGAGCAATTCCAGGAGGATGTAATTCTTTTAGAATATTCATTACACAAGTTATCTAATAACTTTTAGTTAGATATCAATGCTGTCAAATCACTTCTTATTCAAGAATGATACAACAATTTTAATACACAACATGATGTACATGATGAATCTACAGGTCAAACTTAGATTTGTTTCATGTTCTATCTTGTAAAAATATATTTATCCATTTCTCAAATGATATATCATGTTTTATTAGAATCATTTATTTTATTGCACATGTTTATCAAACATATATTCCAAGGTTGTATGTTTTAACTCGTAAATCTTACAAGTGAAGTTTCATTCCAATCTAAGACTTAACATTTAGCTTACAAGGAATGTTACTTCATATATGTTATACAACATATAAGATTTAAAACCTTAACATAATACTCCCACTAGCTTTCAAGAATACTTAAAATTTATCTTATTTCAATTATAAATCAAAACTAGAATTTAATAATTAAATATAAGAATAATTTCATAGATGCATGCATTTATCCATTCATGAATTATTGCACTTCGTACACTTTCAAAGATTATAAGAATTCAAAAAAACCTTTCTATTACTTACCGTCCTCGCTCAAGTAATTTCTCAAGAAAGAGTTTTGATATTCCGTTGTCATATTTCATATTAATGAAAATAACTAGGACAATTATCATCTTTATATATTTAATGTGTCTAGGAAAGAATATTCAATCACAATTAATTGCTTAAGTATGATTAATAATCTTGTCATAAAACATGCATTAAATATGTGTACAATTTTTTTGTCCATATGATTTCTTACATAGAAATTCAAACCACTAGGGTTTTTCATCTCTTTGAAGAAACTCATTTCCATTCTCTAGTCTAACTATTAAGATAAACCAAATTTCAAAAATTGATTATCTTTATGGACAACATCTTTAACATTCATAGTATGAGTAATTTTCCCAATTCAATATTTGGTAATCCATCATAATGATTATCGGGTTTACTATAATCAGTAACTCATGTTCTTCTCGACATATAAATCAAATATCTGAGATATCCTTGCAGATCTATGAATGAAAATTCCATCATCTTGAGGTTAACATTTCATATCTAGCCTCATCATGATATTTACTAGTGTATTTAAGAAGATTATGTATTTTGTAATTTTATCTTTCAAGATAAAAAAAAAAAACTCCCACTTGCCTTTTGTAATATATAGATTATCTATATATACTTAGCAATTAGAGCAAAACTACATTGTTCTCTTTTTGGGATATTACAAATACACATTGATAATTCCTGACTATATTTTGTTAATAACCTATTCATAAATAGTTTAACAAATTCAGAATCTTCAATTTTTAAAACTTAATGTGATTCATCACATTCGATAATGAAATGGTGTTTTATCAATCTTCTAGGTTGGAGTCATATTGAGTATACTCAATCCATACTCAATTTTCTAACCTTGTTACTTTTTAAGAAAGAAGTTATGGTTATCTTGAATCAAACAAATCAAATAGAGTTTGATTCTCCTAACTGAACATACCATCAACTTGTGGTATTCATAAGAATTAATATTTTAAGACAATCTAACAATATATAAGATAAACATATTCCTTTTGGCTTACCTATTAACCAACTAAGTCAACTTAATGGTATAATAGACTTTTCAAGCCAATTGTATGCTTTACAACACAAGTACTTTTTGACCAGGTCACTTCATATCCATGTCGCATCAAAAAAACATAAATTGTTATAATCCCATTTAACGTTATAAATCATTGATCAACTCAATAAATTCTTGTATATGTCTTAATTAAAAAAATAACAAGTTAACATCTTACTTTATTATAAGTCTTAAAAGACTTTATGTTTATGTCTTTACAATGAATCATAAACATGTTTAACTAAAGTAATTATGAACACAACTTTTGGTTTCAATAGTAATTTCAAGTTAATTTATTTACTTCACAATATTGTAGGATTACATTATTTTTCATTTATGTCATTCCAAAATACATAAATAAACAAGTTGAAGTAGTATTAGATTACTTCATTTATGTCATTCTAATAATACATAAATATCTAATTTGAAGCGATCTTATATATCATTTTGACACATGTTCTAAATACTTGTCTAATTTAGAAACTGCAAATATGTCCATGCAAGGTCTGACTTCACATAGAGATTTACTTTGTTGTTGCAATCTCGCCAAGTTCTCACATGACGTAAATTGCAACACCAAAGGTTTCTTGAATTAGATATGTTCAAGTTATATTAGAACGTTAGTCTCTTACCTTGCAGTCAAGAGAATCCGTTAAATCATATACTTATATGTTGTACCTTGCACACAATATAGATTTCTCCCACTTGTGCATGGAACAACATCATGTAGCAGATAAACAACACGACATATATTTGTTTATGTGACCAATATGATTGTGTCATTGATATTAGCATAACTAGTAGATGTAGAACCACTTCATTATCTAACAAGGAAACATACATGACTATCCTTGAAAACATAAGTGTCTACAAGTGGAAAGTAATTATCTTAAGACATTCTAGAGATAATCGGGTTACTACCAAGATGACAAAGCTTGTAACTCCCATCGAATTAGAGATCATTACATTAATTCCTTATTCGAGAATAAGAACACAATACCCCAGCTGGATTTGACAACATTGTAAGTGTTTCATTAACCAGTGAAAGAAAATAGTGTTCTATTTACTTCCATACACTTTTGAGAAAGTCCATACATAACAATTACTTATGTACTAAAAGAGTGTATTCTACTATGTAGATGATGAACTATCCATCAATGCTATTGTTGTTCCCCGTTCACTATCGTTTAAAACAGTTTAGAAATATAAAACAAGTTAATAGTGAACAATGACTGAAATTAACATAAGTAAAACACACTAGATAATTTTCAACATCATATTCTCATTAGAAATGAATCGCAAAGAATCGTTACCCAGTACTTGAATAGCACTTGGGATTGAAATGACAAAGGTTGGTGACTCTCTCTAGCTCGGGCTAAGTCGAGCACAACTCTTAGAACCCACCGAGCTATCTCGGGGATAAAGTTGTGTTGGAGGGTGAAAAGATGGTCGTGTATATGTGTTTTACAATTCACAAGCTTAATCTTTTCACTCCATCTCTTATCTATTTATACATGTATGATTTTGACTCTTTTCTAAGTGACAACCGACATCATCTGAAGACAAAATACTAATGTATTTTGTCTCATTCTAAAGACTATTATAGGTAAGAGACAAGACTACTTTCTAAGTTCGGTGATGACACTTAGCACGATCTTTTGTCATTCGGGGAAAGTTGACTTTGGTTGATAAGTACCGTCTTATCGATTCAAACTTATCCCACCATGTCCGCTCATTCTTGATCTTTACATCCTTGATCTTCTACTTGATTTGTCTTGATGTAAGTAGTTGGAGAGAGTCTTAGGGATTGATGAGTTATTGTCATCACTCCTTTGAATCAGTCATCTCTTCTTGACTCGGTCTTCACCCTTTAAGTTCCGCTGCGGGTGGAGACTTCTTCTTCGCCTCGTACTAAGTATCCGAAGATGACTCACCGAGACTATGCACTCGGTGACTGTTAGTGTTTAACGGACTAAACATTTGGGCTATTTTCTATTCAAATCCTAGATCGAGGGGTTTGGGTATTCTTGAACCCAACGGTCTCCCTATTTGGATATAAAAATAGCCTAAGTGATTGATCGGTGTAAGTGAGCAAATGGCTTCTTCTTATCTTGAGTGTACTAATGAATACAATAAGGAGCACGAATATTTTAACAAAACATACATCGTTTATTAATCGATTACAAGGTTCCTATCACTAGTACAAAAGATAAATCAAAATGATGTCGGTCGGATGGATTTTCGATGCTTCAAGCTTGACTTTCTTGGTGATGAGTGTTTCCTGTCGGGATGGTCTCTTATCTTGGCATTTAAGTCGACCAGAACGACATTTTGAGTGCGAATTTGAGAGGCCTTTGGTATGTAGCTTAGCATTGCGTACACACTGCTGATCAATGTCACTCCACCTTTGAAATCACGGGGTTTCCATAGACATCAATGTGGAATAGCCCTCTTTCGGGCTTTTCAATCACTAGGCAGTTCTGAACTTAACACCTTGGCAATTCCTGCGCATTGAATCCGGCACTTTTATCTCGTGCTCGAACTCAACCCTTTTCCTTTTGCGGTGGATGATTGTGGTTGAGATCCTTGAGGTGCGATTAAAGCGGTGAAGTCTCGATTGTCTTGGTGTATCTCGATCTTTCATACCTCTTCTTGAGCATCTTCATCGGCTCCTTAACCGCCACATTTTGCTTCTTTTCAATTATTGGGCGAGTTCATCGAGTTCGATGATCCCAAAGTCGGTGAATTTTAAGGGATCGTGAACCTCGAAATGCCTTTATCATCCCACAGCAGCGTTCATTGCGGTGGTTTAGACACAGGGATGATTTTGACATCGATGATCTTCTCAGCGGTCTTACGCTTGTCATTGTCAATTATAATGGTCAATTCTTGCTTTCACGATGGCTACAGTTCTTTTGTTCTTTTCTTCCAACTGCTTTTCATTTCGACCATTTTTGTTGCACGAGCATCCTTGAACTTCATCTGCTGACCTTTTCAAGCTTCTTTGGATCAATTCCCACAATCTCGGCTTCTTGGCAATCACTTGAACGGTGCTTCCTTACTCTTCTTATCGTCCTCGACTTGGTTCAATCTCCTTTCTTCTTTAGCAAGATATTTAGTTAATTTGTTGAGGTGAGAGAAGGTATTGATGTCACCGATTTTGTAGGGAATCTTCTCGAGGCTCGATGGTTGTCATTATGCCTTTTCCTTTGTCCTAGCCTAAGAAAGATGATGCAACCAAGGGTGGTGTTGTTGTCATGATAGGTGTTGTATTTGTCGGTGTTGTTGTTGTTGTTGATGTTTGTGGTGGAAGTGATGAGATGGGTATTCTTTGAGGCGGTGGTGTTGGCTCCCTCGGTGTGAAGAGGAGTTTCTTTGATGTTCTCCCCTCAGCTATTCTTTGGAGCGTCGGTGAGGGCAAGAGTTGGTGTTGGTCTTTGAGGGGACGGAGTTGCTTGACCCTTGAAGGCTGATAAATTTCGATAATCATGGCCTTGATGTCTGAAATGTCTGCTGAATACGGTGACTTTGGCTTCAAGTTAGCTGAGATACCTCAAGCGGTCATTACGGGTCCAAGATTCGAGGCCATAGAAGGCGAGGCTGAGTCAAAGTAGCCACTGAGTAGTCAAAGAGCCCAATGTAGCACGAAGAGTGGATGAAGATTGAAGACCCTAAACATTTGTAGATTTTAGGGTTTCGATCGATTCGGTGAGGTGGATGATTATTTCAAATGCGCCTCAATAGCCTCCGGCACTTTAGAGTTGGCGTTGGGTCTTCTTTGTGATTCCTGATTTCATCTATCGTTGTGCCACACACGAAGTTGTCTCGAAGAATTTAGCTAAATTTTCATCCGATCGTGAATGGTGTCATACATCAAGTCCACATGCTCATGAACATTCTCATCAAAGGCTTGGACCTCGACCTTGGATCGGCATAACTTGCACGACCTCGGTATGTTGTTCCCACAAAGTTTGATGACCCAGTATAATTTCCTTGAAGCTTTGGTGATCCATGAACCAGTTGTCTTCGGTTAGTGGAAGAACATTGTCAAGCTGCTTGAATTCATCGAGTGGATGAGGAGGAATGATCGGTCCGAACCGTCAAGTCTAATCACACAAGCGGCCACTTGTGAATGACCGGGTAATGAGGCTTAAAGCATTCGAACACAAATGCAATGAAGTCTGGAGAATATAGTGAATTCCGGGTCGTTTAGTCCCACGGAGACTCAATGGTGTGTAAAACACAAACTCAGATGATGGAGTGATCACTAAGGATAGTGATCTGTAAAGGTTTTGGATTGAATAATTACACTACTGAAAAAGTTTATAAAATAAAGCGACTTAAATGCAAATTAAGAAAATTAAAAAGATAAAATATATTAAATAAACGCTATCACTATTTTTACAATGATGTTTTTGTGATTTTATAAAATAAAATAACTTAAATAAACTATTTTAACTAAAACGTAAACTCAAATTATCTAAAAACGTGACTTAAAAAGAAAACGAGCGTTACTTACAAAAATTACGCTGGAGCGCAAGACAAAACGTAAAATTTATGAAATAAAAGGCCTACGAGTGTAAAACTAATTTTCTTACGTACTATATGATAAAGAAAATTTTAGAAAAAAGATTTATATTTTTAGACTTTTATATTTTTATTATGAATTAATTAAAATTTTATACTAATTAAATGTTTAAAAATACTAAAAATAACGAGAAAAATCGAAACTTTTGTAAAAATACTTTATACTAATACAATCCTATGAAAAATACAAAAATGGAAAAAGCTAGTTGAATAAGCTACAAATAAGCTAAATAAAGTATAAGCTTAAAGCGACAAAAGGTGGTTATGTATTAGATTTTGCAAGATATGAGCGAGACAAGTCCCAAAGGCAACTGGTATCCGGTACACACTTAGTACTCTCCTAGGTGGGAGGTCTCGGGGTTCGAGCACCGCCTCCCACCTTTTGCCAAACATTTTTTTTCAAATTTTATTTTACAAACTAATTAAACACATGAAAATAAGCAATTTTACAACTACCACTTTTATAAAAACAACTAATAAGCCTTGAACTAGCTTATTTATACTAACGATGAACAAGAAATTAAATAAGTACAAAGATTAAGCTAAATGGCAATTAAGCTAGAAAATAAGCATAAGTTAAGCGAAATTTAAGCGAACAACTTATAATAAGCTAATGTTACAACCGAATAAGCTAACTAACTAAGGAATAAGCCTTGAACAAGATTCAAATAAGCACTAGCTAGCTTGTTTACAGATGAACTATATGGTTTACTAGGTACTTTCTCACTAACTTTTAAGCACTTAAATAAGCTAGAAAATAAAGAGATCCTTTTGAATTAACTAGCTAACCAATGAGCTTTTCAAAAGCTAAAGCACTCACTATAATGTTCTTGAAGAGCTTTTAATGAGCTTATGCAAAAACTTGAAAACAATGACTGATTATAGTACTGACTGACTTGGACAAAACTAGAAGCAATAAGCAGTCTAATCAAATAAGCTAGAATTTGAAAATTTGAGCTTGGAACCTTGAGACAGCTAGGTGAGCTTCTCAAAAAGCTAAGGTACACAAGATAAGCCTCACTAAAAAGCTCTTGATAAGCTTGTGAAAGAGCTTAGCAAACCTGTGCACAGGACATTATTTTGAAACAGGTACTCTAAAGAAGCTGAAAAATAAGCACTAAGTAAGCTGATTAAAAGCAAAATAATATTTTTCTAATTTTCTTAAGCAACTAAAGTTTAATGTCCTAGAAGCTAATAAGCTGAATCTTAATATTAAGTACGGTGAAATTCTAAGTTTTATTCAAAACGACCCAATGAAAATTTGACTTTTCAGTTTAAACTAAAGGTTTGACTTTTATGAACTTGTAAGTGATTCTAATGCTTGTATATGTTATATTAAGCTATGTTCAGGTGATTTTAAGCTAGAGTATCAAGTTTAAAGCTAATGTGATGAGATATTCAATCTAGACCCTTAACAGTTAAATGACAAGGATGAAATCAATACGAATTTGACTTTTTAATTAATGAGAACTGATTTTATTGATTTACCTTGACTATTTAGAACCTAAGTGACTCTGCACAACAACAATTAACAACATAACAAGTGCTGCAAACACGGTATCATGCGAGAACCAAACACCCTTCAATGAAGCTGTTTTGCAAATAAAATGATCTAAACACTAAACCAACTTGTAATAAGGATCAAACTAAGTTTATATAACCTAAATATAACTACTTAAGCAGTTAAAACTACCAATGATCACGAGATACAATTATAAGCATAAAATGCAAAATGGCTAGAAATTAGAAAGTGAAAAGTTCACTCACATGGATCCGACTTAAGTGCGGACCAAAACCAAAACCCAAGATCACTAAACTAAGCTATTTCCAACCCTAATCAACATCGCATCACCGCATACCATCACCAAGTCCAATTTGCACTGTGATTGACTATTATTGACCATGAACCAAAATCACTTAAACCTTGAATGCAAGCTTATACAAAGCTATCATAAGCTTATACAAGCTTATTTGAGATTAAATACAAACTCTGGAAACTTAAACATAAGATTTTGAGAATGATTTTTGCAACAATACATGAAACATGGAATTTTATCTAAAACTTGGATTAAAACTCAAAAGCTTAATACAATGATTTGTTAACTTGAAAGTGATACATAGGCGAAATTACACCATTTTGATTAAACTACAACATTTATATAAAAAAACGACATTAAAGAAAAATATAAAACTAACTAACTCCTTTCTCTATCTCCACTTGCTTTTTATATACCCCAAATTTGCTCCCCACTTGTTTACGAGTTGATCCACCACTTATTTGGGCCATTGGATGCTTTGGTGATTTTTGCCACGGGATCATTTTGGCGGAAATGGCATTTTGGTGGAGGAATTGAGTGAATGGGAGGATGAAGCATTTAATGATTTTGTAGTTGTTTGGAGGTGGAGGACATGGAGAGTGATATGTTGAGGTGGGGAATGGGTGTTGAAGGTGGGCGGACATGGCGGTTGGAGGAAGACTTTGGCGCCAAGTTGAGTGTTTGGTAGCTTTTGACGGTGGAGTAATAATGCTAGGGTCCAAAATGCAATATGACGAGAGTCCAAAATAAAAGGCTGGGTCCAATTGGGTATTGACTAGTCCAAAAAGGTTTAATAAAGGTTTTAATGACAAGGACTAATAGTGTAAATTCTGAAAATTGCAAGGACCATTTCTGCCAATTCTGCCAAGTTGCTTCAAGGACTAAAAGTGACAATCTCAAAAAGTACAAGGACCAAACTTGAAAATTTCCAATATTCCAAAGACCAAACTTGTCATTTTTGAAACTTTAAGGACCTTTTCTGCCATTTGACCAAAGATTCATTCAAGGACCATTTTTGACAATTTAAAATATTTTAGGGACCTTGAATGATATTTTCTTTATTTTGATATACCGAGGGATGATTTTGACAACTTTTGAAACTTGGGGACTAAAGCGCCATTTTGCAAATTTGATCGTTTTCATCGATTTTGATATTTTGCATTTAAAACAAATAAAACAACGATTTGTGATATTTTCATCATTTTGAATCATTTTGAGTGTTTTCGGATGATTTTCTTGATCTAGATAGTACAAAATGATGAGTATTTAGAGACTCATCAATCCCCACACTAAGATATTGCTAGTCCACAGCAATGATTTGAAGCTTTAATGGATTTTAAAACTCTTTACCAAAAGCCATCACTACGGAGTAGCCAAATGTTTGAGTTCAAGTAAGAACCTTGGTACATTGATAACCAAATGATTTTGAGCAAATCATAAGTCAGTAAGCGGTTTGATTTGTCTTTACGAGCCGTTTGCTCGGACTAGCCAACTCTTAGATAAATTATCAATATTATCTTTGGTGGTGATTACCAATTATGGTTTTCCCTTGCCTTTACCACAAGCCATAACCTTGCGGGCTAGCCAACTCTTCACTTTTTAGGATATGGTGAGTTGAGAACCATACAATTTTGGGCAAATTGCAAGCCATATAAGCGGTTTGAGAAATCTTTACCAAGAGCCGTTTGCTCTGGATTAGCCAATCCTTTTGTCTTCTGAGACATGGCGGATGATAACCAAGATGAGTAAGTGTAGAACACTTATTCCAAAAAAATTTTGGCCAAAAGCGGGAATTGGGTAGATAATATATGAAATTGTGAGAATTCCCCCACACTTAGAAATGAATATTGCCCTCAATATTCAAAGTACAGCGGTTATGCGAAACAAAAACGTAAAAGGAAATATTACGGCCATTATTTAGAAGTTTTTTTTTTTTTTTTTTTTAGAACATGATTTTATATACAACGATGTGGAAACTCCCCACACTAGGGTGGTAGAAAGGGTAAGAAAGGCGAAATATGGGTGAAAACCCATATGGTGCGTCTCTTGTTTTTGATTACCGAGTCGCTAGCTTGACTCGACCGAATTCATTTGTTCATGGGGAAGCAAAGTGGAAGAAACAATCTCCATCGGACTTTCATTCAAGATGTTTGGATAAACATTGAAGCACGCGAAAGTTCCACACCGACGAGATATTCAGAGAAAGACCCGGCTCACGAATGATAAATAAAAATGCCGGGGTCAAAGATAGTGTCCTCACTCCCGAAGGAGTGAAGAAGAGAGGAAGTCACATCATAAGTGAGGAATGGAAGGAAGATGTTTATAACAATTAGGATCCATTCGTCATCCTCAAATGTAGACATATCGGGAGGAAGAGTGAAGGTAGTATCATCAATAAGCAAACTATTATGATAGAGTACACCTTCCTCCGAGCCAATATCATCCTCAAGATCAAAATAGAAATGATCATATTCCGGAGGAGATATGTCATGAGAGAGTTCACGGAGAACTCTTCATGAAGAGAATCATTGGAAAAAGCCTCAAGCTCGGGCTTGTCCAATGTAGAGTCACTATCCACAGCGGGGATAGGAGATGAAGCGACTTAGCAGAATGATTCGATCTTAG
The DNA here is from genome assembly GCA_022545495.1 of Chrysanthemum lavandulifolium. Taxonomy (NCBI): domain Eukaryota; kingdom Viridiplantae; phylum Streptophyta; class Magnoliopsida; order Asterales; family Asteraceae; genus Chrysanthemum; species Chrysanthemum lavandulifolium. Next base: position 102,318,163 of record CM040238.1, on the reverse strand, counting down.
AAGCGAGGAGATTTATATTGAACAATTGTTCAGAAGTATCTAGTCCTTAATTTCGGATCATCGAATTTCTCACTTCTTCTAAGCTAACTAGCTCATAAGGTAGCTCCTCGACATAATCGATGTCTCCATAGGATAAAGAATCGTCAAGCGAAGTACAATCGTTATCGAATCGGAGAACATCTCGACATGATCATATGGAATGTCAAGAGGGAGAAGAATCATCATTAAGAGGCTCATCACACATATTACAGGAGATAACCTCGGACTCACTTGGGATTGGGACAAGGCTCTCAACACTAGGCGATTCCATTTACGGAATAGTGCTAGAAGGCTCGTCCCCATTATGAGAGAGTCTTTGGAAGCAATAAAGGTAAGATAGGTGTGATAGCAATAGGCGAGGGAGTTGAGAAATGATATCTTTCAAAGGAATAACACTCTCCTCGTCGTCCTCATAATATTCCCTCATTTGAATACTATCCTCATCATCATCGTCATCATATCGGTTCTTATGTTCATCTGCTTGAAGCTTACACACCATTCTTTTCATTTGTAGTTTCTTTCGAATCGTATTTCTTCATAACTTTGTGGAAGATTACACTCCTCGTAATCATTGAGATCTTTGTGAAGGCTCGGAAGTCGATGGTGATGGAATATTGTGGGGTTGGAAATTGTCAAAACCGGAGAATTGGAATTGTGAAAATTTTGATTCATCGGTTGACATTCAAAAATCGCATGAGGACCCTACAATTCTCAGCATGAGATAATTGGGAAAATAACTTTCACCAAAGTTACGATTGTAACATGGTTCGGCTCATAGACAAAGCGGGACCCGTGGTGGACAATCAAAACCGTAATGAGAATCATTCCACAATACTCGCATGAGTAGGATTCGTAATAGAATGTGGAGGTAGGTAGGAAAAATCGGGTGTTTCATTTGAAATGGGATGGGATTACCGACAAACTTGTCTCGAAACTCACATTGGTACATCATGACAATTTCCACCTTTAAATGGACCTCCACACGGGAACATGTCAAATACCATGACATGAAGAATTAAGCAGATAAGAGGATAAGAGATGAAGAATTAAATGGTTATAGAGGATAAGGAATGGAGAATTAAACAGGTTTGAGGATAAAGAAATGTAGAATTAAACATATTAGAGGATAAAGGATGGATATTTTTGGATTTTTGAAAAACATGCTATAAAAACAAAGAATGAAAATATTTTTGGTGTTGATAACACTTCAGGAAAAGTGTTAATGAACTTTTGGATTTTCTTATAATCTTACAAAAAACTTTTTACAAATGATGGGATATGTGCAAGAATGGGTGCGAAAATGGCTAAACACACGCTAAAGCCTCCCGTGGCGCCAAAATTTGATCTGGTCGAACCGTCAAGTCTAATCACACAACTGACCACTTGTGAATGACCCGGCCGTAATGAGGCTTAAAGCAGTTCGAACACAAATACAATGAAGTCTGAAGAATATAGTGAATTCCGGGTCGTTTAGTCCACGGAGACTCAATGGTGTGTAAAACACAAACTCGGATGATGGAGTGATCACTAAGGATAGTGATCGTAAAGGTTTTGGATTGAATAATTACACTCTTGAAAAAGTTTATAAAATAAAGCGACTTAAATGCAAATTAAGAAAATTAAAAGATAAAATATATTAAATAAGCGCTATCACTATTTTACAATGATGTTTTGTGATTTTATAAAATAAAATAACTTAAATAAACTATTTTAACTAAAGCGTAAACTCAAATTATCTAAAAGCGTGACTTAAAAAGAAAGCAGCGTTACTTACAAAAATTACTGTTGGGCGCAAGACAAAGCGTAAAATTTATGAAATAAAAGGCCTACAGTGTAAAACTAATTTTCTTCGTACTATATGATAAAAGAAAATTTTAGAAAAAAGATTTATATTTTTAGACTTTTATATTTTTATTATGAATTAATTAAAATTTTATACTAATTAAATGTTTAAAAATACTAAAAATAACGAGAAAAATACGAAACTTTTGTAAAAATACTTTATACTAATACAATCCTATGAAAAATACAAAATGGAAAAAGCTAGTTCGAATAAGCTACAAATAAGCTAAATAAGGCGTATAAGCAAAAGCGACAAAAGGTGGTTATGTATTAGATTTTGCAAGATATGAGCGAGACAAGTCCCAAGGGCAAGCTGGTATCCGGTACACACTTAGCACTCTCCTAAGGTGGGAGGTCTCGAGTTCGAGCACGCCTCCCCCTTTTGCCAAACATTTTTTTTTCAAATTTTATTTTACAAACTAATTAAACACATGAAAATAAGCAATTTTACAACTACCACTTTTATAAAAACAACTAATAAGCCTTGAACTAGCTTATTTATACTAACGATGAACAAGAAATTAAATAAGTACAAAGATTAAGCTAAATGGCAATTAAGCTAGAAAATAAGCATAAGTTAGCGAAATTTAAGCGAACAACTTATAATAAGCTAATGTTACAATGAATAAGCTAACTAACTAAGGAATAAGCATGAACAAGATTCAAATAAGCACTAGCTAGCTTGTTTACTGATGAACTATATGGTTTACTAGGTACTTTCTCACTAACTTTTAAGCACTTAAATAAGCTAGAAAATAAAAGAGATCCTTGTAATTAACTAGCTAACCAATGAGCTTTTCAAAAGCTAAAGCACTCACTATAATGTTCTTGAAGAGCTTTTAATGAGCTTATGCAAAAACTTGAAAACAATGGTGATTATAATCTTGATGACTTGGACAAAACTAGAAGCAATAGCGGTCTAATCAAATAAGCTAGAATTTGAAAATTTGAGCTTGGAACCTTGAGACGACTAGGTGAGCTTCTCAAAAGCTAAGGTACACAAGATAAGCCTCACTAAAAAGCTCTTGATAAGCTTGTGAAAGAGCTTAGCAAACAATGCGAGGACATTATTTTGAAAGCAATTACTCTAAAGAAGTTGAAAAATAAGCACTAAGTAAGGTGATTAAAAGCAAAATAATATTTTCTAATTTTCTTAAGCAACTAAAGTTTAATGTCCTAGAAGCTTATAAATTTGAATCTTAATATTAAGTACAGGTGAAATTCTAAGTTTTATTAACGACCCAATGAAAATTGACTTTCAGTTTAAACTAAAGGTTTGACTTTTATGAACTTGTAAGTGATTCTAATGCTTGTATATGTTATATTAAGCTATGTTCAGGTGATTTTAAGCTAGAGTATCAAGTTTAAAGCTAATGTGATGAGATATTCAATCTAGACCCTTAACAGTTAAATGACAAGGATGAAATCAATACGAATTTGACTTTTTAATTAATGAGAACTGATTTTATTGATTTACCTTGACTATTTAGAACCTAAGTGACTCTGCACAACAACAATTAACAACATAACAAGCTGCAAACACAGGGTATCATGCAGAACCAAACACCCTTCAATGAAACTGTTTTGCAAATAAAATGATCTAAACACTAAACCAACTTGTAATAAGGATCAAACTAAGTTTATATAACCTAAATATAACTACTTAAACAGGTTAAAACTACCAATGATCACAGATACAATTATAAGCATAAAATGCAAAAATGGCTAGAAATTAGAAAGTGAAAAGTTCACTCACATGGATCCGACTTAAGTCTGAGACCAAAACCAAAACCCAAGATCACTAAACTAAGCTATTTCCAACCCTAATCAACATCGCATCACCACATACCATCACAAGTCAATTTGCACCAACAGATTGACTATTATTGACCATGAACCAAAATCACTTAAACCTTGAATGCAAGCTTATACAAAGCTATCATAAGCTTATACAAGCTTATTTGAGATTAAATACAAGCTACTGGAAACTTAAACATAAGATTTTGAGAATGATTTTTGCAACAGTACATGAAACATGGAATTTTATCTAAAACTTGGATTAAAAACTCAAAAGCTTAATACAATGATTTGTTAACTTGAAAGTGATACATGGAAACTGAAATTACACCATTTTGATTAAACTACAACATTTATATAAAAAAAAACGACATTAAAGAAAAATATAAAACTAACTAACTCCTTTCTATCTCCACTTGCTTTTTTATATACCCCATTGCTCCCACTTGTTTACGAGTTGATCCACCACTTATTTGGGCCATTGGATGCTTTGAGTGATTTTGCCACAGGATCATTTTGGCGGAAATGGCATTTGTGGTGGAGGAATTGAGTGAATGGGAGGATGAAGCATTTAATGATTTTTGTAGTTGTGTGGAGGTGGAGGGACATGGAGAGTGATATGTTGAGGTGGGGGAATGGGTGTTGAAGGTGGGCAGACATGGCAGTTGGAGGGGAAGACTTTGGCGCCAAGTTGAGTGTTTGACTGGCTTGTTTGACCAGTGGAGTAATAATGCGGTCCAAAATGCAATATGACAGGGAGTCCAAAATAAAAGGCTGGGTCCAATTGGGTATTGACTAGTCCAAAAAGGTTTAATAAAGGTTTTAATGACAAGGACTAATAGTGTAAATTCTGAAAATTGCAAGGACCATTTCTGCCAATTCTGCCAAGTTTCTTCAAGGACTAAAAGTGACAATCTCAAAAAGTACAAGGACCAAACTTGAAAATTTCCAATATTCCAAGGACCAAACTTGTCATTTTTGAAACTTTAAGGACCTTTTACGCCATTTGACCAAAGATTCATTCAAGGACCATTTTGACAATTTAAAATATTTCGGGGACCTTGAATGATATTTTCTTTATTTTGATATACCAGGGCTGATTTGACAACTTTTGAAACTTGGGGACTAAAGCGCCATTTTGCAAATTTGATCGTTTTCATCGATTTTGATATTTTGCATTTAAAACAAATAAAACAACGATTTGTGATATTTTCATCATTTTGAATCATTTTTGAGTGTTTTCGGATGATTTTGCGATCTAGATAGTACAAAATGATGAGTATTTAGAGACTCATCGTGTGAAGCATTGTCTTCATGTTGAAATGGGGATTTAGTATGATCCTTTGGATCAGTGAGGTTCTTGTTCAGATTGAACCTCGGCGTCCACTTCTTCCTAGCGATAAAATTTCATCATCGATGTCAATAAGCTCATCTTCGAAAATAGTATCGGTAACATCGACAGCGATCGACAAGGGGTTGGTGATGGGTTCCATATCGTGGTGGTATTAATCCTCACGAGTCTTTGTCCCCTGACCCCTCGGACACTGGTGGGGTTTCAGTGCCTTCTCTAGAGTCGGGATTGGTTTTGGGTTCCATATCGGTGGTTGTTCCTTTCCTCTAAGTCTTTGTCCCCTTAGACCCACAGAGACACGATGGGTTTTCAAGTGCCTTTAGCGAGTCGTGTGATGATATCCCTATCAGCGGGTTGTTTGGTTCTCTACGAGTCTTTGGGATCGATCGGTGTGCCCTCGAGACAAAGGCTTGGATTTGCTAATGTCATCCTTGGGCGTTGTGGGCGCTCCCCTACCGGTGGGTTGTTTGTTTCCTACGGATCTTGGGGAGTAGTGGTTGGGACCAAGAGCCTTGGCGTGATTTATCGGTGTCGCCGTTGTCACCGGGTGGATGATGATTGGCATCCGGTGGTGTCAAATCGATCTTAGGCCTTCTTTTCCTTTTGTCCGATGCTCCGAAGCCTCGGGGCTCGAGACTTGGGTTTGGTCTTAGTCGATCGAGACTTCCCTTTCTCTTTGTAGGAGCGGGGTTAGGAGACACGATTCCCTACGGTTGTTCTGACAACCATATGGGCCGTCAATTCAATGTTTGTGACAAGGGATGGGTCCTTTTGAAAATTTGATTGGCTCGGGATGCGGGTAAGCGCCAAAATTTTCTTCACGAGGATAATTTGTACCTAGTAACACTTGCGAGCACAAGAGACAAACCTAGGATCTGATGTATTTCGTCCTAGTTTTGCTCTGTAAGCAGTTCTGAGATCATTGTAAATGATCTCCCTATGTAAACATTGACCCCATTCATCGAGGCGGTATGCCATCATCAATCGAATAGAGTTAACTTGTTCGGTGGATGAGTGGTTCCATGAGGACACGAATCACAAAAGTGAATAGGATCCTCAAGCCACGGAAATGAACTTTTGGTGGTGAGGTCTGTCCAAAAGTTGGATCCAAAATGATTTGTTTTAACCCATCCTTCTTTGTGGAGGGTTCGGGATGGCGACATAAACTACCTTTATTGTAGTCTAACCACGTGGAGGTGCAAAAGTTTTATAATCCGGGGTGAATTGTTGCCCCGTTAAGACCGAACACGATGAGATATTCCACAGTGGTGCGAGGTTGTTCTCATCAGTGAGGGTGTCGGGTCAAAGGCCTTAGCTGCAGCCCAAAACTCCACAGGGAGGTTTTGAGTGCAGTAGAGGACACTGAACAAAGGCCATTTTATGGGCAGTTATAAAGAAATTTCATAATGTCCTTATAGGCTGGGACATTTTGAGGATATTCAAAATTTCCTATGACATTATTTGTTTTAAATTCAACATTGCTAAGATCTCCTACCCACTGTGAAGCAACCTGAAGAGATTGTGTTCTTGCCATTTCCATTAAAGGTTTTTAGGGTTTTGAAAAAAAACTTCTTGACAAGAACAATCAAAGGTTTAAATCTCTTAAGTTGTGATGAAAAACTTTTGAAAGGTTTACAAAGAAGATTTTCGAGAAAAGGTTTTGAAGAACACAAAGATTTACGGGTTTTAAAGGAGATTTTGTGAGTTTTGTTAGCGAAATCTTTGTGTGTTTATAAGGATTTTATGAGGGGTATATATAGGGTGTTGAGAGGGTTGTTTGTGCAAACTTGTGGATTTGTAAAGTCGGTTTTGAAAGCGTTTGAATTTCCACATTTAATGCCACCTCCACTACCAGCGATAAAATCCGTTTTCAAGGAAGCGATTGAGTGTCACGGTAAAAGTGCACTTGATGCGATAATAAAATATCCACGGATATTTTATGTGAGAGAGCATTTAAAGCCAAGTGGGATGAGGTAAATTTTTGAGGACCCATTACAGTAAGACAAAGAGACATATATTCCTATATTAAATTAGCATAGTTACCAACCTAGGACATTTAAGTAGCGATACTTGGATCATTTAGTTACTCATTCAATGCTCAATATCAGCTATCGGGGTCCACACGAATGAGTCTTACTCATTCGGTGAGAGGATGTTGTGTGGGTTTCGTTCGGGGAGGAGGAACCATTTGAGAACTTTCTTGAGATGGGTTTTGGATGCGACTTTCAATGTCAAGCCTTCCCAATTGACTTTTAGTCTCACGAAGGTAGGTTCATCCAAGGTTTGGTGAAGATATCGACAAGTTGATATTGATGAGGGATGAAATGAAGTTCTATGTCTCCTTTCATTATGTGATCACGATGAAGTGATATCTCGATATCAATGTGTTTGGTTCTCGATGAAGGATCGGGTTGTTGGAGATTGCAATTGCACTAGTGTTGTCACGGAAGATGGGTACCATTTTGTAATGGATGTCATAGTCATTGAGTTGACTTTTCATCCATAAAACATTAACCTGACATCTGCGGCAGACATACTCGACTCTTGAAGACATAACTCTTGATTGTTGCTTTTAGCACTCCAACAAACCAGTTTTCCTCAAGAAATTGACAGGACCACGAGGTGCTTTTACTGTCCATGTTTGACCCGGCATAATCGAATTAGAGTAACCGCGAGATCAAACCACGAGCACTTTGGATAATAGAGTCCAAGGTTTGGGGTTCCCTTGATACTGAGTATTCTTTTGGCTGCGGTGAGGTGGGATTCTTTGGGATTGGGCGATATCTTGCTATTAAACAGATGAGAATTGTATATACGGTCTAGTAGCGATTAGATACATCGATGAGCCAACAATCCTCGAAATTGGTTTGATTAGTGATTTGCCGGTGAGATCGGGTCCAAGGTTGTTAGGAGGGACCATTGGTGTCTTTCTTGAGGCACGATCGGATATCTCATATTTCTTCAAGAGATTTGGTGTATTTCTCTTGGTGATGGAGATTGCTTTATCGGTTTGCACGATTTGCGATCCAAGGAAGTATGTGAGTTCACCCATCATGCTCATTTCAAACTTCTTTGTCATCAATTTTTAAAGCTGTTTGCAAAGTTTGTAGTTGTTGAGCCAAAGATGATGTCATCAACATACACTTGGACGATATCACATCTATTGTGTTCTATAGACAAGCGATGTGTTGTCTATCTTTCCTCGACAAACTTGTTTTGTATCGGGAAGGCTTAGAGTTTCATACCATGCCACAGGAGCTTGTTTAAGTCCATAAAGGGCTTTGTCAAGCTTCTGAGACATAGTCGAGAATTCACTACTCTCAAAGCGGGAGGTTCTTGAACATACACATCTTCCTTGAGATCACCATTTAAGAATGCACTTTTGACATCCATTTGGTAGACCACAAGTTCATGTATGTTGCATATGCAAGGAAAATCTGATGGCTTCCATTCTTTCAACAGAGCAAATGTCTCATCATAGCCGATGCCTTCTTGTTGTTGTAACCTTTGGCTACAAGTCCGGCTTTGTTTTTAATGACATTGCCGTTTTCATCGATTTTGTTTACGAAACCCACTTCATTCCTATGACTACTACATCACGAGGACATTTGATCAAGGTCATGACCTTGTTTTATCAAAGCGTGCAGTTCTTCTAGCATAGCTTGAACCCGGCTAGGGTGTTTTAGAGCCTCATGACATTTTGGGTTCTATATCGATAGGTAATCGGCATATAGACATTCATTGGTGAAGGCGCAATTAACTTAGCGACCATGCTTCTAGTGAGCATGCCTCGGTGGGTTCACCTATGATGTTTACAAGCTCAATGTCTTGAGATTTTTTCCACTTACTTTGTGGTCTAGGATCCGAGCTTGAAGAGGTCATTGGAAATTCAGGGTGAGTTCGGTTTGGGAGCAATGAATAATTTAGACCATCTATTGAGATGTCCTATTCGAGTTGGGGTTCTTGAATCACGGGTTCATGAACATTTGGTTCTATTACCTATCCCAAAGAGGGACCGATTGATTATCAATGAATTCACCGATAGTTGGTTGGGGTAGGTTGTGAGGTAAGACATAATATGAGATGTCGCGATCGCCTGATATGAGGAATTGATTTGATGTTGAACTCATCGGGAGTATATCTTGATGAGTCATCAATTCTTATTTCCTCCATCGAGGTATTGGTGAACTGATGCTTTACGTACTTTCATCAAGGTGACATGAAAGATTTCCTCAACTTGTTGTCTTACGGTGTTAAACACCACGAAGGCTTTGGAGATCGATGAGTAGCCTAAGAAATATCCATCATCGACTTTGCATCAAACTTGCCTAGGTAATCCTTGTGGTTATGAATAAACACAGGACACCCAAACACATGAAAGTAGGCGATGTCAAGAAGTCTACCTTTGAAAGTCTCATATGGGGTTTTATTATGTCTTTGACAATGATTGACTGTTTTGAGTGTAGTAGGCGGTTTGATCCGCTTGATCGAAAATGCTTTGAGAGGTTGAGCCATTTAACATGGTTCTTGCGGCCTCAATGAGAGTTCTTTTTCCTCTCAAGAACCCCATTTTGTTCGGGGTATAGCGGATGAGAAATTTTGAGAAATTCCTTTTCATCACGAAGCTTTCAAGCTCTTGATTTACGAAATCGATCGTTGTCGATTCGATTTGTTTATGATAATATCATTCTTGTTTTCAATTTTACGATGAATGAAATTATTGTATCATTACCGACTCTTTTGGAAAGAAATTATACCCAAGTGTATCTTGAAAACTCATCAACAATGACAAGTGTATACTTCTCATCTTTGGATTGATCTGGATCAGGTGTGGTCCAAAGAGATCCATATCAGGAGGTGAAAGCGACTTTGATGGAGAAATTTTGTTTGGTTTTGAAGGATGCTCTATGGTGTTTACCTTTTCACAAGCGAGCATGGTTTGTCTTTTGCAAAACCGGTGATGGTAAGCCAAGGACATTGTTTTGTTTTGCCGGGTTGTTGATATTTTGAAGTTTAAGTGTGAGAGTCTCTTGTGCCACGACCCGGTTGATAGATTCAGTGGCTTTGGCAAAGAGCAGTTCCATCTTGAGAAAGAGTAGACATGTCTAGGACATAAACACCATCTCTTCTAGGAGCTATCAAAACAACTTCTTTATTGGCATTGAAGATGGTACCTTGTTTGTCATTGAATTGCACAATGTACTTAGCATCACATAGTTGGTCGACATCGATGAGATTGTATTTGAGACCATTGCCATAAGCAATTCTAGAAAACTATTCCATTGTAGTTTATTGAACCATAACCTTGATGGGACATGATGAGTTATCACCAAATACTACCTTGGGTCTGGTTCCTTTACATACTTGTGCAGATACTCCTTCACACGATCATGCTTCTTGAGCATCCACTTTGCCTAGATGCCAAATAGGCTCACTGGCGTGTCTCTCGCACAATTAGTAAAGCTGAATTAGTTTCTCTTAGTGACCCACTTGCTAGTGGGCTTGGGTCTCAGGTCTCTTTGAATTTTGCAATCGACTCATGGTCAGTGGTTGAGTGCATTGTGCTACAAAGGTTTTGCATTTAGAGACCGAGAAGACTCGGTGATTTTGAGTTGTTTTCCACTTCTCCTTGCATGAATGACCTTTGTCATGTTGGGATGTCTCATGATTTGGATTTCCACATATATCACATCATGTGTTCATGAGGCAGTCATCCCGATGATGATCATTAAACCCACGGTGAGGGCAAAGAGGAAAAGGTTTTGCTCTATTCTTGAGAGTTGTTTTGGAGGATGAAGCATACTTGATGACCAACTTTGGTATAGTTTGCTTTCTTGTGAGCTTACATCGTAAGTGGTCTGCAGATTCGTGATCATCCTTATTGCATATCATACAATAAAGGATTTTATAGCGGTTGTCGATGGTGTGACCGGTGTAATGACACACTCACACTTCGCTGGGTTTGTTGGAGGATTTTGATTTTGATGAGCTAGATGAGTCTAACTTAGTTTCCTTGATTGAATCGGGGCTTTTCGATGGATTCCATCTTTTACATCGCCTTCCTCACAAGCTCAAGCTGCTTGAATTTAGTCGACTTGATGGGGACGGAGGATTTTGAAGTCTCGATGGAGTAGACTCTTGTTGGATTGGTTTTGTTGGTCTTTGAAGGATGGTTCTACCAAGTCTAGACCTTTCGTTGGTGAGTGGGGATTGAATTTTAGAGGAGCAAGATCGGAGCTTGGATCGGCCACGAAGAGGTTTCAAGGGTGGAAGCGGTGTTGAGATTACGCCTGGACTCGAGATGTGTTCGGTACCACCGGGCACATCGGGAGTCTAACATGCTCTTAAGAGCTTGGCTCTCGTGCTCAAGAATCTTTCCGAATCGAAATTTGGAAGCTTCTTGTCGAGGATTAACCCGTTCAATCCAATCACTTGAATTTGGAGTTGTCGACATATTGGTAATCATGCCACGAGACGAGATGGTTTTGAACTTTGGTCTTTGTTGTGAGAGTCGGGAAGATGATCTTCACCTATGACTCTTTTTTTTTGCTCTTGGGGCACCCACAAGATCAAAGACCACCGATTCTTAGCGATCCAACTATCTTGTACCTTTTAAGTTCATCTTGAAGAGCACGATTTCTCTTAACTAGTTCGGTGTTTTGAATTTGCAAAGTGTGACCTCAAGCTTGGCTTGTTTTAAAATAAGCGTTCATCTCTACACTTGTTTAATTCAAAACTTAGCTTGTTGTATTTTGAAAAGATTTAATCTTTGCTCTTCTACGAACTTAAGGTCAACATTAAGATAATTCATATAAGGCGCCAATCATAGTCATCATCCATAGAAAGTAAGATGTTTACCTTCTTCATTGTGATGTTGACCCATTCCCGTTTACGGCATGATTCTTTCCAATGACTAGCTTGTCCTCTTACGAGAGGGCCATCGCAATTGACATGCACCATTTCATCATCGGATGATCATGGCTCTTCATCCCAATCGAAAGGTTTCAAAGAACGAGGCCTTTGTTTTCCCTTGCAGTTTAACACTAGTTGTTGTTTCGAGGGATGGCCTCAAGAAATGCAAGCTCGCTTTTGCTTTCTTATACTTGATTTCATAATCATGACTTTATTATGATCAGTTGCTTTGAAAATTTTGATGAGACCGAAAGATTTTTGTTGAAATTTGCTAAAGCTCAAGATGGTTTGACCACGATGGTTTGTAAGAGGGTTCGAAATTGTTTTGAAAAGCGATCTTTTGCAAAATGACCCTTTTGTGACACTTAAAACACTCAATGTCTTCATTAGCTTTAGCGTTTGAAAAACTTTGTTTCTTGAATAAACCTTTTGAGTTAGCGAGAGTGCTCTTTCTGAAACTCAATATTTAAATCGTTAAGGTACTCCTCGCTTGTCCTCTCATCGCCTCATCATCGAGTTTTCACGAAAATCTTGAATCACCTTGTTAGAATAAAAGCGCTGTTGACCTTTGGATTGGAAATGGTTGTCGGGACTTCTTGACTTCGGACTTTTCAAGTTAGGGTATCGTCTCATTGATGAGGTTTTCTCATAGACAAATTTCCCATAAATTTCGTGAAGCTCAAGATTACGAATGTGGTTAGCATTCCTTAGTCCACGAGAGAAATTCAACCATTTCTCGGGAAGATTTACAAAACCAACATTGATTTCATGTTTGGACAATTTTACACCATCATTTGAAAGTTCATTTAACAAAGTTTTGTACCGGGTGTAAGTTTGAGACGAGTTTTCGAGTCCTTAGCCACAAGGTATTATACTCAAGTTTCGAGTCCATTATCCTGTTTTCCTTGGTATCGGATGGACCTTCATGACTATGGACCAGTCTTACGAGTTTGCTTAGTCAGACTCTGATTAATAAGCGACTCCATGGTATCATCGGGAGACAAGATATGATGATACTCTTGAGTCTTTGGTCTGGTTGACCACTCTTCTTTCATCCCGAGTCCACTAAGCTTGAGTTTAGGCAAAGTGGCAAACCTTGACTATTTTGGGACGAATGGACCTTCATTAATACATTTTATGTAGTAAGGTTCCATTCGGTCAAATAGCAAAGCATTCGCTTTTCCATTTGTTGAATTTGCCAACTTGAGTCGAGGGCATTAGGCGTATAAGCTCCACCCTTTTGTCGACTAGTTGGGGTACATCAAAATCGACCTTTTAGGATCCTAATTTAAAACTTTTAAGCGGCCTAAAAGCGAGTTTTATAATTAGCCTCGCTTTGATACCACTTGTTATTCCCGTTCACTATCGTTTAAAGCAGTTTAGAAATATAAAACAAGTTAATAGTGAACAATGGTGAAATTAACATAAGTAAAACACACTAGATAATTTTCAACATCATATTCTCATTAGAAATGAATCGCAAAGAATACATTACCCAAGTACTTGGAATAGCACTTGGGATTGAAATGACAAGGTTGGTGACTCCTCTCAAGCTCGGGCTAAGTCCGAGCACAACTCTAGAACCCACTAAGCTATCTCGGGGATAAAGTTGTATTTGGAGGAGTGAAAAGATGAAACTTGCGTGTATGTGTGTTTTACAATTCAGCTTAATCTTTTCACTCCATCTCTTATGTTATTTATACATGTATGATTTTGACTCTTTCTAAGTGACAAGCGACATCATCTGAAGACAAAATATCGATGTATTTTGTCTCATTCTAAAGACTATTCTAGGTAAGAGACAAGACTACTTTCCTAAGTTCGGTGATGACACTGAGCACGATCTTTGTCATTCAGTGAAAGTTGACTTTGGTTGATAAGTACCGTCTTATTTGATTCAAACTTATCCGCCATGTCCCGCTCATTCTTGATCTTTACATCCTTGATCTTATACTTGGTTTGTCTTGATGTAAGTAGTTGGAGAGGAGTCTTAGGGATTCGGTGAGTTATAGTCATCACTCACTGAATCCGTCATCTTCTTCTTGACTCGGTCTTCACCTTTAAGTTCCGCCTTCTTGGTGGAGAGACTTCTTCTTCGCCTCGTACTAAGTATCACGAAGATGACTCACCGAGAGACTATGCACTCAATGACTGTTAGTGTTTAACGGGCTAAACACTTGGGCTATTTTCTATTCAAATCCTAGATCAAGGGGTTTAGGTATTTACTGAACCCAACAGCTATTAACTTGAAAATTTGGGCATGCAATTTCTTTCTTAATAGTTCTACTATTCCAACAATTGTAAGTAGTACTTTTAAATGGTCAAAACAAAACAACTAGATAAAATATGCTAGTTAGTCTTTTACCAATTATACAGTAATTAGTTTAGAATTTAGACAATTCTAATTGTCCTATCATACCTTTCTTCATTCATGAAAAAGAATAGGATTGAATATCACTCTTCCTTATGAAAAGAGGACTAGGTTTATTCTTTTAGTAAGGTTGACTCTACCAAAACCCTTACAGGTGTAGATCAATTTACCAATACAGGAATAACCTTTGTTTACGGTTTAATGTTGCATTAATACATTTAAAGAATTAGCAAAATTCAATATTAGTATTTTCGATAATTAAACTTTTCAAGAAAATAAAATACCCAAGGTAATATTCATATAACCATAGAATTTTCTCGAAAACTAGGATCCAAATTATCATAGTTCCATTACATCGGTTGATCGCTAGTAGCGAAAACACATAATAAGGTAATCTGTCGAACAATAATTGGCAAACAATTTCCAATTCCTAGATCATTATGGGATTTATATTTTCCAACGCTATTGCAAATATAAACCATGTTTCATCCCATCTTATGCCTTGAGTCGAGGTCTCACTTCCTACTCAACTTAAGTGTCTAACTTAAAGAGCTGCAAATATGTTCATGTAAGGTCGACTTCTGAAAGATTTACCTCTCCATCACAATCTCGCCAAATCTTGTCATGACATAAATTGCAACTTCAAGTGTTCCTTTTAATTAGATGGCACATAACTTAATTTATCACGGGTGCTAGTTTTGATTTTATGTGATCAAATCAAATATGTACAAAGATGTCATGCATTCATCTTGTAGCATAAATTTAATAAAAACTTTTATTACCAATTCATAAAGATCAAATTATCAAAGTTTTGATTGAAGTATCGGGTTCACCAATCAAGGAATTTAGCGTTAATTATCGTCCATTATATCGCACTTTGCATAAGTGTAAACACTTAGTGTTTGGGTAATTACCACCAAAGTGGCGCATGGAATTAAAACTAATTAGCCTCTTAAGATGATTTTGTCGCATAACTCCAATTTGACTCGCAAGCAAGCGGAGAGTTTGGTCGTGTTGAAGCAATAACCTCCTCTTTAGGGTCACAATTTAATCGCTCCCTCCTAGTACTTCCACACGGTCCGTCAAATTGGATGAGTTGTTCTCACTTTTTGTACCAAAATCATCAATCAATTAAACTATTGAAAACTTAACTCTTCAAAACAAATCAAATTGCACCATTGTTTAGTCCGTATTATTTTTCTATTCAAAATTACCCTTTGTTTAAAACTGTCACACATAATAAACAAACAAGTAAACAACTAAAAACAATGCGCACATAATTAACAATTAATACGTGTAAACAAGTAACCACATGCAAATTATTCGATAAAACCCTATTAATAATCAATGTCTAGGTTAATTAATGTATATATTAATTAGGGCTTTCACTCTCTCAATTGAAAGTGAGCCATACATCGACGAATCGATTCACGTAAACCCATAATTAATAATATACCAAATTGCACATAATTGATTCATTAATGTATATAATTGAGTTTTCCCAATTCAAGATTTATCATAAATATACATGTGTATAAAACTTAACAATTAATATAAGCATAACCAATCTTAACAATTAAATATATATATATCGACAATAATCCATGCCAAACATGCACGTTTTCATAGATTTAACATAACAATTTATTCACGTTGTCACAAGATCGCATACAATTCCATGTCACATAACAATTTATTCATGAATATATCACGTAACCAATATATTAATTCTAGGTTTCGATATTGATAACAAAACAATTTTATAAACCCTAAAAATTTAAACAAATAGACTAAAAAGAATTAAGGGTTTCGACCCAAAAAAAACGATCCATAAAAAAATTTAAAACCAAATTAGGGCAAAAGCCCTAACACTAAAATTAGGATTTAAATAATCATAACCAAAACCCTAGAATAATCATATCAAACAACATACAATATTCGTTTTTACGTGTTTAGTAATTAATTACTCATTAAACCAAGCTCGTGATGCCACTGTTGGAATTATATAACATGACAATCATATATAAAAACACATAAACATCAAAGCAAGTGCGGAAGCGTATAGAAAAGATTAACGAATAATTAATTAACATAAACATAAAGTATGCGTACCTTTCTTGATTCTAGCCGAACAAGAATCAAATCAACAAAACTAGCAATTGGATGAACCCTAATTAGGGTTTATAGGATTATATGAATTACCCCTTACCGTTTTGTAATTCAATCCAAGAATACTAACAATAATGTGTTAGTACCACTTTCTTGTACACACGTACTATACCGAATTAAAGGAATGCTAGTTTTAATCAAACCAAATAACTTGAGTTTGAAAAAGGTGGCGATCGACACCCTTGGTGTGGTGTACGATCGTTTGGAGCAAAACACACACAAAACAATTTTAGGTTTAGCTTAATGAGTACAAGAGATAAATTACAAACACCTTTGGTTTTGTATTTATACTCAAACTAACTTGGTGAACAAGTTTGAGTTGTAGATGGGTTGGGTTTGGTCCTTGTGGCCGATCGGTTGTGTTATCCCACAAGGGATTCAGGAACCTTCCCAATATTTACAATCTAATCCTTTTCCAATTACATTTAATGACCGTCAGTCCATTACAACTAATTACTTAACGTCCGTTATAATTATTTCGTTTAATTAATAAATAAATATAACATTTATATTTAATTATTAACTTTAATCCTCATACGCAAAGTGTGCAATCCCGTGGTCTCGAGTTCGATCCTAACACACGTCTATTAATTTATTGTCCATTAAACCAACACTCCATTTGCTAATTTGGAGAGTTTAGTGATTTTTCCGGTAGACAAATGCGTGGATGGGTGTGCAAAAACGAACGTAAATGTGTATTCGTCTGTTAAGAACTATTTCTTAGATAATTCTCCAAGTGCCACACTCAGAATGGTTTTACGCGAGGTATTTACACCTTGAGTTATATTCTTACATATATGCCATTGCTCATATACTTATTGCTATAATTCTCCAAAGCTCTTATTCAAGATAAGTTTGAGGCACTGTATCGGAAAGGGCAGATAAGTTGGGTATTTGTGATAATTGGAGAGTATGTATAGTTTTATGTTTTAATCTATGATACATGGAAACCGTGCAGGAGATTAAAGCATGTAAACTTATGGAGCGTATGTTAAACTTGGGGACAGCCAAAATGCATATAAAGGGGAAGGTTGATTATCTGAGGGTAGAACAAGAGACAAGAAGGAAATTGCTGTTAGGGGAAAGGATCGAAAGCTATTGGAAGGATTTCTTTGAGTCGTTTGAGGAAGGGGATAGAAGGACTCACTCTATCATTTCAATGGTTCGGCAGATTGAAACATTACTGCAAAAGCTGCCTAAATTGCGGAGGAATAAGATGCAATCGGTGTATTCTAGTCTGTGTGCAGAGGCTGATGCTATCATGAAAGGGCGTATGAGAATCTAATGTGATCATAAACCAAGCCGTTTACATGTAGACTTTTATGAACTTGCTACAACATCACAACCGCCTTCTTAATACACCAAAAACCTTATATTACATATCTTATCAATTATCTATACTGGATGTCCTAAGCCGTTCCTATGCTTCGTTTTCAGGTTTGGATATCCTTTGCAATTGCCCTGGGATGGTAAAGAAACTGATTGTGTGTATGAACTTTCATTGTTGTTAGTTTCCTTTATCGCGCATACATTATTAATATTTTAAGTATGTAATGACCTAATATTTTCAAGTATGATACTTATTGGATCTCAGGATGTTGTATGACAAGCGTGACTAGATTTAGTAATTATGTATCAACTTAAGTTTGAAACATAGGCGATATGATGCTGGAAAAATATGCCCTGCTGGTGATTTACCTTGACTCATTTCTTTTCGATCGAGCGGATCGATTTCATGTTGGCTTTTGAATTAAGTTGCCAACTTTATTTTAAATTTGCAAACTGGCTAACATACAGTCTCTATAGAAGTATAGAGTATATTTGTGTTAGATCAATTGTTTTGAAAGATCAAACATCCAATCAATATTACAAGTAATTTTTTGATGTAACAAAGAAGTTTTTGTTGCCAATTGTTAAGCATATACAAGATGAGTAGTAGTCATTGCAACTTTTCAAACACGAATTCTCAGTTTTACAAAGACATTGAAGGACTGAACAGATTTTAAATAATTGTATCCTATTATTCTTGGGCGACAGACACAAGCCACTATCGGTAACATCAAATACCATAAGGCTAAATACAATGGCGACCTGGGTTTTCCTGTCACGTCAGCTTTCTCTCTCTAACGACCTGCAGACAATTAAGTTGCCACAATAACGACCAAGTTATTTTTTATTTTATTTATCATTATTATTTTTTTTCAATTCAAATTTGTTAAACAAATTTAAACTTCATTAATAATAAAAAACATTATATCAATAACATTAAAAACATTACATAAATTCGTCATCGTCACTTGCGTCTTCGTCTTCACTTTTTTGATTGACTTCATTTCTACGATTTCCCCAAACGTGTTTGACTAAATCAGCTTTTAAATTTAGATGAGTTGTTCTGTCAATTATCTCCTGAGTAATTACTAATGCTTGTTCAAGCGATCTTAAGGGATCATGATTGCGGTGGCCCTCATCTTCGTACCATGTGGGACATATCGCCCGAACCTTGTTTCGAATGATCATATTATGTAATATGATACATGTGTATACTATATCTTGGAGATCATGTTTCGACTCCCTCGAGCCGGAACTTTAAGCATTTTCCACTTCTTCTTCAACACACCAAAAGCTCGTTTCACATCTTTCCTTGCTACTTCATGCTTCCTCTATTACAATATTCTTTTAACATCACCCGTGGGAGGATTTGAAATGGACTTAATAAGAACGGCCCATTCCGGATATATCCAATCGGTAAGATAATATCCCCTTTTATAAGCTACGTCGTTAACCTCAAATGGAAGGTCAGGTGCTCTCCAAGATTTGATATCATTGAAAACGGGGGATCTATGTAAAACGTTTATGTCGTTATTCATCCTGGAGACACCAAAGAAAATAAATCGTGGGAGGCGATCACTTTCAATAAAATGAATGGATGTGGCTCGTGATCACCTCTATCAAATTGACCTCTCAAACTATTTGGACAATTCTCCCACTCCCAGCCTGTACAATCAATGCTTCCTATCATCCGAGGAAACCCATTCTTAAGCTCGTGACGAGCATATATTCTTTCAAGGTCAGAACACGTGGGCTTTCGCAAAAACTAAGCATCATATAAATCCATGATAGCCGTAAAAAAGTTACAGAGACAATCACGGGCCGTTGTTGCACCGATTTGCAAATACTCGTCAAGAGAATCAGGAATGGTCGCGTATCCCAATTGACGAATTGTCGCAGTACACTTGATCAATAGGGAACTACCAAGTGTGTCCGTACAATCAGGATTTTGTTGAAAATAAGGAGAATAATCGGTTACCTCTCGAACAATTTCTAAGAATAGTTCTCGGCTCATTCGGAACCGCGCACGGAATTTTTTTCCGTCATACAATGGGTTTGCGGAGAAGTAAGCCTACACTAAACGATTATGAGCACCCTGATGATCCCTAGCTACGTAATTCGTCGGACTTTTGGCAGTGACGCTTGGTACTCGGCCCAAGCAAACTGGGTAAACTCCGCAGGGTCACTCATCATTTCTTCTTCATCGTCGGAAAACAAAGAATTAAAAAATAGCTCGTAAGACATGATTAAGAGAATTTAAGATTCTACAAAGCAAAAATGATCCGGATCCTACGTAGGATCTTAAAATGCTTAAGATCTTATAGGATCCCGATCTTGACCGTAGGATCTTAAGATCTAATCCAATCTGATCTTACGTTTCTCAAACCGCAAACTAAAAAACCACAAAGTTATGGGTTATCGATACAATCTAAGATGAAGTTCATCTTCACCGTTTGCTCGGTCAACAGTTTTACGGTTTCTGGTTTGCTTTCAGAAGTTGTTTTTATTCCATCAACCATCAGTTCTTTTAAAGGCGGTTGAGTCAATATTTTGTATATTTTTTAGGTGTTCATATATATTGTTTATTTGCTTGCACACACATAATTGTCAGAGGTCATTGTGGAAGCAGTCCATTTACCCTCGGGTAGGGGTGTGACTATCTACATCTCACCTCCTCATACTTCGCTCCGACGGGATTGGGTGTTGTTCTTGTTCCCATACCTTGCTCTGGCAGGATTGGATGTTGTTGTTGTGATACCTTGTGGTTTATGTTGCATCTTAATAGATATGGATACACTTGTGTTCGTAAAAGTGGTCTGGTTTACTTATTGGAAGTTCGGTCGTCAATTTCCTGATTTTGTCATGATCCAAGCTTTTTCCAGTGTCATTTGGCTTTTTGTCAGATTTGACTCTAGATGAGAAGGGGGTGTGTGGCTCTATCAGTTCTCTTGCAAAGTTTTAAACTTCCAATTCCTCTGCATCAACTTGGATGGGGAAGCAATATTTAACCTTGTTTGAGTTTCAAGCCATGCTTCCTTGTCGGCATTCCATGCTAAGGTTCATTTTCAGTGGCTCATGTTTATAACCACGAGGGTTGGCCAAGTCGGTAAAAGCTTTTGACTATCATTAGTAAAATGTGAGTGGTCTTAAGTTCAAATCCTATATGGTGCAAACAGCCCAAAGTTATCATGTCAACCTCACCAAATGGGAAGACTTAACAGTTTGAGTATGTATGATGATGGGCTCAAGCCTCGCCGATTAGTCAGCCAAAGTGTCTGAAACCATGGTTACCAGTGAAAGGTTAAGAAAAGTAAAAACAATAGGTGGTTTAAGTT
Source organism: Chrysanthemum lavandulifolium (assembly GCA_022545495.1). NCBI lineage: Eukaryota > Viridiplantae > Streptophyta > Magnoliopsida > Asterales > Asteraceae > Chrysanthemum > Chrysanthemum lavandulifolium. Next base: position 102,297,018 of record CM040238.1, on the reverse strand, counting down.
CAAGTCCAAGCAACAATGAGTGGGTTTAGGTTGAAGTCCAATAACATCAGGCGGGTTCAGGTTTACGCCAGAAGCAACATCAAATGGGTTCAAGTTAAACCCGAAGTTTTTAATAGCTTTTACAATGGGGTTTTCCCCATATTAAAACAAAGCAAAACATCTAGCTCTCACTATCTAGCTTTAATTGTATTTCTATCAATACATATTCTGCTTTTGCCAAAAACAAATCCAGATTTAGCTATCCAAAATGTATGATCTTTGTTAGGATTTACTTTCTAGGAGTCGAAACATGTACAAATTTGTTTAGTACATAAACGGCCTGACCTATCTTAACAAGCTACAAGTTGTGAAAAGTGACCAAAAATTGTACTCAAAACCTACTACTGCTTCATCAACTGAAGCTTGACAATTGATCAAATTCATAAAAAAGGAAAATACCCAAGGTTGATGAGCTATGCATTGCAGATGAGATTGACCAAGATGATGTTAGAAATAATGTAGATAGGCCATCAATGCATAACTTTAAAAAGCTTAGAATAATACAAATGATTATCTACAAAATGTGCAAGACATACAACATGCTGCCACCCTTGAACAATATCAAGGGTGTCTTTGTATTTGTTTGGCCAATTTCGTCATTCAGTTTTCAGCCGGAAATGGCATAAATGAAACCAAGTCGATACATGAACAGCCTGTTATCTTGTTATGATATTGGGTAAACCTTAACTTTTTTAAATAACTGGGAGGCCTACGTATACAATCTTATCATTTTAATGCTTCGCGAGAAGAGTAAATTTATGTTATCACCTATCAGAAAATATTAACATTAAAGTTGCTTCGTTTCTAAGAAGAGAGACCACGATAGCGAAGAGAGAATATCCAACACTAGTATGCTCTTTCCAAATAGAAATAATATGGTGCCCACATATTTGCCAGACAATAGTGACACTTTCATCTCAGTTGACTTTGTCTAAGATACTAACAACAAAATACAAGACAAAGGGGCCTAAATAATAAAACTTGGACGTAAAAGGTCTAAGTTGCATGTCTCCTCTTAACTTTGTAGTCTCCTCTTAACTTTGTAGTCTCCTCTTAACTTTGTACAAGATTTAGGAAAGAGGGTAAACCTGTCATTCCACTAAGCTTGTATTGGTTTCCCCTGCGGGTATTTCGTCATAGGCACCAGTTTCTTGGTTATAGGAGTACCTAGATATGCGACAACAAAGTTTCTAACATTAGAAAAGAATGAGAAACACGTAATTCATCATCGGATATGTTACCCGAGAGACGAGACTGACATAAAGAAAAAAAACTGAAATTGCGATTACGAATTGTCAGATAACATACAATTTCAACACAGTTAGCTAAGATAAGAATAGTAAATTTTATGATATTTTTAATGGGTCAAGTAAAAACATTAGCTGAAAAAACAGGATCAAACATGCCGTGGGCCTGTGACCCACGCCACTGTCACCCCACGTGTATAATTGTAAAACCTCTTAATTAAGAATATAATTATTAGTATTTACTGCTATTGTACCAGACACACTAATTGTCTAAAAATAGACATAAAAGCTATATGCCAACCCGTTTCAACCCGCTTTAAACTGAGAATGAGCAAATACTTGAATGGCGTTCACATCTACATATTCCAAGTTTCAAAAGATACAAATATTAAACATTCCCTGCTACATGTACGTTTTTACAGCTATTTTGATGTTCTCATAGTCTCACCATAGATTCACAATCTAAAATAAAGGGTGTCTTACCAGAGTCCAGATGCTGCATTGCAATACAGTCCAGAAGAGGCGTCATAATAATATCCCAAACTGCTGCTGTAGTAATACCTGAAGAAAGAAAATATCAGAAAGTAAACAAACTGATAGAAAAGAAAAAGAAGGAAAGCAAATGACAAGGTGATATAAGACACAACGTTGTTCAATGTCAACCATCATCTAGTAGACCACAGAAAATAGCTTCATGACAGACATATATGTATAATACAGATATATACTCCGTATAAAACATATAGATACCATGTACCCAAAATAACAGAATGATATGAAGAAAGAGACACATACCCTGAAGATTCATCAAATACATAGTCATTTTGTGTAGGCCCGGTACCTGCAAGCGAAAACAAAATTCATTTTATTTTATAATCCAAAGCAACTGATAGATAATATGAACAAAAAAAAGGGTTCCTGCAAGCGAAAACAATTTATAGATATACTACTCCCTAGTCCCAAGCTAAAGGGGAATGCACACATTGCTATTTTGGTACGTCTCAAAATAAGTGTCCACTTCCACATGTTTTTAAAATGTAAAGATGGCATTTTATTAGTGCAAAGTGTAATGATTGCACTTCTCTAAAACTGTGAATTTTCAAAGTGCACATTTAATTTGGGACGGAGAAAGTACTTCTCACATCAACCAGAACCCGTATATACTTACCATTCGGTGTACTGTCAGTAGCTGTTTCATCATCATTTTCTGCGAACATGTCAACGTCGTCATCCTCCTTGACGGAGGTAGTATCAGCTGCATGTACTCCATTGGTTCCAGAGGTATCAGGTTGTATGTTTCCTGAATTTGAAGAGGTTCCTTCCCCTCTAGCTCGTGCTAGCTTCTCGAATCCCTCTTTAAGTTAAGAAAACACGAATATGAGAGTAGTGTTAACAGATAGCTGTTTACATCATTTAACTCTTCATAGAATCTCGGTTCTTTCCTCATTAGGGTTGATTATTTATTTTAACTATTTTATAAGTAGCTAATTTGTTAATTATGATCACAAAAAGTTTATTTTATCGTACCTGTATATCAAACTAATTAGGAGGTTGTGCGCTTTAAAAACATTAGCAACACAGTTGACCAGTTCCCTCTTAAGTTAAAAGCACTTATTTCGCCCATTTGAGATTTAACACAACCCAAAAAAGACCCATCCATAAGAATAATGGGTCGATATTGCTACCTCTAATTTACTCTTATAGGAAAAACATAAAATTAAGGGTGCGTTTAGTTAAAAGAAAACCACTTTTTGGCAAAAAAAAATGTTTTGTACAAAACATGAAAAATAAAGATAGCGTTCAAATCAAGATCTGCATCAAATTCTCCACAAAATAGAAGCTTTGCATTTCTTATCTAAAAAAGGTAAGTAAAAAACACACATTTTTTATGTTTTCTTTGTTCCCCTAAGAACCCAAAACCCGTCTTCCTTTCTTCAAAATAGAAAATACAATACCATTTGAACATGTTTTCTATGTTTTGTGAAGATTATAATCAATAAAAAATAGAAAATTAAATAATTTGTTTCTCCAACTAAATGCACCCTAAGGTTCTCTATATTGTTCAGTAAGAATCTTCATGATGGTGATGAATAAAAAAAGCTAGGGATAGTTCAAACCTGCTTCTCTCTGAAAGACCTCCTGTTTTTCGTGATATACATCTGCAGCAAATAAAAATTTTAAATAAATTAGAAAGTTGACAAATTCATATGAGATCCTAACCAAATATTAAAAGAAGACGGTCTCAACTGTAGTCTCCATCCTCCATTAGTTTCATGGCATCTTCAGTTAGTTGATCAAATACAGCTTTGGTTTTAGCCGGCATCTTTTCCTTTCTGCTATTGGAAGTTCCTTTCAGCCTTCTTAGAGCTTGCAAGACCTGAAAAAGAATATTTTACATTTTTACTTGATATGAGATTGCTGCAAAATATTTTACAGAATGAAACGAAACTAGATCCATTGATGGCGGCACTCAAATAATTATTATTACTATAATCAATCATAAGAATTAAACCTGGCTTAGTTGGACTACTACATCTAATAAATATTTTCTTTTTTCTTTTATACAGCAACATCTAATAAGTATTTCTATTATTTAAGTCACGTAGATCCCTATTTCAAAAAAGGAAAGAAATGGGTGGGTCTTTCAAAGGGCTGACCAGATATTCTATGGCTGGAATTGACTTAGGCACTCCTTCAGCCATGTCAATCCACTAAGAAGAGCATTATGCGTTCCATATGGAGGTGGGATAATTTTTTTTAAAGGGACACATAAACCAAACCCTCCTTCAAAACATAAGCAACCCACTCTATCATCATACACCCTACTTCATGGCTACACAAATAATTTTTCTGCCTCATGTAATCTGATATTTTAGGGAACGTATGCAACAACCTTTGACCCCACAACCGAACACCGCCTATAGAATTGTGACTGGCCCTTTATGGTCCTCACACCTCTTTTATCAACATTTCCACACTAAGTTTAACAACTTGTCGCATCAACGGAGAAAGAGTTGAAGGTTTGTTATTAGCAAAAATACATACATCACAGAGAGAAATAATATACACAGTACGAGATCCAAAATTGTTTAATTGATATCTTCTTCTGAAACTTAATTCTGGATTTTCATTTTGTTAGTAAAAATTAGGAAGGAAAGATTAGAGAAGAGAGAGAAAAGAAAGATTAGAGAGGAGAAAGAAGAAAAAAATGAACTTTTTTAGTTTTTTATGATCAAGTCTATCAAGAAAAATGAGGATGTCAATCACAGATACGTGAAAAGAGTGTCCTGGGTTATCTGACGAATTTACAAAAGCTTCACGGCCACCAAATGACCTACATGACCACCTTGTCAACCGATGTGGGGCGTATTTAACTTGATCCCGGTGTGATTTATGCTTTTATAACAAGTTTCCATCCCAACATCAGGAACGGAAGAAAAACGAAATTAGAGAGCTCTACTAATCAAGTTCCAGCAGGCTTGCTTTTCCACTCAACTTAAATGGCCACAAATAAATCTAAGTTCTTAAAATGTTAATAACAATAATATTAGTGGCAAACTTATTAATAGTATGTGTAGTTAATTTCGTTGGTATACCACTGGTATACCAGTGGTATCTCGGATTTCGGAGGTTCAAAAAAATTTCGCCCAGAATTTCGTTTCAAATTTCGTTCCCGAAATATTTGGCGAATTAACCGAAAAATGACCGAAAATTGACCGAAAATGATCGAAAATTGACCGAAATTGACCCACAAATCCGGTCAGCACTCCTCTAACTTCAGATCTAGGGTTTGTTTTTCATATTTCCGCCTCTTTTCAGACAAGTTACCACTCCGCGACTTGTAGCTTCAAATGAGCACTAAATGGAACACATTTTTGGGGTTTCAGTTTTCTTGATATTGTTCTAATTTGAGCAGGAGTTTTTTTTTTTTTTAAACAGAGAGAACTGAAGATGGTAGGAGGGTGATGAGGAAAAGTGGAAATTTGGGTTATTGATGATGTGTAACCTAATGTAACCCTAATAATATAATACTATGTATATGGTTTCATAGCCCATTAAAAACCTTTTAAAATAGGCCCAACAAATAACTTAATGGGCTTAATAAAAAAGACCCAAACTTAATTAAAATCACACATATTTTATATAAGACTTATGTTGTATCTTGCACTCTTAATAGCTATATAAGACTTATGTTTGAATAATAAAATTACCGAAATACCACCGAAATCCCAACGAAATACCAAAAATTTCGTGTCTCGGTCCTTGACCGAAACACAAAAATTTCGGTCATTAACTACACAGATTAATACCATATTCTTTAAGCCTCAATCCAGTTCCAGTAGCACTATTACTAAGATGTGTAAATAGGGAAAATAACAGGTAGCAAGTTTTGTTAGGATCAGGAGAGAATAATCAAGAATAATCAGTAGCAAAACAAAAGGAGATCAGACAAAAGTTTCTTGTATTACAAATCAAAGGATACAAGATGAGTAGTGTTGTGTACAAAATAGATAATTACAAATGGGGGGATAAGCCCTTATTTATACTAGGGCTTATTGGATTCTAGAAGATTCTAATACAAATATCTTAGATTTTCCTATAACCTAATATCTAGCTTATTCTAGATTATTCTACCAAAGTATCTAGCTTATTTCTAGATTATTCTTAGTAAATATCTTTTAGACCAAAATTATTAAACTACCCTTAGGACTAATAGTCAAACATCTAACAATCTCCACCTTGACTTTAGCTCCTAAGTAGCGCCATATTTCCAATTATCAATATTGAGCAAATCCAGACGGTGTGAAACTTGCTCAAAGGAACCGTTTAGTAAACACATCCGCAAGATTGTCTTTGGTGCCAATCTTCTTCACTTTGATTCTTCTTTCGAACGAATGAAGTGATATGAACATCAATGTGTTTAGTCCGGTCATGGTAAACTTGATCTTTAGCCAAACAGATAGCACTCATGCTATCACAAAACACGATCGCTGATCTTGAGGGAAACCAAGATCTTGATCGGACCTTCACCAAATTCCTTCCTTGGTTGCATCCGTTAAAGCCATATACTAAACTTTGAGTAGATAAAGCGATCGATGGTTGTAATGTAGCTTTCAACTTACAACCGAACTTCCAATAGTGAATACATAGCTGTTAAGGATCTTCTAGCATCAAGATCAGCAGCATAGTCCGAATCTGAGTATCCGGCAACCAAATATTCACGTTTACCACCGTAAATAAGGCCAACATCAGATGTCCCTTTTAAATAACGAAAAATGCGTTTCACCGCATTCCAATCTGAATTGTTCCGATTCCAACAACTTTGCATGGTGAATCATTGCCCATAAAGACATGCCTGCCATCAAACTCTTCATATGTCACGAACCAATCCGATTGGGACTCGTATGAAAAACAGCGAGAATCCATGATCCGAGCAAGTGGTGTACCTTTATAGTCGAATCGACAATACCGACTCGCGTTCGAACCCGAGTCATCTTTAGCAACCGCTACCGGCCTTTCTCCTCGAGCTTGGGACATTGGTTCTTCGGTGGCCTTCCATGGCAATAATAACACGTATCTCGAGGATTTGACCTCGAGATCTCGACTCGATCTATCTTTATATCTACCTTTTCCTTTGCCTCTTTACATTCGATGCTCGCTACATCACGGCTCGTAATTGACAAGCCAACGGGTTGAGATTCGAAATTCACGATGCTTGATGGCGAAGCTCTCGTGAATCTGTTGGATCGAACATCTTCCAATGTAATAGTCTCTTTACCAACAACAAAGGAATTTACAAAGTTCTCATACGAGGAGGTAACGAAACAAGCGAGAATAAAGCGACATCTTCATCATCAATCTTGACATCAACATTCTTCAAATCCATCGGGATGGAATTTAAAGCATCAAGATGATCTTTTAATGCCGAGCCTCTTTCATCCATGAATGAAAACAACCGTTGCTTGATAACAACTTATTCGTCAACGACTTGGTCATATAAAGCTTTTCTAGTTTCTTCCACACACCCATGACCGTTTCTCATCCATGACCTCGTAAAGAACCTCATCCAGATAAAGATAGCAAAATAGTAGAATGCGCCTTTTCATCTAGTGAGTTGAATTTGGCATCGGTCATATCAGTAGGTTTGGGACCGCCAGAGGTGCCAAATACCTTGTTGCTTCAATAAGGCTCGAACCTTAACTCGCCACAACCGAAGTTGCTTTTGCCATTGAACTTTCAACAACACTAACCGATGATGATGGTCGAGAGGACATTTTATCCAACAAGGGGTTTTCTAAAGTTTACTAATGTTCTCTAACCTCCCACGATACAAATTCGATCTTGATTTCTCCTACCTTCAAACCCGATCGAGCAAAGAAACACCAAACACCAAAGCGAAGAACGGATCCAAAATGATATCAAGATATTGAATCTTGAATATCAACCGAAGCTTGCTTCAAACACGATCGGTTAGCTCGATACCAATTTGTTAGGATCGGAGAGAATAATCAAGAATAATCGATAGCAAAACAAAAGGAGATCGACAAAAGTTTCTTGTATTACAAATCAAAGGATACAAGATGAGTAGTGTTGTGTACAAAATAGATAATTACAAATGGGGGGATAAGCCCTTATTTATACTAGGGCTTATTGGATTCTAGAAGATTCTAATACAAATATCTTAGATTTTCCTATAACCTAATATCTAGCTTATTCTAGATTATTCTACCAAAGTATCTAGCTTATTTCTAGATTATTCTTAGTAAATATCTTTTAGACCAAAATTATTAAACTACCCTTAGGACTAATAGTCAAACATCTAACAAGTTTATTGCAAGGCTCGTGATATATCGTAGCATAAATACTGCACCAGATGACAGGATGGATCTAGAGCTAAAACATCGGAAAAAACACTTCACATATTATGACACGCTGACATAATGATACTATGACATCTAACATGCTTTATATCCAATTAGGGACGAAAACAAAATCAAGCATGGGCCCAAGTAGTCTAAAATATTTTTAAGCTAGTAGGAGCAACTCAAAAAAAGAAGCACAATCTTAACAGAAAGATGAGTTACAATAATGAGATGCAATTCTCAAATATCATGTAAGCACTTGTAATTTCATATCGTATACACTGTATTATGTAGACATTAGTCACTATTTGATAATACCGTAGTAAAGTATCAAACATAATACTTTTCATCAAGCGGTTCTACAACAGGGACAAGAAGAGTGAACTAAAAGGAGGACGGAAACCGATTAAAATTCTAGAATCCTACCTACCCAAGTGAGAACTAACACTAGCATAAAAAGGGTATGAATGAAGGCTACAGAGATGAGAGATTGTAACAAAAAAACTGATACAAACCTCATTCTGAATTTCTGATATAGAGATATAAACAGTAAATAATAACAAAGAGAATAATTGACGTTCGAGAGGTCGAATAAGCTCTCCCAATAGTGATACCAAATCACTAAGTCATTCATAACATTCTGCATGAAAGACATAATCCTTATATGTTATATTAAACTAGCAGGGTACCCGCCACCGCAACAATAAAATTTTCCGGCGAATCATGTATTCTAGTTATTATGTTCTTTTTGAAAAAAAAAAAAATTACGGGGATCAAGAATTTTGTTTAGCCCGTGCCTGTTCGGGCTCGACCCCGTTTGGCCCGTTCTCGTTCGAGCTCGACCCCGTTTGGCCCGTGCCCGTTCGAGCTCGACCCCGTTTGGACTGTACCCGTTCAGGATCGGGCCCATTTGGCCCATTGCCTATTCGTGCTTGAATATTTGTATAATATGTTTTATTATTTGTATTAGTGACATTTAATGCATGAATTGTGTTTAAGTTAGTTGTACAATAAGCTTGATAATTTGTATTTTTTCTGTAAGGGGTATTTTAATAACTGCATTAATTGTATTTATTTTCCAGTTAATTTATTGACTACATTAAATATCTTAACCACATTAATAGTGATTTGTATTTTGTACAATAGTGCATTGTGTATTGTACAATAGGCTTTGTATAGCTTTAAGACTTGGTAAGTCTTAAAATTAAGATTGATGAGAAAGATCATTAATAGTGCATTGTGTATTGTACAATAGGCTTTGTATCTTGTAAGTCTTAATTTTAAGACCATGAGGAGAGAGATTCATTCCTCTATTATAAGTAGTATAGATATAGATATAGATATAGATATAGATATCCTAATACAGCTATGGTTCTTAGTCTTTTCTATAAATAAAACCTATCTAATACATAAATAAGATATTTTTAATACGTTTCTAATAATAATATTGATAATAATAAACCCATAATTCCAGTCTTCCAGATCATATGAAAAACTTACTGTCTCCCCTGGTTCAAGTGCATCAGCAATCCGTCTCTTGATACTTCCAATATCTTGACTTGTAAGGTCAGCAGCTTCAACTATATCATTTGTGACAACCGAGTGTTTTTGTGCAAGAATTGGTTGATCAGCAATGCTTTCAAGCCATGCATCCTACAAAGGTATTCAAAGAAATAAGGATTAAAAGGTAAAAAGTTCACTTTATGGCAACCGTGGATCTGAAAAATTGTACCTTGATGTCCTTATTAACGTACTCCACATAATTTCCAGTCTGGTCAAAATAGCCTTCTTTCCTTTCTTCTTCAAGATTAAAAGGCATAAGCTCAGTTCCATCATCTTCGAGTGCCTCATTATCCTGCCAGAAGCAACCCCTCATTAATGGTGTTCTTTAAGAATATATAAATATCAACAAAACGCAAATCGGATTGTTATATATTAATATCATTGTTGAGCGCACCCTGAAATAGCAAATAACAATTAGCTAACTTCATCAATTCTTAGAGCTCTGAACTTTCTGGAATGCATGAATGTTCAAGTCATTTTATAATGGCACATGTGGCGGATATGACACTTGTATACTTGATTAGATGAAAGCTTTACATCTAATAGCTTAAAATATTAGGATAGTAAGCACTCCCCGAAACAGAATAGAGTTTAAAGACCATTTATTATTGGCAAATGACTAACTCAAATAAATCAGTATCATAATGCCAACAAAGCCATTAGCAGCTCTACGACCAGGTTTATGAATCTAAAGATACCAAGTACTGCATGTTGATAAGTTCGACACTAAAAACCTTTTAGCTAAGGGCATTCCTAAGAAAACAGTTACATCCTTTCAATTAGAAACCTGAAAAGTGTACTTTGGATTGCAAAAAATTGAGTTTCTCCCTGAACATTTAGTGTTCTAGTATAACTTTGAGTAGAGATAAAAACCTAACTGAACTATTACAATTCTTTTTATTTTACTTATTTATTTAAATCTACATATAAAGCTCAAATTTCTGATAGACCAACTATTCTAAATGACTAAATCCATTGTTCCATCCTTTAAGATTTACAAATAACGAAGTTAGAAATTTTGATTTAAGTTTACTATATGACTCTGTCTGATTGTGCTGAACTGGGCTCAAAAGACAAAAGTTGAAGTTCGTTTGCGTAATCATATAAATTGAACAAGTCTTAATTAGTTATTAACAAGGTTTAGAGCTTATTAATCCATTAACACCTGATTTAAACCCTTCCTAGACCAATTAATCTTATTTTCAGCTAATGAAATGCTTAACTCAACAAGTAGTTACAAATATAAGCAGTGACGAGGGGTTAACACCCAAGCAACCAGCTAACTTAGTCCTGTGCAGGGGAACATCGGCGTATTGAAAATTTTAGTGGCCTCACTCAGGTTCCTAGACTAACATATCTATAATTAACGCCAACTGACATCCAAGAAGAAGCTAAAACTTTGAGAGTATACACAATATACTAAATCATGTTTATACTTTCATTTAATCCTAGCATGGCAGCACACACTAGCTCAGCATAAATCACCTGAAACCATGTATAATGATATAAAAATAGATGTTTCACTGATGCCTTTTACGCGCAATGTCTAATTGCACGAAACTGATTTTAACTTGACATCTTCCAGAAAATATAACTAGATAGTAAGTGATGCATTTGATGATATGCATGAAGAAGACCATACAGCCAACAGAGACACACTTTCGAATAAAAATATATTTGAGCACAGTAGTTGGGATAATCACAGGCGACAGGCCAAATTTTGTTTATCCACCGGTTTATTTGGTCGCTTAGTTGTTACTATATCTAGAATAATATGCTACTATGATACATTATAATTATAATTAACCTAAGAAAAAGTATACAAAAACATAATATAATGAAAACGACGAGATGAAAAAAAGAGAGATTAAAAATACCTTATAATGCATTTCAGAATGCGCTACAACATCAAGAAGATCTCCATTTTCATCAATAGTAAGTCCAGCTTTATTCTGATTTCGTCGTGCAGACTTCGCTTTAGCTACAACCTTAGCCTCCTCCGATTCATCTTCAGCGACTTGAGGTACATTAGCTGAAGTCGTCGGCACTTCATCTCCAGGCTTCGACTTCTTCTTCGGAAACCTTACTCTCTTTTCCCTACATATGAATTCATGAAAAAGCCACAAATTACCATAATATAGCAGACCAAAAAAACAACGCACCAAGTGCCAACTAAGCGTAATCCAAGTAACAAGCATTCAAAGTCACACATCCCTAATCTTAAAGGAACTCCCTTTCCACTAGACCTATGGGAGTACGTTACGCCTTAACTTCCTTCCGAGACCAACCGAAGCCCCAACGTTTCAATTAAAAATACGACCGTCTCAAAGTATGTTACATACAATCTGTTATACATTCGAGACAAATACTTCAACAGTATCACGGTCCAATAACGCTAACAAAACTAATCCAAACATTATCTCCTATAGCATGTTCCAATACCGCATAAGCTATTAACTTATTAGTACAATTCGAATAAACAAACAGTGTATCAGCTTATCGCATTTCGACACCGCTAAAAACTAATCCAAACAGTGTCACCGCATACCTGAAAACTTAGCATACACTAACAAAAACCTAAAAATATATTACATTTTATTATAACTAATTAAATATAAAACACTAATGGATTAAAATAAGCAGAAGATGAAATATAACTAAATACAAACCCTAAGAACAATATAACTGGAATTAACGGGAAAAAAAGTGAAAGTTGAGGTAGTTACGGTGGTTGACGGTTGATATCGTCGTCGTCGCCGTTGTCGTCGAAGCCGGAGTGTGGGCGTTTACGCGATGGTTTTGAATCCATTTGTTTCAATAGTGTGTGTGTGTGTTTGGTTCGAGTGTGGTTTTTTTATTGGTTTGTTTTGTTCTTTTTTTTTTTTTTGGATGAAGGCGGTGGCGTTTAGGTAAAAGGGTCCTCACACATATCTTTTGATGCATTTATTATAAGTAGCAGGTATCGCGGCGCAAAAGAAATACTACATCCACCTATAATTTACAAAAAGAAATTCACGTAATGATGTGTCAAGTAAATTTGTGAATGAAAATAAGAGAGATAATTTAAATGTTAGAAAGAGAATACCACAAATTGCATGACACCTCATTGTGTGGGATTTTTTGTAAATCAGATGTGGTTGTAGCGTTGCCATGCATGTACGTATTATATTTTATGGTGAACAAACGCTTTTCATTTATATGTTTAGGTGAACAAATGTCTTCGATTAGAAGAACGAATCTAAGGAACACACAGATATGTAATGACGAACGAACGTCTTTCGATTATACATTATTCATGATGTTGCGTATCTGTGACGATAACTTTATTGCGTTTCACATATATATCTTTTTTCTAAAGCAAAACATCTAAATTAATAATAGAGTAAGAGTTTCATTTTTCAATTTTTATCATTAATATACACGAATGTGTTAATAGGCCATTAATGTTCAATTTTTTAGCAAGTTATCAAAAGGTGATAAGTTTAATGGGTTATTTTTATTTACTAGTTGGATCAAGCATGTGCGATAAAAATATAGTTATATGTGTTTAACTTTACCGTTTAGTGATTTCGTTTCACAACACTTCGAATGTATATGTGTTAGTTGTATGTGTTTGTTTGGGTTCTTAGTAGCTTTCCGTGACATCATTATTCCCGATATGAAATACACTCACAATGTCTTACACGTCAAACATTCCTCAAAAGTATATAATTTTGTGAATCAAGATTGTATTGATTGAAATAAAGGTTAAAGTTGTAAAAATTTGAATTAAAATAAAATAAACCCACTAAAAATATAAAAACTAAAAACTCATAAAAGTATATCAAAATGGATGTTGAATTAAAGAGCATAAAATTTTAGAAAATATGGTGAAATTAGATTATAAAAAAATAAGTAGATAAAAAGATATTTCAAATTGAAAATACAGGTGAATTTTTAGTTGAGAATTGACACATGTCACTTTATAATTGGAGTTCCTTATCTTACTTTTGAGTGGTTAGGAGTTAGGCTTTGAGTTTGTTAAGAAGTGACACATGTCATCTAATGATTAGAGCTCCTTATCTTAATTTTTGGTTAGGAGTTAGGTTTGGAGTGAAGTTTGGATTTTACATGTATTATAATATAGTATAGAAGCATAGATATAGATGAGTATAATGCAAGCTATTTATTTAAAACATCATCAACAACAAAATATTGAACAAACAAAAAAGTATACTAAATAAAAACTTCATCACTTTAGATATTGAAAACATCAAGAAAATATGATGAATGCGATTACACATATTTAATATCATTATTGATAGTAATGATTTTTAGCGGTTCTACGTTCTTAATAATTATTGACCAAGGTATTTATTAGTTTTGATGGTTTTGTTTGATAGCAAAAGTAGCATATTTCCTTTCATTTTAAGTAAGTGAGATTGTTTGGATTTTATGTCTTTTAATTTCAAGAAAAGTCTCCAATACATTATACTATGTAATGAAGTAGAGATAGAGAACAGATATTAGAGAAGTAGAGATATATATAACTTCCGAAAATCCAAATTACTTGATATGCAATAACCAAGAATGTAAAACTTGGACTTTTTAAAATTAGCAGCGCAATAAAAGTCCAAACAATTAGATAAGCCAAAATTTGGGACCTAAGAACTACCAGCCCAATCCAAGTACCCTACCCTAATTTGACTTTTAAAAAACACTTTTATAACATATAACCCTAAATTTTCTCAACACAACTAATCCTAATCCTCTCACAAAAGTTGCAGCCACTTTTCTTTCTTTCTACACAAACCGAATCTCACAAATCAAATGCGTTTTCTTCTTTTGTCTTTTGCAACCAGAATCACAGACACAATAAGACCATTTAATGGTTTTCTTTCTACTATAAATCAAACACCAAATCACAGCTATCACAACAACCTTCGAAAAAACAAATAAACCACAATTGCTTCTTGCTTTTCTTATCTAAACCGAACCATTAACACAACTCGGAACCTTTTGTTGGTTTTTTTTACGAAAGATAAGGTCTCGGCTAATATCTTTTCAGTAGATCTATGATTGTGGCGGTGGAGAAGACGTCAGAGGCGGTTGTGGCAGTTGAGGTAATGGTGCGTGCTCTTTTACAGATAATGAGAGAGAGGGGATGATTTTGGTAGTGTGTGTTTTCAGAGTGCGAATGAAAATGAGATTTCTTTGTGTATTTTTAGGGTACTTATATCCCGTATGTTAGAGTATAAATTAAAAGCATGAATTTAATGAATTAAAAAAAATATTTATGATGAAGTTTTGTATTTGGCTGTTACATCTTAAATGGGCATAATGAATATTGGAGCTGTTAACTTTTATTTATGTGTGCAAGGTATTGAATTTTTCGCAAAAGTCAAATATATTTATGATGAAGTTTTGTAACGTATTGACCATTTTTATTGCAGGGCTTTAAAAGTTTGGTCATAAAGTCTGAATTTTTCCACAGCCATAAAGTTTTGTCATAAAGCATTTGTATTGCTATTGACTAAATGGATTGTTATTTTTTAATAAGGAAATGATTTTGGTCTTACAATTTTAAGACTACCTCTTTTAGCAAGTCCCAAATCTATTATAAAGTAGTATAGACTAGCTGAGTACCAGCGCCTAGCGGCAGCGGTGTATAGTTTTTGATAATTTTATTGCATCGGTATTTGTGCTTGTGTTATCATGAGAAGTTATTTTAGTGACAATCACGCATGTTATGGATAGTTCGAAGGCAGAGGCGGTTTAACAATTGTAACGATAGCGGTATATAGTTTTTGATTAATTCCGGTTGCATCAGTATATGTGTGTTGTAATGTTTTCTAAGACATATTGAGAAGATGATTTCATTTTGGATTTTCAAATAATTAGTCGATGACTCATTGTCATTATGATTGATAGTAGACTCCAGTTTCAGTTCTTCAACATAATTCAAAATTTAAATTTGATCACTTATTTATTTTCCTCAAACACAAAACATATATTAAAGCAACATGACTTGGAACACACCAAGCGTTTGATTAAAAAAACCACAAGTGATTCTCATTAATTGAATACCTCTTTTAGCATAGATTTGTAATTGTTTATTGTATATAAAATAAATGAAAAGCTTTTGATGTTAACATTTTGCATTGGAGCAATGACCTTTTGATTTCTATAATACACTTCAACATTAAATGTGTTTAATGCATTAAGTCTTTTATGACTTAATGCATTGCTCATGCTCTTATAATATATTTTTAAAATTTTGTCTATAGTTTTTTATAAGATGTTTGATTGGTTGAAAATGAAATAGAACAATTATTTTATAACGTACCAAAAAAAAGTAATTTTTTTGATTAAGAGAGTAATATTTTAGCCTCTAAGAAAGGTTTGACCTTCTAGCCTAAAAACAAAAAGTAAAAGGAGTTGCAATCTTGCAATATTTCGAAATGTTAATTATTTTTTAAAAATAGGAATAAAAATGACTAACAATTTTAACTTTTAAAAATTAAGTTTGTATTTAAATATTGGCATTATATAAGATAATGGTGAGGTGAGGCATTATCATGTTCGGTAACGTATGTGAGGCACACGTGGTTGGTTATTTTCATGTTCTGTGGTTACATCTTTTTGTGGTTATATGTAAATACAATCTCAATCAAAAGTATACAAAAAGTTACGTTGTTGCCTAAAAACACTTGTTTTCAAAATGGGTTGGGTTATATGGACGGTGCTTATTATTTTAGATTAACCCCCTCTAAAAATAGGGAGTACTTCTTGTCCCCCTTTGTCCCCCTCTCTCTCCCACATAGGAGTACCAATTTTTTTTTTTTTTTTTTTAAATTTAATTGTGTAGTGTTTAGGTATATGTATAGTGTATTTATTTGTGTAGTGTTTTATATGTATAGTGTTTTTAATTGTGTAGTGTTTTATATGGTATTTATTTTCGTTACTTTTATAAAAAAATTTATAAAAAGTTTATAAAAAGTTTATAAAAGTTTATAAAAAGTTTATAAAAAAATTTATAAAAAGTTTATAAAAATTTATAAAAAGTTTATAAAAGTGACGTAAAATAAATACCATATAAAAACATTACACAATTAAAAACACTATACATATAAAAACACTACACAAATAAATCACTATACATATACCTAAACACTACACAATTAAATTAAAAAAAAAAAAAAAAAAAAAAAAAAAATGTGAGGGGACCCACGGCCGCCGTGTGGGAGAGAGAGGAGGACGAAGGAGGAGGCGACGCCTATGGGGATAATCGCTTATATAGTCAACCCTTTCAAAATATGCTTACTAGACTTTTGATAGCTAGTTTTTGAAAGTCGTTATATTTTGTCTTGAAACATAGCCTATTGCTAGCTAGTTTTAAAAGTCATTGTAGTCTTTGTCTTGAAACTTGTAAATCCATGTAGTCTTTGTCTTTAACCTCTAGCTATACACAGAATCACACATATTAAAATATATTGAACTTTGAAAATTTCAACATTTTAATTTTAGAAGAAATGAAGAATTCTTAATCTACTTTTCAAACAAAAATTTGAACTTAGCAAAAATGAAAATTTTCAGATATTTCAAGTTTCTCAAACTTTTAAAAAATTTCAAACTTTTTAAAACTTTCAAATTTTTCATAATTTTCAATTTCATAAACAATTTTACACGATATAAATTCGAAAATCAACTTTAGATGCACTTTATCACTTTACAACACAAATATGTACACTTTTTTTATACATTAACATATAAATTCTTAATAATCTACTAAAAAATATTAACATTTTATCCAAAAAAAATTAAAACAGATTTATACAACAAAATAACTTAAAAAGAAATATATTACAAACAAATACTCATTAGTAGAACAAATTTATACAAAAAATGAAACAAATTTATACAACAAATCTATATAAACAAATTTATACAAAAAATAATAGAGCAAATTTATACACAAAAAAATAGAACAAATTATACAAACTTAAAAATAAGCATACATTTCCGGTACAACGGCAGCCACATGTTCCGGCAACTGGAGCAATAGGTCAAGGATCTCTACAATGCTCT
Source organism: Chrysanthemum lavandulifolium (assembly GCA_022545495.1). Classification (NCBI taxonomy): domain Eukaryota; kingdom Viridiplantae; phylum Streptophyta; class Magnoliopsida; order Asterales; family Asteraceae; genus Chrysanthemum; species Chrysanthemum lavandulifolium. Next base: position 102,279,239 of record CM040238.1, on the reverse strand, counting down.
ATGCCAATCTTGCAAAGTCTATGCTGAGGCAGCTGATCATTTGGTCAAGCTGACTTCCAAACTTCCAACAAAAGAAACTCCTTCAAGTGCTCCTGCTGAGGGGGAGAAGAAGTCATCAGCTGACCAACATGCATCCACCACATCAGATGATCCTTACCATACAAAGAAGACACCCAAGGAATCTTCATTCATTAACATGCTAAAGAGCTCCATTGATCCAACTAAGAACTCATCAACTGAGGGGGAGCATGCAAAGGAAGATGGAGAAAATCCACTCACCCTTGTAGCTATTGCAAACACTGAGGAACCAGATACCAAAGTGATTAAATCAATTATCCAAAAATGCAATTACTTACACTCTTAATCAATATAAACCTTAATTTGATCACCAAAGCCTAGTTGTCAACAAAAAGCAAAAACCCTAAAAAGCAAAAATTGACCAAATAAATACAACAAAATCAAGGATTCAAACTTTTATGACAATGGAAGAAATTACTAAGAACCCTAGCTATGTTATATATGATTAGGGTGGCTCTGATACCATTGTAGGATTTTGGTGGTCACCCGCATGCCATATTAAACATGCACAACGATAAATAAACACATAAAGGCCAACTAGACCAAACCCTAATAATAGATCTCCTAATTAGTGATATAACCTATAACACGTATAAAGGATGTTTAGGATTACTTACTTATGTTCCTACAATTGCGTAAGCTCCACAACCTTATTGACCAACACGAAATCACCTTCTTTTGCTTTGATGCTTCAATAGAACATATTAGGGTTTCTTGGGGAAGAATAACCACTTGGATTGCGTCAGGTATCCACCAGTACTGCACACGAAGTACTAGGGATACAAACTTTTGCAAGTTAGGAGAGTACGTAACACGGGATAACTAGTCGACTAGGAAAGTTGACTAGTAATCGACTTTGGAAGTCGATTTGGATCGGCTAAGAGTTTAAACCCTATGGCCGACTGATTGAATGATAAGATGAATGGAAGGACTGTTTTAGGGTTTAGAGGATTTTTATGAATCCCTTAGGAATGCTTTGGCATTTATATGTAGCAACCCATAATATTTCATAAGGTAAAATGACTATTTTACCCTTTGACTTCTTAAAGTTGACATTTGACTTTGACTTTTGACTATTTTACTTTTACTATTCATCCCGTAAATTTTTTTTTATTTGACCATCATGTCAAGAAATTTGATACTGGACAAGTCGTCCTGAGGACGTACGTTGAATCCATTCAGAACCGATTTCACAAAACCGTGATTGAGAATTACTTTAGGGTTTAAACGTCATTCGGGCATCCCGATATGTCCATAAAACACTATAAACATTAGAAATATGTATTTCTACCATTTTACGACAATTCCACAAAATTTGGAATTTTACGTTTTCCGGTTCTGCGTTTTACGCGAAATACACGTTTTTGACCCGCATTTCTAGCTTTAAACATCGTTTAAGCAACCCGATGGAACTTACCACTCATTTTATATTTTTATATGGAGTATAATAATGAATTTCATCATTCCTACAAGTTTCATATTTTTACGATACCCGGTTTTAAGTTTCGTGACTTAACAACTTACGGTTGACATTTAACGGAACCAAAACTCACTCCGTAAGTTAAGATAAGTATCCAAATCATACAAGACTTCCCAACCTCATCGAATAAGCCACATGGGGAGTTTTTCTAGTCACTAGGATAAGAAGATGAGTAGCTTACATGAGCAGCTTCACCATGTGCAAGAAACTTACTAACTAAGCTTCCTAAAATATCCTAAGTCTTTAACCTCCTCAAGGAAACTTCCTAGGCACCTTCCTAACCTCCTCATTTACACTATAAAAGCAAGCTAACCCCTTCCTTTCTTCATAATACAAACTACACACATAAATTCACAAACCCTTGATCCTTTGATTTCCAAGTTACAAGTTATACTACAAAGTTAAAGGCCTAGTTAGTCTCTACATGAAGCAAGAGTTTATTTGGTGATTCTATGGTTGGAATAAGAGCTATATAAGGTGTTAGGGGCTGAATTCATAAGGTTTTCACAAGGGTTATATCAAGGATTAGCAAGAGTTGTGTTGATGGGTTGAAAGAATAGGTTTAGTGGTCCTAGTTCCTTTCTTGATTTCCTTTCTTTAGAAAGCCAAAAGTTGTAAGCAACTCATCACCACCACCACTCCATTGTCTCATGTTTATTATTACTAATCTTGTCAAATACATGCTATATATATGGTTACTATGTTGATTCATGATGTACATATACTCAAACATATGTTTTAATTCACATATTGTCATAAAATTAACAAACTAGTAAACTAGTCATATTCTACATATTTGAGGCCATTTAAAACAGCTATATATAGACTTGGTAACTTACATGTTACTGTGGACAAAATAAAAAGGTAAACATAGCAACTTGAATCACACGAAACGGACAAACGAGTCAAAAGTTATGGTAAAAAGAAGTTAGAAAACCCTAGAAATGACCATTTTAATTACTGCTGAATCTGTTTTAAAATAAGTGGTACTTCTGTTCCGAATCATCAAAAACTTAAAACATGAAAGTTGTCCGGAACGATGTTTTACGTCTACCGCGAGGGAACTCGGCCTGAAAAGACCAAATGATATCATTTACTGCCTAATATTTATACAACAGTTTTTATCGTCAAAAATTGGATTTTTACAAGTTAAAAATATAAAAACCATGTCATTTTCATAACTAGTTACATATTGAATTCTTACTAAAATTTCATTATTGACTATATTAATAAGTTGTGACAAATTGTAAACTATGAGAATTTGTGAAAACTAAATATTTATTAAAACATAATAAAACTTTATAATATAATAATCTCTACTCAAAATATATATTTTATATCTACTAAGTGCTATAATACTAGGGAGATTCATGTGAGGGGTTTCATTTGGGTAAAACGTATCGACGAGTTGCTGGATTTACTATTTAAAGTGTCCTAGCTCCTCGAACGTTTACTACATGACCTCTGACTTATGATGGCCCGAACGGTAGTACGATATCTATAAACTAAATAAGTTTTCACATATTAAAAATGTTACTATAAACATCAAACTATAAATGACTACATCATGATCAACATAGAGACATATATAGGATGTTTTATGTTTTCCTAAAACATTATTCCAAACCTAAGTCGCAACATTCTATTTTTAGGTTGCACGTAGAAGTTTCCCGATTTATCCATCACATCCGTTAAAGTACTTAACATCATTAAACTCTAGGTGAGTTCATAGCCCCACTTTCTATTTCTTAAATTGTTTTACAAACCCTTGGGGGAGATACATGCTTTATTTTAAACCGAACACATTGCTTTCAAAATGTATGCTTATCTGATTGTTTTATTAGCACTAAGTACCACTATTGCCAAACTTAAGTCCCTAAATCACGAATCATTAATCACTAGTGAGAGTGGGCGCGAATATTGTGAATAGATCTATTGGGATTGACGAATCCCGTTTGTGTTGACCAGGTAGGCAAACAAGCGCACTATATTTGAGTAACATTACGTAAAAACGGCAATTTTTACCTGTTATGGCTCGTACCGACATTTCACCAATTAATTTTGGAACACGTTAACGCCTTGGTTGCATGATGCTTAGTCTAATAATAACTGTTTTTGTTTTCAAACCATTAGTGTGAGTCTATAGCTCACACTACAAACATAATGTGTTCAACCATCAAACAAACTCTATGAATTTCACTCAACCTTTGTGTTGACAGTTTTAAGCATGTATTTCAGGTCCATAATGTCGGAAGCTGACACGGAAGGGTAAGGAAAAGATCAAGAAGGCTATAAATATTTTATCATTCACAAAACATCAAAAACTTTATATTGATGTATTTTGTAAACAAATGGAACCAACTGGGACCTATTTTGTAAACTCTGATATATTTGAATGATAAAGCCTTTTGAAAACGACTCCTTTAGAGATCGTTTTCTATTATTATGAATGTTGTGCCATCGAGTAACACCCAGTTTGAATTCCGCTGCATATCATGAAAATAGGGGTGTTACAGATTGGTATTAGAGACTTAATTATAGAGAAATGGGTCTAATTGTGACCTAAACTGTTAATACAAATAAGCCATAAAAACGTTTATTTATATTTTACGATCTTCTAATGTTTTGTCGATAACAAACGTAAAATCATTTTAACGAAACAAATAAAATACGCAAATGGTTTGAACTAATAGTTTCTAACATATTCACATTTTCACATAAAACACTAAAACAAGTATAAGTGATTTTATGATTTAATATTACATATGTACAACAACTAGTGTTTACATATTTGGGTAAAATATACACATAACTAATATGTAGTATATTGGGTAATATAAATGGGTAGAAACTTAAGTATCACAACCCATTGACCAAATACATTGAATATAGTTGAGTACAACCCAAAGCCCATGAACCATGGAGCTTGACCCATAACCCATTGCATGACATCATGCTTATATCATATATGGATAATATCCATAACCCATGGTATTGACGCATACCCATGTGACTAGGTGCATTGCACTCAAGAGATACATTGTATCTAGCTAAAGACTCATGGATCAACCCATGACCCATAACCAAAATACTTATGGGTAAGAGGGCGTCCACGGATCCCTAGCTTACGCTGACGGATCCCTTGTGGGAGGGATCCGTGGGATCGAGGAGCAGTAGAATTTTCCTCTATAAATAGTGAGTCATTTCTTCATTGTTGCTTACCCTTCTAACATACTGCCCCCGAGTTAAAACTCTCTAACCTCGGATCCAAGAGATCTATGTTTGTAGTTTTGTTTTTGTATGATCTTCTAGGTTCCTCTTAAAGCGAGATCACCACCTTTGAAGTCGAGCAAGCTCAAGTCCATGAGTTGCCATGCTTCCTCATCATCAAGACTCACCAAGTCTTCTTGTTGATGATTGTTTTTCTTTTCCTAAGAAGTGTTGAAGATATTTGTGAAAGGTGTCTCAAGTGTCAAGACGAAGATATTAGTGAAGGGTATCTATCGTCCATATCATAAGCACTTGTGGTAAGTGCTTAGAAGTCAAGACTAGAAGCATTATTGAATGGTGCTTAGAAGTCAAGACACAAGACATTAGTGAAGGGTGTCTTGAAGATCTAGTTAAAGGCATTAGTGAAAGGTGCCTTAGATGTGCATTCGATATGGTGTGTTTCGATGTACAAGATAGATTGGTACTAGATCCAAGGATATTGATATCCTTGATGATGTTGTAAAAAGGAGTTGATCTCCTTTGGGATTAGTCGTTGGTGTAGTGTTGGGTAGTAGTTCCTCCATTGCAATGGAACTAGGTGCTTAGCCTAGTACCTAATAAAGGGTAGGCGACGTTGTGTAGGTGTGGTTCACCTTGGTGTGAAAAAACTAGGTACTTAGCCTAGTACCTTATAAAGGGTAGGCGACGTTGTGTAGGTGTGGTTCACCTTGGTGTGAAAGAACTAGGTACTTAGTCTAGTACCTTATAAAGGGTAGGTGACGTTGTGTAGGTGTGGTTCACCTTGGTGTAAAAGAACTAGGTACTTAGCCTAGTACCTTATAAAGGGTAGGCGACGTTGTGTAGGTGTGGTTCACCTTGGCGACGTTGTGAAGGCTTCTCCACCATAAGGAGATTGGTGTAGTGTTTACGAACTCTCGAGTAGGTGACTCGGGGAGTGGAGTAAGGCAAGGAAGGTGTCCTTGTAGCCGAACCACTATAAATACTCGCGTTGTGGTTTTGTGCTTCTTACTCTTATCTTTTCATTACATACTTTTATATGCTTGTTTATCAACATCCAACACACACGTCCAAATAGATTGACATAAGACGATCTAAATAGTTTAAAAGGAAGTTTTAATTGGCAAAACTATTCAACCCCCCCCCTTCTAGTTTTCCACAATTGGTATCAGAGCTTCGTTACCAAGTTTCTTGAAGTATATTGTACTTTAAAAACTTGATACGATCCATGGTTAATTGAAAACTACAAAGAAGGTTTTTCATAAAAACAAACACCATGTCTTTTAAAACTATATGTTTGGATGTTGATTAGATAACAAAATTTTGTTTTATTTATTTTTCATTTAAATGCACTAATCCTCTTTGTCATGTTAATTAGTCAAAGCTCATACATACCAAGCCATAGGAATCACTTGGTAACAAGAATACCTTCCCTAAGAAGGTATCTTGAGCACAAAGGAGCTGGAATTGTCTTCTGACATTTGATGTGTCATTTGTAAAGACATTCCTAAATGCATTTGAGGTATGACTTTCCACTTATCTCTAAATGATAATTAGCTTAACAAATAAGTATGATTACCTAGGTATTTATTTGATTATCTTTTTGTGCATAAACATGTATTACATGTAGCTTCATTAGGAAGCTTTTTCTCACATACGTGTCACTCTTTCGTCTATAGTCATGATTTATAAAACTTGTGTTTTATTTTACTTAATTCAAAAATCATATCTTTCTAAAAATAAAACAAAACACAAATTTCAAAATTTCCTCCTTCCCCATAAATACACCATCCATTCGTCCCACTCTATCCCCACTTTTTCAAACTCTCCAATTTCAAAAATTTCCTCTCATTCAAAACTTTATCTTCATCTCCATTTCATCCCAACCGAAACCAAGAAGGATCATCTTCAACATGGTTTACATCGCCCTCGTGCTCATCGTCTTAACACTCATCGCACTTGTGTTCCCTATGATGAAGTTCACATACGGAGACATTTACTTTGTGTTGTTAATCTACATTGGGGTTATATACCCAATCCTTTGTAACAATCTAAGCATTGAAATGAAATATTATTAATAGTCTAGTTTATCTAGGTTATTAGTATCATAATGTGTTTGTCATTCTTTTTGTTTCATATGTTTCATACTCTTTCGTGATACATTAGAAGTCATGTATGCATGCTAAAAGAAAATGTAGGCTAAAACACATATCTTGGGAATAAAATTGTAAAACCTATGTTTTTGTAAAATCTGTTTCTATAACTGCAGATCTACGGATCCCAGAAGATATACTAGCCGGATCCATTTTGTAAAGGAACCGTGGGATCCGTCCCCTACTGAAAAATGATTTTCATGCAAAATAAAACCACTTTCTCTAAAAGAAATATTCCACTAGAATGTCAAAACCATAAATGAGTTAAGCGTCATTGTTGTTAAAACCATTGTTAATAAAAATCTAGTAAAAACATTAGATAATCATAGGTTGACCACAAACATCACTTTCTATTAACTCTTCATTTCTATAGGTTCAATTATGACGCATGAATATGAGTTTAACTTTTCACTCACTAGCGTCTACTCTCCGAACATCTCCTTGAACCCAACACACCGACATTCATGTCCATGGGTTCAATAACCTCGAAAATCGTCACTTCCACGAAGGACGATTGTAGACACCCTCTACAATTCGAAGAAGGTATCAATACCTCCTTCAGAGCCATAGGACTAGAATGTCTTTTTGAAATCAACGAGAAGATATGTCCAAGGTTCATAATGGATTTCTTCCGTCAAGTTGAACTCGTTCGTAACGAGGATCGCTCTCTATCTCTTTGGTTTTATATCAAAAACCAAAATTTTACTTTAACCCTTGGGCATTTTGCTCACATCCTCCGAATTTCAAATCATGGACAATGTGCCTTCACCGAAAATTGGTCACTTGATTCTCTCTTCAACTTTCGTGAAGAAAATAGTCCATATTGTTCTCACATACCCTCCGGAAGATTTACATCGCATAATATGCAAACCTCGACCATATTACTCCGATCCAAACATTATCTTCACGCTGGGCATCCGAGAAGAGTACAAGCCCTTGCACTCATCCTACGTGAAAATGTTTGGAGTCTTAGGGAAATCGAAATCCTTCCCGCATTGTGTTCACATATTGTATTGTTTGCTAACACAACAACCATACAATCTCGCCTACTTCTTCGCAAGGCGAATTGTAAATCTTCAAGGCTCCAAGAATAAACTCATCCCTTATGGAATGTTCTTGACGCGCCTCTATCATAACGTTATGCACTTTCATCCTCAATTTCAAAGTCCGTTATGCGTACTTGTGTTGGATCGATGTACTCTAACCAAACTAACTTATATAGCTTGTTAAGGGTTTAATAACCCGGATAAATCCTAAGTTATTAACAATGAAACACTGAGCAAACTCTATTAAGTATGCGAAATTTACTTAACAAAGCTAAGAAGAATTAACTGTAACTTTCAACGATTTTATTAATAACTCTAAATCTGCTTGTTATGCAGATTCTTTAACAACTCTAAAACTCTAATATCGTACTTCTCTAAAAACTCTAAAAACACATATATTCTAATGCCAACCTAGGGGTCCTTTTATAGGCTTCAGGATAATCCTAGTCGGTTTACAATTTGTAACCTTGTACGACAAGTAATACCATACTAATCTAAGAACATTCTAGAATTACATAATGGTCCTTAACTCTTTTGCATATCAGTCCTTTAAGCATTGATAAGGTTTTAAAAGGTACCTTTTTAAGGGGTCATTTAAGCCCTTATTCGATCACTTCTGTATCCGTTATTGCTTAATATCGTTCCTTTTCACTTTTAGGTCTCTTGAAGGCAAAATCTTTGGAATGATGCTTATTTGGACGAAAAGCGCGAATATACGAAGAAAATGGCCAAAGTCGAATCGAGACACTCAAAGCTCATTGAAACATAAGGCGGCGTCACATTGCATATCTGCGGCGCCGTCTGGAAGGAACTGCGACGGGTCGAGCGAAATTGCATGTTTTCAAGGACGACGTCAGTTCTAAAGGTAGGCGTCGTTACTCGAGACGGCCTAGATGCGGCCAAGACGGCCGGTGAAGGGACGGCGTCACGGTCATAAGGTGGCGCCGTCGCAAGGTTTACGTGGCCAAGACGAAACCCTAATGGCGACACGGCGGCGTCGCGAAACATAAGGTGGACGTCGCAGATGTAATCTTATATATAGAATCCGAATTTTTGAGTTTTGGTGGGTAGTCTTTTGGGTAAAACCTAAAACCGAACCAAAACTTTCTTATGCGATATTTTAGGGTTCTAAACCCTATTATACATCAAGATAAGTATTTACTTCATTAATTTAATTATGTCTTTGATTGATTGTGTGTATGCTTGCATGTTTACCATGTCCAAGCTAAATTACTTGTGTTTGCTTAGATATATGAAACCTAGTTGTTAATTATTGTTAGGTTGTCTCTTATCTTAATTGTAATTGGCTTAGGAGTGCGACTAGGCTATCGTTGTGTTTAATACTTGATAAATCTTTGATTGTTTATGAATGACTTAGTGGATTTCGTTTACTACACTTAAAGGTAACTTCAAAGAGTTAGGGAATGCACACCTTACAACCTTAGAAAACACAACGCATTAAGAATAAGGACGTGACAATTCAACCTTCAATAGGAGATAACTAGGGAGTAGTAGAATCTAGGTAAACACATCTTTAACTATCATAAGAGCACACAACAATAGACATAGACTACCTTCACCTTAGTTAATTAGATAATTAGATAAGTAGAGTAATCGTAGCAATACCAACCCCAAATCCAATACCGAGATTCGTACCTTTTCCATTTCTACAAAAATATAAAAATACAAAATAATCTTCCTCAACCTCAACCTTAGCGTAGTAACTTCTCACTAGCATTCCTATTCCCCAGAGAAGCGATATCAATACCCGTGGACACCCTAATTACTACACTACAGCGATTAGGTTCCTCGCCTGGGTGTTATAAAACTTGCTCGAAGAAAGGAAGTTTCCTTGACCCCGAACGACGCGTGTGGCGTTATCAAGTTTTTGGCGCGTTCTTGGGAATAGAATAGCTAGTTAGTAGTCCACCTCGTTTAGGTTTCTTTGTGATTCCTATCAAGTAAATTTTTCTCATTTTAGCTTTCTCTTGGTCTATCCCCTTCTTCGTGACCTTTGTTCGTAACACCGTCACTTTTCACCATGGAAGGTGACAACCAACCACCACTCATCAACCCGCACCAAGCGACCCGCCAAGAGCCCGTACTCTTGGTGAGTACTCGAACCAAACCACCTAGGTTATAGGAACACCATTGAGCTTCCCGACCAAGCCCAAACTACGGCCCTGCGATCCGACACCATCCGGTTAGTGCAAAGCGGATGTGCATTCCATGGACTTCGTTCGAAGATCCAAATCGACATCGAGGATTTCCTCAAAATTGTCGATTTCATCGACCTTGATGCTACTACTGGGAGACCACGCGCTTGCGTCTCTTCCAATTCTCTCACGGGACCAAGCTAGTAATTGGCTTGGCGACTTCCGCCCGGCTCCATCTCAAGTTGGGATGATCTTACTTCTCGCTTCCTTGCTCAATTTTTCCCACGGAGAACCACTAAGCTTAGGAATGACATCTTGATGTTCCAACAACGTCAAGGTGAATCTCTCAAGCATGGACCCGATTCAAGGACTTACTTCATAAAGTCCCTCATCACGGCATTGATCTTTGGCTCCAAGTCCAAATCTTTTATGATCATGTCAACTTTCCCACTAAGCGATCCATTGACCAAGCGGCGGTGGAAAACTTAGTGATCTCACCGCGGAAGAATCATGGGAAATAATAGAGGACCTTGCCCTCTATGACAACGAAAGTTGGGATGACCCCGTGAACTTCCCAAACCGTCAAGGCAATCTCCTTGCCTCCTCCCGACCGTAGGATGATCGAACTTGAAGATCAAGTCAAATTCCTCATGAGTTCCTACGAGAATCCTAAGTCCTCGCCATATAAACAAAGTTTCCTCTTCGTGCGAGCCGTTTGTGATCCTCATAACACGCGCGCTAGCACCTATCCCGAACATGCTTCCGTTGAATCGCATCCTCGCGTAATAATGGAGCAGGAGGAAGATTCCTACGCCCGGCCTGGGAATTTCAATGAAACCCGGAGGCATGGAAAAACAAGCCCGACTTTTACGGGACAAACCAAGAATTCACCTCAATGATTTCTCGTGGCCCCACCTAACGGTCCTAACCAACAGTATTGAAGGGATGTTGCAAAACATAGTTGCGTCCCAAGAAACCCGAATGGCTAAGCTCTCGGACCACTTTAACCATCAACAAGCCGAGATGGATAGGAAGATAGACAACCCGTTGAAAGCCATAAATAGTGATAGGAAGGTTAGTGCTATCTCGACTCCAGAGCCTCGGTGTAGAAATTAAGGATCCAAGCAAGCTTATTAAGCACGTCCAATTCGTCAATGCCATCGCCTTAGTGGAACGGATGAAACAGATGATGAAGAAGACCAAACATTTGTTGAAGATGAAACACCCGAGGAAGAAGATGAAGTAGACAATGACTATTTCAACAAATTTCCTACGGAAGAGGAATTATCCGCCACCCTTACTTAGTGCGTGACCTCCGTCACATGTATGTTAGGGAAAGCCCTAGAATCAAGTTTGGGAACCCTTGGAATCTTAACATACCATGTTGCATAGGACACCTTTTGTGGCAAAGGCTTACATTGATCGTAAATCCCAATTAACATAATGACTAGCACCTATTACAACCGGATAATGAAGAAGCCTATCCCAACTAGGCAAGACCTCGATAATCCTAGTGATAAGTGTAATTTTCTTGGTAGAGTTAAGGGATTGCCCGTCATGTAGGTAGTTTCACATTCCTACGGACTTCATAATTGTGGAAGATATTAGCACGCCATGACCTACAGCTTGTCCCCGTTATTCTAGGAATACCTTCAGAAAGCACCGGATGACCTATGACCCATCATTAGAGTAGTGCGATTCAAGGATGAGACCGACGACGTAGCCTACCAAATGCCGTTTAAGATTGAGAAATTTTCATCACTCTCCAATGATGAAAAGGAACTTAAACTGTCGGTCTATTACGGGAATGATGAGGATAGGGAAAAGGAGTAGATTATGTTATGGCTAAGCTTTTCGGGTTCTATAAAGATTGTTTGAATTTAGGACCGAAATATAGGACCGAGTGGGGAGAGGGTGAACTCTTAGAAAGGAGTATCATGGGACACTTCTACAACATGGAACCCCGATAGAGGCCGTCAAGAGGCGGTGATGCAAAAACGTGGGAGTAGGACTACGAGTCTAGCTACAAGACTCTTTAATAAAGAAAAGCGCCGTGGGAGGCAACCCATGCTTAATTGTTTGCTTGTTAGTGTCATATATCTTTTATTAATTGTTTGTCCTCATGTTTGAATTTGTAAAATGCTTTATTTTGTTTTAACCTCGTCTTAATTACATATAAAGGTATTTTACATAAAGGATAAGTGTGGGAGGATTACACACGTTTTCATAAGAAACGTGAACATGAGAATAACAATTAACTAAAAGATATATATGTTTGTTTGTTCGAGTCAAATGCTTGTATCGAGTCATAATGGATGTTTTTGCGAAATTTTTCCATTCTAAAGATGCAAATTTTTGAAATTTTTTCGGAAAATCGCAGACCGGTTTTGTCGGGATAACTTTGTGTCGAGATTGCAACCGACGCGTCGAGAAGGAATAAAACATCGACTTACTTTTCTCGTTTTACGAGCTACTTGTAAAATTTTGGAATTTTCGGATCTTAACTTTCAAAACAAATTCGTAAACATCCATTCCACAAGCATTATATCCTAGTTTAAATCGAGTCTTATGTATATTATTACCATGATTTTACGCGAAGGTTTCGTTTGTTTTCTTCTAGTGTGCGGGTTTAGTTTGTCAAGAAGAAGTTACACAAGTTTGGAAGGAGCCTTTCGCAAAAACTTCTTGGAAAAGATTTAACCACCACTTTTACGGATCTACCGAGCTAATCGGGAGTATTAGTTTCTTTCGTTTTTAATTACCTTCTATTATCATAACTTTGATACTTTCGAGAACATTGGGGACAATGTTCGGTTTAAGTGTAGGGAGGGAAAATAAAGCGGAACTTTGAAACTATGCTTATCCTTGACTATTTGCTTTGTCAAGTGTATTTGTGTAATAAACCATGAGAAAATGTAGGTTAGGGTAATTTTAGCTAAATTTAAATTTTTTCATGAGCGTATAAAGTGGGCCATTAGTCTTAACAAAAGCGTCTCATGGATAGGAAGTTGCATGACTAGCACAAAAACCTTACCACTAAATTCCACCCAAAATGTGAGGATCGCCCTTAGATTAGTAGGAATTAAAGCATTCATCTTTAATGCTTAGAGTGTGAACAGTAGTATATTAGATTCTAGAACTTGTTTTGTGATGCATTCCGAGATCGCTAGTGAGACTACACTTGTGTAGTTAGGAATAACTAAATGATAAGAGGCATTAGGATAAACCCTTGTTTGATACTGTAATATAATTACTTCTTCCATATCGGTTGAGTAATTCCCCACACCCTTTCTTTGTACTCATCTTTAGTACACGATACCCCTAGTTAACCCTCGAGCCTATCCTTTTCGCGGTTCTCGTGATGTTTCGGTTTTTCGGGATATCAATGAAGAGCATTGTTTACCCCACCCCGAATATACACCCAAATCGCCTTAGCCTACCTTTATTGCACTCACTTTTAGTGCAAATTTATGTTATCACCCAAACCCTTAGTTCGATTATCGGTTGCTTGCATGAGTTGCTAAGTCGAGTCATATCCTTTGTATACTGAGTTTTGGGATGATTGGGATTCATGGGAAAGTTAAAGTTTATGAAATATAGGAAGAGAACGTTAAACTCAAATTCCCTTTGTTTGCATAATAATGTACTCAAGTGTTTTGATCTTTTCAATTCGGGTCAAATTAGTGTTAGAGTAATAAAACTCAAGTGTAGGGATGTGTCTATAAATCCCTATCATTTTGATGTACCGTAGAGGATGGTAGAGTAAAAGTGTATGATAAAAAAAAAAAAAAAAAAAAAAATTCGAAAAAAAAAAAAAAACCATACGGGCTACCATCCTACATCTATCTTTTAAATTATGTTTGTTTATTTTCGTTGCCTAGAGTTTTAGAGTGTCGAGTCTTGGCTTAGCAACGCCATTCTTGATATACTTGCAACATAGAGATTTTGACTATCCACCACTAAATAGCCTATCCCACAAAACCCTTCATTTCCCTACCGTAAGCCTAACATTACAACCCTTTAAAAGACCTCTTTGATAGTCTTTCCTAGGTGCTTCGCCAAAGCGACGGAGGTTTGATCTATTCTCGAGCCTATGGTAATCTATGTACTAAGACCGGTTAATGAGTGTTTATCTTCCATTTCGATTTGTTATATTTCATATATACACCCGAGAGAGATGTGAGTATCCAAACACCCCATGTGAGGTGCTAGTATGTAATTTCCGTGCTTGTTATGACTTTCTTGGGCTTATATGTGTTGTGGACCGTTTTGAATGAATCTTCATGACCCCAACTTATAAATTAATTGGCTAAAAGCACATTTGCTTGAGGACAAGCAAATACCAAGTGTAGGGATATTTGATAAGGTTTTAAAGGTACCTTTTAAGGGGTCATTTAAGCCCTTATTCGATCATACATGTCCGTTATTGCTTAATATCGTTCCTTTTCACTTTTAGGTCTCTTGAAGGCAAAATCTTGGAATGATGCTTATTTGGACGAAAAGGCGAATATCTGAAGAAAATGGCCAAAGTCGAATCGAGACACTCAAAGTCATTGAAACATAAGGCGACGGCGTCATTTGCATATCTGCTGACGCCGTCGGAAGGAATTTTGACGGGTCGAAGCGAATTGCATGTTTTCAAGGGACGACGTCGGGTTCTAAAGGTAGGCCGTCGTTACTCGGGCGGCCTAGATGCGACCAAGCGGCGTCGGAGCGAAGGGACGTCGCGGTCATAAGGTGGCCGTCGCAAGGTTTACGTGGCGAGGCGAAACCCCTAATAGCGGCGACACGGCGTCCACGAAACATAAGGTGCGCCGTCGCGGATGTAATCTTATATATAGAATCCGAATTTTAGGTTTTGGTGGGTAGTCTTTTGGAGTAAAACCTAAAACCGAACCAAAACTTTCTTGTGCGATATTTTAGGGTTCTAAACCCTATTATACATCAAGATAAGTATTTACTTCATTAATTTAATTATGTCTTTGATTGATTGTGTGTATGCTTGCATGTTTACCATGTCCGGCTAAATTACTTGTGTGTTTGCTTAGATATATGAAACCTAGTTGTTAATTATTGTTAGGTTGTCTCTTATCTTAATTGTAATTGGCTTAGGAGTGCGACTAGGCTATCGTTGTGTTTAATACTTGATAAATCTTTGATTGTTTATGAATGACTTAGTGGATTTCGTTTACTACACTTAAAGGTAACTTCAAAGAGTTGGGAATGCACACCTTACAACCTTAGAAAACACAACGCATTAAGAATAAGGACGTGACAATTCAACCTTCAATAGGAGATAACTAGGGAGTAGTAGAATCTAGGTAAACACATCTTTAACTATCATAAGAGCACACAACAATAGACATAGACTACTTCACCTTAGTTAATTAGATAATTAGATAAGTAGAGTAATCGTAGCAATACCAACCCCCAAATCCAATACCGAGATTGATACCTTTTCCATTTCTACAAAAATATAAAATACAAAATAATCTTCCTCAACCTCGACCTTAGCGTAGTAACTTCTCACTAGCATTCCTATTCCCCTGAGAGCGATATCAATACCGGTGGCACCCTAATTACTACACTACAGCGATTAGGTTCACTTGCCTAGGGTGTTATAAAACTTGCTCGAGAAAAGGAAGTTTCCTTGACCCCGAGCGCAGCGTGTAGCGTTATCAAGCATGCGATATTTTGATGATTCGATCAGTACTTTGACTTTATACTTTAGCATTACTTTGACTTCTTCCGTACTTTAACTCTTCAGCACTTTGACTCTTCATATCCCAACAATCCTCCCCTAACTTGAATTCTACTTGCTTGATTTCAAGTTCCTTTTGTAGATTTAACTTTAATGTCTTTGTCTTCAAAGAGAGATTGTGACTTTATCTTCAAATTTTGTCTTTGTAAATCCTGTGCTTATATCATCATCATCACAAGTAATCATTATCGCGTAATTCTTTTTCGACAACATTGCAAGCTCCATCTTTTAGCAACTCGGCAACATATGACAATTTGTACATCTGTTAGGTTTAAGTTTCATCTATTCTCATCACTTCGGTGTGTAAACTCGTGAGAGGTGAATCATTGAAATTTAATGGATTTTGATGTCTCTTTACCAAAGCCATTAACTTTGGAGTAGCCAAATGTTTAAGTGTTTAAGACCATGGTACATTGATAACCATATGATTTTAGCAAATCACCGACTATCATGATTTGATTTGTCTTTACCAAAAGTCGTACTTTTTGGACTAGTTAGTTCTTTCAACCATGGTGAACTAATTACCATATAAATGGTTTTTCCACACCTTTACCAAAACCATTTTCTTGTGGGCTAGCCAACTCTTTACATTCTTGATGTGGTGAGTTGATTACGATACAACTTATTAGCAAGTTGTCAACTATATAACGGATTTGAGATATCTTTACGAGCCGTTTGCTCATGGATTACTTGAGTTCTTTTGTAAACATGGTGAAATGATAACCTATTGTTATAACCATCTCAAAAACCATTGTTGTTGTTAAACTTTTGTTTCAAAATATTTGTTACTTAACAAAGTTTTCTTTCAAAAACATTCTTGGTTTATCTTTAAGCGATACTTTGGTTAAAGTACTATTTGTTCCAAAGAATACTTTGAATAAATTATTTATTTTTCAAAAATTTATACAATCAAACATCATACCAGTACTTATGCTTCATCCTCAGCCTCTGTCCATTTGATATACAATTCAATGACCATTAAGGCTGTGTCACTTTCTTCCTCCACTTCCATTCCATGATCAAGCATCCTTCTCATAAGATCTGACATGAGTGGATATCTTCTTTCTACTAACATATGAATCATTGTTCTATCTTCTAGCTCCAAAACATGCACTCCAGATTCATCAAAATATCTCCAGCAATTAATTTCCCATACTTCTTGATTATTCCATATAGCATCGAGACTTGTCTCCTCGGTTTCAAAGATAGTTGTGAGGTCTCCAAGTAATACTAAACCAATTCCTTCCGATGAAATCGTTCAAAATACTCTTGTACTAGTTGATCTGGATGAAACGGATCTTCTATTTATCAAGTGCGTTATGTCCCACAATTAGTTAAACACTCTAAAGCTTTCATCTTCTCTATGGAACATAAGATAATCTCGATCTTCTGCTTTTACAACTTCGAATGTAACAATCTTTGACTTCTTTTCTGCAACATCTTTAGCCTTAGGTAGCTCAAAATCAACAACTCTTATGTAATTCCTCAGTTCATCAACTGTATCTTATTTCAGCTCAATCTTCTCTGATTTATGTTCATCTTCAGTTGTCCTTTTTCTTTTTAAGCTTCTTTTACTAAGATCCTCCTTGTACTTATCATCCTTGAAAGAAACAATACTTTTAACTTGCTTCTGATAAGCTTGTCTAACATTTTCATACAAGTCTTTCATCTCAATGTAATTTAAACCGTAATCCGTTGAATCCTTGACCTTTCAAGTAAGCCATCATTGCATTTCTTTCTTTAGCTTTACTCATTGGTCTTAGATAAAGCGATTTTTATGATATAGCGACTTCAACATTCAATTCATCTTGTAATTTCTTATTTGCTTCTTTATTCTTAGCTTCTTGATAGCGACTTGACATCCAATAAACTTATACCTTTGCCTTTATCTTTTGGATCTATAACTGGTTTAGAAACTTGTGGTTGTTCTTCATTAACTCCTGGAATGCTAACACCTCTTGGTCTTGATAAGTTGTGCAATATCTCAGCCATAGTTTCATCGTCACTTGCAGTGTGCACTACTTTTGGTGTGTCAGCTTCCTCTTCTTGAATAATAGTAGAAGGACCTGCTTCTTCTTCATGTATAACAGTCGAAGGACCAGCCTCTTCTTCAAAATCTAACACCCTTGGTGTAATTAGCTCTTGTCTATTAGTTTCTTGAAGACCAGTACTTTGATCAACAGTTCTTTGATCATCAGTACTTTGAGCACCAGTTCTTTCAGACTCAGTACTTAGAATATTAACATGTACTTCAGTACTTTGAGGTTCATCTTCTTTTTCTTCATGAAATTCAGCATCTTCTTTCAAATTCTCTTGCTCTAAATTCCTCCCCAATTGGACAGAAGAATGTTGTGGAACCTTTTTGCCTGTAGAAGCCTGCTTGAATTGTTTTATTTTCTTTCTTTCAGCCTTGACCCATAATCTGTGATGTTGAACTAAAGGCCAAATAGACTTCTTAAGTCTTCTAAACTTGATCTTCAACCGTGCTATTTGTGCAGCTTGAGCCTCAGTTGTTTTCTTCAATCGGACTAGGTCCCTTGTCGAATATAATTATCCGACACTAATCCTTGTGGGTATAGTAGCGCATCTCCTCGTGAGGATGATGAGGAATAGGGAGATCTTGTTTCGACTCAATAGGTGGAGTATCATGGTGAGATAAGGTAGGGAAACCGTAGTACCTTTGTTGACATCAGTACCTTGAGAAGCAGTTCCTTAAGATGCGCACCTTGAGCGTGCTTCTTCTTTCATCACTAGCTGCATCCTCATCTCTAATAGCTTGAACAATCTCCATCATGGAAGTAGTCAATGGAGTGTTCCTTCCAGTAAACAAATCACTCTTCCTCGCCATGAAGGTGAAAATCTTAGCAGGTTGTACCACAACAGGTAATAGACTTGAAGGCTTTGGTACATCTGTAAGTTGTTTATTTAAGAACACTTGAATAAATCTAGGATACATCAACCAGCGTGATCCATGAGAGATATGAGAGAGCATTCCATCCAAAATAAGCCTTGAAAAATTGAAAATTCGATTTGTAGCCAATCCCACTGAAGCTATATTGGCGCTCCCATGAAGTACTCTTAGCACTAATGCAATGAAGCAATACATGAATCAAGTACTTCCAGTGTAGACTAAATAAGGGTTTCTTGAAAGTTTGTTCAGTTAAGGACCCTTCATACCCAATATCTCTGAATGTATCCCAAATCAATTATTTATCAAAATGAACAACTCCTTCTTCATCATCAAACAATAGATCTTCACGAATTGTAGCTTCACTAATCTTCACTATCCTTCCAGCAACTTTAGCTTGAATATACGTATCATCATTCTCCATACGAGTCCTAGCAGTTGCCCAAAATTGTTGAATCCAGGGCTCAATGATATCGGGTTCCACTAAAAGTGCATAACTAGTTGGAGATCCAGTCAGAAAATCAATGATGTCATGGAAGATGACATTAGCTTCAGTTTTATCCAAATTCGCCACCATGTTGTGTTTAGAAATGGTGTTACAGTTCGCCATTGATGATTGTAAAAGTGATTGATTCGATGATTAAGTAATTGTGATAGAGAGAGAAATATGGAAAAGATTAATATGAATTAAGATGAAAGGGAAAATCGGAAAGTAGTTATTTATAGGTAGGATTTAAAAAAAATCATAGCCCATAATAACAAAGTTACCGTTATTTGTATTTACCCCTCTTTTTGACCGTTGGAACAGTACGTTGATAAGACAAGCAGTTCTTTCCACGTGTGCAGTACTTTCCAGAGCAGTACTTTCATATAACCAAAAAGCAGTACTTTTCATTCTTCTCTTCACAATGACAAAAACTCAAAGAGGCATGGTATTGCCTCCCCTTAAGCAAAGCATAGGACTGTCTAACACACTAATCATTCCTCCCCTTAAACGTAGCTCAGTAATTAATCATTCCAATGCTCACCACCAAGTGATTGAATCTTGAAACATCAAAGCCTTTGGTAAGTAAATCGACTACATTATCATCCGTGTGAACCTTGACAACATTAATGAGCCTATGCTCATAACAATCTCGATGAAATGATGCCTAATCGAATGTGCTTGGTCTTGGGTGATAAAGCGGATTCTTCACAATCTGATTGTACTCTCATTATCAATGTTGATAGGAGTATTCTTGAAGTTAAATCCATAATCCAAGAGTTGATTACGCATCCACAACACTTGTCCACAACAACTGCGGCAACCACATATTCTCGCTTCGGTAGATGATGTTCTCGCAATTGTTTGCTTCTTACAACGCCATGAGACTAATCTTCTTCCAAGATATTGGCATCCTCCGGTGGTTGATCTTCATCATAGTTGTCACCTACATAATCCTTTGTCGGAAAAAGCCTCCAAGTGAAAGGTGAATCCTTTGGATACCACAACCCAACTTGGGTTGTTGTTTCGTGATAACTAAAATTCTCTTTCTGCATTCATATGAGAGACCTTAGGTGAGACTTGATATCTTGCACATAAACAAACAACAAACATGATATCGGGCCTAGATGCGATTAAGTACATAAGACGACCAATCATAGATCCGCATACAACTTGACTTTAATAGGTTGACCATCTTCATCCTTGCCCAATGAGTTAATAGACTTGATAGGGGTAGTAAATGGCTTCATAGCATCAAAATTGAACTTAAGTATGTCGGATACATACTTATCTTGACTTATGAAAATTCCTTCCTTTGACTGTTTAACTTGAAGTCCCAAAAGAAAGTTAACTCACCCATTGAACTCATTTGAAATTCATGTTGCATCAATTTGCTCAAACTCCTTTACCATGGACTGTTTGGTAGATCCAAAGATGATATCATCTACATAAACTTGTACCGACATGATATCCTTCTTATCTCTTGATGAACAAAGTCTTGTCAATAGCTCCTCTTACGTAACCATGTTGCAATAAGAAATTAGAGAGCCTTTCATACCAAGCTCTAGGTGCTTGATGAAGTCCATAAAGGGCTTTAATGACTTTGTAGACTTTGTTTGGATGTGCGGGATCTTCAAAACCAGAGGTCGTTTGACATATACCTCTTACGTAATGGTGCCATAAAGAAAAGCACTCTTGACATCCATTTGATAAACACGAAATCCCATATATGATGCAAAAGCAAGGAAGATTGAATGGCTTCAATCCTTGCTACACGGAGCAAATACCTCATCATAATCTACTCCCTTCTTGTCTATATCCTTATGCAACTAACCTTGCCTTGTTCTTGATGACATTCCTCTTTCATCTCTCTTTACTCGAACACCCATACGGTACCAATGACCTTCTTTCCATCGGTAGATCACATAGTACCCAAACTTCTTGAAGTTTAAATTGAAAAGTTCTTCTGCATAGCTTCAACCCAACTTTCTTTAGATAATGCAGAGCTATATTATTGGGTTCTTCTTGAGAGATAAAGCAAGTGAATAAGCATGTTTGATGATCCTTATGATTTAGCATGTTACGTTTATAAACAAAGCTAAGTAAAGCATTGTGAGGTTTAGAAAACTCTTAGCTTTGGTTCTTGTAAGCACTCGGAGTTAGAAGGTCTAATGATTTGACCCGGTAGGATGATTCTTATGAACTCTTAAGATTGGGGTCATGGAACTTCAACATTATCATCCAAATTTGTGAAATCGGCACCTTCATTGGAATTTAAGAAAATACCTTCATCATCATACTCATCATCGTATCTTCTAAGCGGGCATGGTAGGATCATCCAAATCATCCAAAGTCTTTGTCATCGGTGTAGTGTACTTTGATCTAAAGTATTGTTATCAATCGTGAGAGAAATATGCGGTCTTGTTCTTTTCTTTGCTTCCTCATAAGCTCTTCTTTGATCATCATCATAAGATTGTGCTACTATGTCTTGAAAAGCATCTGTTAAGCTCATCTTGAATAGCTTGATCTTCAAAGCACAATGTAGATTTGGGCTCATCGGTACCTTTATCCTTCTCAATAGTTATAGGTTCTTCATCGGAACAACATCGGGTCTAATATTGATTCCATGAACAATGTCTTGTAATTCATCTTCCTTGTGATCTACTTGATTTTCTTCTCTAACGGTACATAGTTCATAGAAGGAGTCAAAACTTCAAGATCAAACATCCAATCGGGACCTTTACCCTTCGATTTTCTTGATCTTATAAAATTCAACATGAAGGCAATCTTAAATCTTCTTGGTGATTCTGTTATACACTCTGAATCCTTTGCTATTGGTGCAGTATCCCAATAAGTATCCTTCTTCTGACTTGCCATCAAATTTTCCCAAATTATCAATTGTGTTGAGAATAGTCAGAGGGCATTCAAAAGGCTTCATAAAACGAATGTTGGGTTTGATGCCCATTAGCAACTCATAAGGTGTCTTCGCCCGAGGTTTGGTGGTGATACTCATTAAGCACATAGCAAGCGGTACTTGACTTCAACCCATAATTGAATAGGTAATAATGAATGCAAGCATTGTTTTGGCTACTTGATCAAAGTTATGTTCTTTCTTTCGCATCACCATTACTGTTGTGGAGTTCTAGCATCATGAAGTCTCTCTTGATTCCTTTCTTAGCACGAAATTCATCCATAAGCTTGTTCTTGAATTCGGTCCATTATCACATCTAATACCTCTTACTTTAAGTCTCAATTGGTTTCAAGGGCTATTATTAGATCATGAATAGCATCAAAGGTGTCATATTTAAATCCCAAGAAAAATACCCAACCTGGATCTCTGCATCATCATCACATGCAGCGAGGCACTTCTTCTTGTTTAGACTAGCAACGAAACAGGTCAAACAAATCCATGTGCGGTAACTCAAAGGTTCTCTAATAGTTCATTCTCAAGCTTCTTGCATGAAGTTTTGTGTTGTTTACCCTTATTGCACGCCAAACATGAGTGATCATTCTTGTAAGGCTTGGAAGGTAAACCTCTAACTAAATTTCCTTTGACCAATTTGTTGATATTCTTAAAATTTACATGGCCCGATCTTCATGCCACTTATGTGCTTCTTCAGTGTTGCCTTTGCTACTAAACATGTTGCTCTTCCGGAAAGTGAAGACTCTTCATATCGGATGTACACATCATTGGTTCTTGGTACTCTTAGTATTACCAAGTTATCATCAACAAGCTTGAATTCGAGGAAAGGATGAGACATTACGTATCGATAAATAACACGTGGTGCTTCTTATCACGAGATCGAGAGGCGAAAAAGGTTGAACTTGAGCTCCTTCGCATATCTAACATTCTCAAAATCAATGCTCCCCGCCTTAATAGTTCCTTTGCACGTAATTCTTCCTCCACTAGCATCATTCCCAAATGCAACTCTTCCTCTACAATAGGATCTAAAATCGCGAGAATATCTTTGGCTCTGTCATACTTCTAGAGCAACCACTATCCACAATTAGATGATTTTAAGCTCCTCTTACGGGTTGCCTGCACAAAGATAAAGAGTTAGTTAATTTTAGGAACCCAAGCCATTCTTGACTTGTGTTCCCTTGTGGAGTTACATACTTAAATTCTTTAAGTATGTAATTCCCAACCGCTTTAAGCACATGATCAATTATCTTTGGTTGTTCAAAAACTTGTGTTGGTTTTCAATAAAATCTCTTTTCATCCAAGTTTTCTTTTTATTTTCAACAAAGTTTCTAATTCACTCACACTTCTTTGAAAATCTTTGTTTGTTGTCCGTCCACTTTCCTTCTTAACCCATTTGGTTTTAACTTCGGTGTAGAGTCCCTTAATCTAGCTACTTTCTTTGAGTTGTAATGTCTTCTTGATTGATAGTAATTAGATCTCCTAGGGTTCCTATTCCAAAAAGGGTTTGGTGAAAACTGGTTTTGGCTTAACAATACCTTGGAAAGTGTTTGAAGGTACTGGAGGTTTTGAAAAAAGTCTTCTCTGGTGAGGGTGCCTATAGTCTTGTGAGAAGTTGCTATGGTTAACCCTATGTGAATGACTCCAAACTGGTTTATTTTCTCTAGGCCTATGGTTGGTAGATCTGTTCTTTGGGAATGTACTTAGGTACTCTGACTGAAAGTCACAATGCTTAATCAAATGATCAGGACTGTAACAAACAAAACACGGTTTTGACTGTAATCCCAAAATTTCTTCCTCTATGTGTGACCAAACCTATCACATCTTCTAGGTGAATGATAAATTATGATAACCAAAGTTATCCTATAAGGTTTAGCAATACTTTGAAAAGGTTTTCCTAAAGGTCTTCTTGAACATGTGGCGATACTTTGAGTCAAGTACCGCTTAACTTTTAACATCATTATCCTTAGGTTTTGGTGATTTCTTTTGAGGTTTGAGACCTAGATTCACCGAGAAGTTTTCCTAAACTCTAGATTGTCTACTCTAAAGCGAAACATCGGTCTAAGAGTTGATGGTGATCACGTGTTTCTTGACTGTGTCTTAATATTTATAGCTTCTCGCTATACCTATGGTCTACCCTAATGCACTAACAGGCGGTGTGCCGGTCATGTGTAGTGTAGTAAATGGTAAAGCCGAGTTCGTCCCAAGAGCTATGTGTGTTGGATTATTACTAAGTCTAATTGTCACGAATTATAATGGTTTGATAGGGTTTTAATTAATTAAACTACTAATGCGAGAAAATAAAATAAAAGCAAATAAATGTGTGAAGGAAATCAATAGAGGAATAGTGGTGCTAACCTAGTTAATCCTCTAGCTAGTTATGTCTCGTCTTCCTACTTCTAATTACTTGGTGGGGTCAAATTCGAGAGGACGGCATTTGGTCAATTCAGCCTCAACCTATCGAAGAAAGATGCCACCAGGAAATATCGGCATCGTCATAAGTCCTGTTATTCACGGTCCCTAAGCCGAGTCATTAAGTATCGCTACATGCTAGATTCTAAATAGTGAGTGCCGGCCGTTATAAACTTAGACACTACACACCCCAATTCTTAAGTTCATCCAAACGATAGGTGATCGGTTGGTCAAATCGCACAAGTAGAAAGGGTGGTCAATTGGTCATATCTTACCCTTCCGTCTCGATCCGCTCTCACCTAGGTTGGTTGGTCATATCTCCTAGGAAATTGGCCTCATCGCCATTCAAAACTACTCAACCAGGGTGACTACCAAAGAACTATGCATGCATACACTTAGAAATAATTGTATGCGAGTAAAGGTAAACATAAACAAAACAATTAAGGAATCATAACTAGGCTAGCACCAAAGGGTGCTTAGCAGCTCATATTAATCATGCAAATCAATTCAATATTCAAAGGTACAAATACATGAATTGAAAGTAAAAGAAATAATAAACGCTAAAGCTTATCGTAATGGTGTGACTTTTCCTTGGAAGCTTGACTCAGTATGCTTCCTAGACACCTTGAGCTTTTCCCACGTCTAAGAGTGTTGTGTGTGGAATGGGATGCTTTGAAATCTTTGGAATTAGTCGGGTATTTATAGGCGGATGGGTTACGGCGTAACGATAGAGGAGTTACGCCAGTAACCTTCTATTTCTCCGTAAATGCACTAGATCGCTGTTACTGCCGTAACCTTATAAGTGGTTCTGGTAGTCTTGATAAACTCGGTTACATCGTAAGTGATCACGATGAATTCTGGCGTAAGTATATCAGTGATGGAACCTCTTTTGACCTAATGGAGTTCGTCGTAACCTTTGGGAAGAGTTACGCCAGAACCTCTTGATAAGTTGGACTTGGGTCATGCAATAGTTACAACGTAATGAGAGATGAGTTCTACTGTAACTTCTTCAAAATAAGCATATTGTGATAAATCTTTAGTAATGTTTCCATTTCCGCGTCTCTTTAGCTCCAATGCTCGTAATTTACACGAAAGTGGAAAACAATGGAAAACAAGCGTAAATCCATATAAATGATATAAATACTTGAGCATTATCGGAAATTGACACTTAATATTCGGGACTATTTGATGTTATAAAATATGCCCTTACTTGAACTCTACTTGCCCTCAAGTAGACCTTATTAGATAGATTCCTAAAAAGATATCTCCCAAAACACAGGAAAATATGAGTTTACAAATCCCTTATGCTAGAATAAAACAAAACCGAACACCTCACGAGTGGGGAACAAACACTCAAATCTCTGACTATTCTAAGTGTCAATTTTGGGGTGATCACTCAATCGCGCATTCATAGCATGTATTCTATCATAAGCTTGGCGGTTACACAAATCTCCACCAATAGAGTTAAGGGCTAAACAATTCTCGAAGGCAATATGGGTAGACACGACAAAGGTTAAGGGTGACTCGTCATTACTAACATGTCACAATGAAGTGGACAAAATCAATGATACATGACCAAATCCATGGCCAAGACACCAAAGATTGCTTCTTTGCATCACTGAACACGCTTCATGACTAAAAGGTAGGATAAGACATGGGATATATAATTGGTGTAAAATGAAAAACAAGCGGGTAGTCTAAATCTATAACTAAGTCATCACCTTACCGTCGCCCAAAGTTCAAGCTTAGAAGTCCAGAGACGGATCATGAAATGCAAGGTAGATGTGTCATTAGAGGGCGTCGTGATGGGCACTACCTTTTCTTCGGTTGGTATAACTCCAACTCCAATCTTCTAATGTGACCGAGGTGGCCTCCTCGATACTAAACAATAAAGCTCATACTATAATGCTTATAACATCGCACTTTACAATATCATAACTCAATCAACTATTTTTATTTTTATTTTTTGAATCACATTTTTTTTGAAACATAACTTAATAACATAACATTCCCCACTTGAGATGAATAATGGGAATTGGGGTCTTCAATGATCTTCATAATTGTTGTCGATGAAGCGTGATTTCAAACCTTTCCACCGAACCTTGAACTTAGGCAAATTATGACTTCCCAATTACAAATAAAGACTACGAGGGGTAGGCTAAGGTGTAAGGATGTAATGAAACAATATATTGGGTTGACAAAATGAAAGGAATGGCTCGTAGAAGGGTGTATCTGGGGTATCTTGCACTAAAGGGAGTGCAACAAAAGGGTTTCACATGGGGTCGAAAAGTCGAGGTGACTAATCGATAGACTCACAATGGTAGGTTGTTTGGGTGATAATCCTAATATCGCCTTCTAAAGCTGAAAAAGTCCAAATACATCGAGCTAACTCAACATACCTCGTCTATGGTCTCGAAATGATGCAAAGGCCAAGTTCTAAAGTTTACAAGCTACAAGCACACTTATAATTTGGTGGATTTGGGGTAAAATATTGAAGCGGATAAGGCTAATCTCACCATGTAATATCAAGGGTTGTATGTGATCGGCTAAGGTCTAATATAGTTAGGTTCGGAAAAACATGTCAAAATTTTAAAAATGGCATAATTTTTCAAAATAAACTAGAAAAATGAGGGCTAAATAAAGTTCAAGAGATAATTCAACTCCGCCCCCACTTGAATTGTACAAAGTCCCTTTGTACTAGGCATTAAAATAAAGGTGAAGAGAAAAGTAGAATTAGGCGAGAACTTCCAAATTTGCTCCAAAAGAAGGCCCATGAGAAAGAAGCGTGCCTTTATTTAAGCGTCATGAACAAACTTCAATCCACGAAATCACAATACCGACAAGCATAATTCCAAAAAGAAAAAAAAATGAAAAACAAACCTAACTCACTTTCGTAGGAATCACGGTTGCATTTAGCGAATGCAACAAGTTTTTAAACCACTTGGTGTCCCAAGTGGACGAGTGAAAGTCTCGTGAGGGTTTACAGGAACACACCCACAAAGTTCATTTAAAAACTAATACAAGGTTCTTGTGTTTTAAAATGAAAGAATTAAAAGCAGAGGAGAGTTACATCGTAACTTCTATGAGAGATTCGTCGTAACTTCTATGAGAGTTCTGTACCAGAATCGCAAAACTGGTATGAGTCGTGAGTGAATAGTTACGGCGTAACCATCGAGATGGAATTACGCCGTAATTGGTAATGCGTCAAGAATTTTCTTTGCTAAAATGTTGGTTACGGTGTAATCACCAAGATGAGTTATGTCGTAACTCCATTCGGATCAACAACTTCAACACTAATTACTTCTTTGTCTCTGCAAAATGGTTAGAAAACACAAAACCCAGAGAAAGGAGATAAAACAAAAGAAATGGATAATTCGGGTTGTCTCCGTAAGAGCACTTTTCTTTATTAACGAGTCTTTAAGTTCTACTTTCGAATGGCGGGGCTCTTATAGGGCCTCTGAGTCTTGCCTACTTCTTCAATATCCTTCATCAAATTATGTCTCATCCATGCAACATTTGAGGCGGTTCGGAGGTATTCAATGGTTTTGATTTTTCGGACTTTACAAAATTTCTCTTAGGACCTAGGTGGTAGCGAGTGAATCGTATTTTTCGACTATAATTGGAGGTGGTCTTTTGTAGGGTATCCCGTGAGTTTGCACCTCCTTTGTTCGTAATTCGTCGCCGGGATCGGTGAACTCCTCATTTCCTTGCAACTCAAGGTAATCTAGCATTCCTTCAATATCATCATCGTAAGCGGTGCCCTTGAACCATTCTTCATCGAGCAAATTCTCCACTAGAGCGTGCTTGCATTCTTCTTTATCATTACTCACCCGCTCTATGTCATCGTCAATTGTTATTTTACTCGTGTTCTTGAGACTTTTGTCGTTCGAATCTTCTTGATCCATGTATTCCTTCCAAATCTTATCTTTTGTTAATGTGTCCACATGCCCATACTTAATTTTACCCAACTATCGAACCCGGGTTGTCCATCCAAGGTAAACTCGTTCTCTCCTCATCATTGGTTGAGGACCAAAAGAATTCATCTTTTCCTAATCTTCGAGTTGCTTCCACCATTACACATATCGTCATACGGGTTGCATGGCCTTGAAAATTTCCCGGAGATTTTACTTTTCGCACCTGATGTTGCGTAGTTCCTTGTTGTCAGCTTCACTTAAATGCTCATCCGTGCGAGTATATCTTTATTAGTTTCTTCCTTCGAATGTGCTCCGCGTAATCAATTTTCACTTCATAAGAAGATTTGGATTGATCTTGGCATCCCAAATTGAATTGCGTACCAATCTTTAAAGGCCAAATTACCGAATTTAATACTATGTCTTTCACGCTCATGCGGGCATGTCCATTCTTCCTTTCTTTCATTGTCTCCTCCATTGCAATACTCGTGGAAGGGTCGCATGTAGGCCATGCCCTTGTGGTTTCTTCATCGATGAATGACGATGAGGAGTACACCGTGAGTGATATGTGGCTCTTCTTCATCGTCGAGGAGAGTTCCTTGAGTTTTTTGACTCGTCCATGTCGAGGAATTTTACGCCCATGTATCCCGCCACGCCGTGGCGAGATTCTTGTTACTGGCGTAATTCATTAGAGTTACTTTCCTCAAGATTCTTCACAACCCGTTGTCATTTAAACACGAGGTTACACCGTAACTCATTAGGCATGTTACTGGCGTAACTCGGATCTATTGACGAAATCGTCCCCAAACCCGTATCAACGGCTCGAACCTTCGAGTTATCATCAGAAAATTACCTTACATTCCATAGCTGGTTTAGATCCTTGAGGTTTATCGTTATTTCTCCTTACTTTTCACTCGAGCTTTATCACCATGGATTCAAGGTTTTTCGAGTTGCGTCGTGTTTGGAAATGTTTGTCGATGTTTTCACGGAATTCCTTCAACCACTCATCTTGCTCCTTTTGTCTTTGGGGTGAATTTTCCGTAAATTTATTAATTGTTTCTTCAAGACTGGGCTTTCTTTCTCCATAAGGCCCACGGTTGTAATTTCCACGATAACCATTACTATTTCGATTATCACCGTAAAATGGTGATTTTCTCCATACTTAGCCTCTTGATACCTCTTCGTCCATATGAGGACAATTCTTGTAAGATGTCCTCCTCCCGACTTTCACAACCCACTTGGATGGCATGAGCGGTTTCTCGACCTTCAAAGATATCTCGATCGAGACTTTCAATTTTACTAGCGATTCTCGTCAATTAAAATCGAAACTTCCGCCTTGGTTTCTTTTACTTCCACCGTCGTGCCATTTTGAGAATGGTCCGCCATTTCTTGAATAGCTTCAATTGCGATAGTAGGAGTCATGTTCGGATAGGTCCTTGATAGTCCGAGATCTGTCTTGTTGTTACATTAATTCCTTTATAGAAAATATTGACCTTCTTTGGTTATTGAGATCATTGGTAGGACACTTATAAAGAAGATCGTTGTATCGTCCCAAGCTTGATCTGAGTTTCATCGTTTTCTTGTTTGAAATTGTGGACCTCAAGAGTTGATTAGAAATCTTTGATGGAGGCAATATCTTTGAATAAAGTGTTTCTTTAGTAGCGCCCAAGTATTAAGCGCTCTTGCGGGCAATCTTCGATCCATCTTTGGCCGCTCCGGTGAGAGTCATTGGGAAGACCACGAGCATAATAGCATCATGAGACACGTCAGGAATGTTGAAAAGGCTAGCGATGTATAGGACATTTTCAAAGTGCTCATATCGCTTAGTCCTGTTTCACGAAAAGGGTTAGCCAAGCCCTCATAAATTGGTCTTTAATCTAGAAACGAACATCCGCTCCGATTGCCGGGTCTTACGAGACCCGGCCCTTGATCTGCTCTAGTCAACGCCAAGTATTCCTCAAGAGTGAGGTCATCGATGTTAACAACTTCCATGGTATCTGAAAACTTGAAATATGATCGTGAGAAAAGTTAAAAATTGAAATGAAAGACTCAATATTAATCCTAATATAGCTCCCCGGCATCGGCGCCAAAAACTTGATGCAGGTTTTACTGACTAGATCTTAATATTTATAGTGTCTCGCTATACCGATGATCTACCCTAATGCACTAACGGGCAGTGTACCCGGTCGTGTGTCGTGTAGTAAATGGTAAAGCCGAGGTCGTCTCAAGAACTATGTGTGTTGGATTATTACTAAGTCTAATTGTCACAGAATTATAATGGTTTGATAGGGTTTTAATTAATTAAACTACTAATGCGAGAAAATAAAATAAAAGAAAATAAATGTGTGAAGGAAATCAATAGAGAATAGTGGTGCTAACCTAGTTAATCCTCTATCTAGTTATGTCTCGCTCACCTACTTCCAATTACTTGGTGGGGTCAATTCGAGAGGACAACATTTGGTCAATTCGCCTAACCTATCGCAAAGATGCCACCAGAGAAATCAGTAGCACCGTCATAAGTCTTGTTATTCCTGGTCCCTAGCCGAGTCATTAAGTACCGCTACATGCTAGATTCTAAATAGTGAGTGCCCGACCGTTAGAAACTTAGACACTACACCCCAATTCTTAAGTTCATCCAAGCGATAGGTGATCGGTTGGTCAAATCGCACAAGTAGAAAGGGTCGTCAATTGGTCATATCTTACCCTTCCCGTCTCGGTCCGCTCACCTAGGGTTAGTTGGTCATATCTCTAGGCAATTGGCCTCTATCGCCATTCAAAACTACCGAACCAAGGGTGACTACCAAAGAACTATGCATACATACACTTAGAAATAATTGTACGGAGTGAAGGTAAACGAAACAAAACAATTAAGGAATCATAACTAGGCTAGCACCAAAGGGTGCTTAGCCGCTATATTAATCATGCAAATCAATTCAATATTCAAAGGTACGAAATACATGAATTGAAAGTAAAGAAATAATAAACGCTAAAGCTTATCGTAATGGTGTGACTTTTCCATTGGAAACAACTCAGTATGCTTCCTAGACGCCTTGAGCTTTTTCCCACGTTCTAAGAGTGTTGTGTGGAATGAGATGCTTTGAAATCTTTGGAATTAGGTGGGGTATTTATATGCAGTGCAGGTTACAGGCGTAACCAATAGAGGAGTTACGCAGTAACCTTCTATTTCTCCCAAATGCACTAGATCTCGCTAGTTCAGGCGTAACCTTATAAGTGGTTCTGTTGTAGTCTTCGATAAACTTCGGTTACATCGTAAGTGATGCGATGAGTTACTGGTGAAAGTATCGGTGACGTGGAACCTCTTTGACCTAATGGAGTTACGTCGTAACCTTTGGGAAGAGTTACCAGTAACCTCTTGATAAGTTGGACTTACGGGTCACACAATAGTTACTGACGTAATGTGAGAGATGAGTTACGCCGTAACTTCTTTAGAATAAGCATCTTGTGATAAATCTTTAGTAATGTTTCCATTTCCGCGTCTCTTTAGCTCGATGCTCGTAATTTACACGAAGTGGAAAACAATGGAAAACAAGCGTAAATCCATATAAATGATATAAATAACGAGCATTATCGGGAAATTGACACTTAATATTGGGACTATTTGATGTTATCAATGACTACCAGTGGGATGAGGGACAACATGATAACCTTTGTCTTTCTTATATTCAGGAGGTGTTTCGCTAAGTGATTCCTCATTACTAGATGTGTCTACATAGTTAATGAGTTCATCATCACTAGTTGTTATATCCTCAAAATCAAGGTCATCCTGATTTCTAGGTGGGTTTTGTTCTATGCTACTGAAATCCATAACAAAACCTAGTCCGAGTTCTAATGTAAGCTCTTCTGTTTTTCAACATAACTAACATGAGAAAGACTAGATTGTCCCAATGACAAACTTTGCTAGCAATTCATCTCTCTCCTTGATCGACTTTTCAATCTCGAAATCTTACATCCAACTTCCATTCACTTAATTTTAACCGATAATCCTATTGTTCATACTTTTCAAACCCAAGCCATTTCATTATTTTCATGTGTTATTATTTTGGCTTCCATAGACTCTAAAGTAATTTGGTAGCCTGCTACTTCAGACCTAGCGGTTCTACACTTATCTATTTCAGTTACATAATCATTAAGCACTTTTGATAAAAGTCATGACACTTAGAACATACCTCGAGAGATAGGGTGAACTTAGTGAAGTGGCTACCATAGCAAGCAAAACAGTTCATCTTCACTCTCCATGCTCAATCAAAGCTTCCTAGACCTTCTCGGACTCCAACGCATGACAAATCCGGGTTCCTCATCAAACAGCGTGCTCCAATCAAACTCTTCCATTGCCACCATACGGTGAGTTCTTGGTTCATCATCAAACTCGGCCTCCGGTCAACCTCGATATATTCTCTTGAGCAACCAACGCTTTTGTTTCGATAATAGGAATTTCCTTTAATTCAAGCTTTGGTTTCTCGGTCATCCTATTTGCACGATATTTAGCAAACTGCATTCCTTGCAAAGTGTCGATCTTGGCAGTTAAAGCATTCAATCTTGGATTTGTCAAAAGTGATACCTGTTTGGGTTTGAAGTCTATGCCTCTTCCTGTTTTCTTCATGAACTTCTTGATTCGACGGTGATCATAGCAACTTGCCACGATATCAATTTCTTGAGCATCCTCTTGAACGTGACAAATCTTCTTCATAAGTAACGGTAAGGTAGCTTGTTGTGCAAAGAATGAGCATACGACTTCATCGGAATGGATGGTGCTTGATGGTGATGATGTGGGGTTGGTCATAGTTGTGATAGAATGAGCGGGATAGCCGGTGCTTTGAGCAACGATGCTTTGAGTAGAGGGTGGCGGTACTTTTAGTGGAAATCGCCTCTTTAAGATGATACAAAATCTATACTATGAGACTTTGAACTTGTTTGGCCATTCATCTCATGCTCATACACCTTCAGATGGTTGTATAGATCATAAAAGTCCATAGTGTCCAAACCAGGTTGTCCTATGATCATTGTAGCAATCACATGCCATGAAGATGACAAACTCCTTAAGAACTTCAAATTTGCATCTTCAACAGATACCTCTGCCTTGTATAACTCTAGCATGCTGAGGAGATTTTGGAATCTATCATAGGCGTCAAGACCTTCTCTTTCACCGGTGAAAGTTTCAAGCTGCTTCAACAGATTTACGTGCATTTTCTTGGAAGCATCATTACCTCCAAACCTTGTCTTGAGAGCTGACCCATAATCGTTTTGCATCCTTAGCATCATGAAACTTGAGTAGGTGTCCATCGGGAATGGGCGGACAAGAGAATGTTGAGAGCCTTCTCTTGATTCCTTATTGTAGCATTGGAAAGATGGGTTTAGGTGCTTTAGGTTGTCCAGAATGTCTGAGTTCGTCCACAACTTCATTACCATTGACAATCACATTCCACGATTGCATGGTGCATAATAGCAATATCTTGCCTCATCTTCATGCTCCATAGATCGTATTCTCCCTTCTTGATAATAGGTATTCTTAGTGAGGTGATTGATGGTGGTGGTGCAGCTTCAGTCGACATCTTTAGGAGTAGGTTTTGAGGGTTCTTCTTAGTCAGAGTTTCCATACAAGTTCTGATACCACTTGTTGGATCGATGTACTCTAACCAAACTAACTTATATAGCTTGTTAAGGGTTTAATAACTTCGGATAAATCCTAAGTTATTAACAATGAAACACTGAGCAAACTCTATTAAGTATGCGGAATTTACTTAACAAAGCTAAGAAGAATTAACTTTAACTTTCAACGATTTTATTAATAACTCTAAATCTGCTTGTTATGCAGATTCTTTAACAACTCTAAAACTCTAATATCGTACTTCTCTAAAAACTCTTAAAACACATATATTCTAATGCCAACCTAGGGGTCCTTTTATAGGCTTAAGGATAACCCTAGTCGGTTTACAATTTGTAACCTTGTATGACAAGTAATACCATACTAGTCTAAGAACATTCTAGAATTACATAATGATCCTTAACGCTTTTGCATATCAGTCCTTTAAGCATGCAGTATTTTGATGATTCGATCAGTACTTTGACTTTATACTTTAGCGATACTTTGACTTCTTGAAGATTTTAACTCTTGACACTTTGACTCTTCAGCACTTTGACTTTTCATATCCCAACAACTTGTGAACAAGATGATGGAACCGCTAAACATATCTCTCATGAAGACTTTCTTCATTCTTGATTCCACCAACACTCATCAACAACATGATGATCCTCCTAGCGAAAACACTCAAGGAACCTAGTAGTATTTCAAATAGGATCAATCCTCTTGTACTCGTGCTTTATCAATGTAATCCTATTTCCTTAATGAAATAAAACATCTTACATTTGATATCTTAGTGTTAGAACCTCTTTAAACTAACCTTGGAATATAATGCATTGTCAAGATCATTGCATACCTTTAGTAAAGGTTCTTGAAGCGGATGGGCGGATCCCAAAGTTTGTGCTAGACGGATCCCACATCTAGGGAACCGTGAGATCGCAAAGAGAAAATGCAATTGTAAGCATTGTATTTCAAACATATCCTTAGAACACCTCACACTAAAATAAACATAGTGTCTTAAGGCAAATTAAGTCCTTATCAAGTTAAGTAGATTCTTCCCACTCACATAAACTCACCTAAATCACACCCAAAGATGCTTGTAGATCTATCATTTCATTTTAATCCATTACTCTTCCGCTCTTAAGCTCGCATCATTTTCACAATGATCCCTCATATCTAAACGTTGGAAACCTTTTATAGCAAAATCGATCATAATCATCCTTACGACATAATTGGTCAAAATTGATCAAAACCTAGTTTTTCCATCTTAAGCCTCTAGGATAATTTCCAAAGGATTTATCTAAGTCACTATATGATCTCTAGGATCATTTAGCTTCACTTGACACTCTAAAAATCTTTAGTGTCATCCTTGTTCATTTATTGGTACTCATGAAAGTTCCAATTCCTTCCATAAAAAGACAATCATTAAGCTACATCACTAATTACCTTCAAGTACTTAAGCACCCCTTCATTTAAGAAACTTAGGAGGACTGAAACACTCAAGGTGATATAGATCTTAGATCATAGAAACATCATTTCTACTCTTTCATAACTGCTGAGAGCCAGATCCCTAGGATTAGCCTAGACAGATCTCTCTGAGGAGGGAACCGTGGGATCCGGGTGACAGATTATGTCAACTCTAGATAAAACAATCATTTCAAGCTCATCTTCCTAACTTCAACACTCCTTCTCATCTTAAATGAGTTCCTAGATCAGTACAAACTCTAAAGTTGAATATTGTGCATGTTAATCATCACATTCCAATGAATTCTAGTGGCTTAAGGCTTGAATGCACTTGCCAAATCTCTTGCTTTATAAACCACATTGTTAGGACTTCCATAGTCATCATCCTCATCCTCATTTTCAGCACTTAAGAAACCCTTACAAACTTCTTGAGATCATCCCATCATGAGGAAAACTCCAAGTAGTAACTTATCTACCAAAGAACCACCCAAGAAAATTGCTCGTGTTGTACACGAAATTTCTTCAACCGAATCATCTCCGGTCAAGCAAACAAATGCAAGGATCTTTTCTCAACCAATCAAACCAATTCCTAAAAGGATAGTACCCACAAAACTACCTATGCCAAACACCACCATACCTCCTAGGCCAACAATATCATCTCCACTAAACCATTACCATTGGCTCCTAGAGCTATCTCTTTTACATCTACACTATCATCACCACACCTCTACAATTTAGAGGATTTGCCTCCTAGGCCGTCTCATCCTCCTCCGACGACAACATTCTCCTCATTAGGAGGAATAATGGTACAAAATCAAGGTGTTGAGTCAACATTAGCTCCGGCTTCCTTTTCATCGTTTCCATCATATAATCCCATTTGGATTATGAGAAATCATCAAAGTCAACCACCCGACCATATGGAAGTTGACACTCTCTACCACCACCATCATTCTTGGTCGAGCCATTCTCAAATGCGCCTCCACCAATCCTACGTCGTTTGAAGCCTCACAAGCCGCTTCACTTGATCCTTCGCATCAAGCCATTTCATTTCTTCCACCACCACTACCTAGCCATGACAAAGATTGTTATCATTGTCAACATGTTGAAAGTTTGATACATGAAGTACGAGAAGACCAACGTTTCATGTTCTATCACCTCCTCGAACGTTTCGACGAGATTAAACCAAAACAAACTTGAGCTAGAAGATTTTAGTGGTGTCCTAGTATCAAGCGTTAGTTGGTTTTGAAATTCCTAGTCATGTATCGTTTATTTTCTTAGTTTTTAGAGTCATGTATATCATAACTCTAGTTTTATTAAATGAAATTACATGCTACTTGCTATATTTTTGAGTATATGATTATGTTGTATAATTCATATCTCACTTTGGTGATAACATTATTTGTTATACCACCATTTGCTGAATTTATTCATCAGTTAGACGGATCCCTTTAATTTGCCTAGACGGATCCCTACTAGGAGGGAACCGTGGGATCCGTGATACATAAAACTATTTTTCTACTAACTTGGATCACATTTGCAGGAAATTATGCATTATACTTGTTTTCTAATCTTTGTTTTGTAGTTATTCAATTTACACATGAAGACTTTGACATCCTAAAGCTAGGGGGAGCTTTGTGTCAAAGCAATACATTGCAAATTACTTGCAATGTTAGGATTACATTCATGACATCCCTTTGCAAAATTGCAATCAACAAGGGGAGCACATTCGTCACATAGGCGAAATCTTTGCAAACTTAGTTGCAAATAAACTAGCTTAGTATTAGTCTCTTGACGACCTTACATAGGGATGGACTCGTCAAGGGGGAGTAAAGACGAGATTCTTTCTCGTTACTTGCTCTCTATTTTTTTTTTCTTTCACATGTTTTTTTCTAAAAACAATGTGTTAGTTTTCTTTCGAAGCTCTTTTTGTTTCGACAAAAAGGGAGAGAAGAAAGTAAAAACTACAAATTCAAACTTTTATGAATTTTAGCTTTTCCTTAAAATAATTTTATGTTTTGTCATCAACAAAAAGGGGGAGATTGTTAATACAAATAAGCCGTAAAAACGTTTATTTATATTTTACGATCTTCTAATGTTTTGTCGATAACAAACGTAAAATCATTTTAACGAAACACATAAAATACGCAAATGGTTTGAACTAATAGTTTCTAACATATTCACATTTTCACATAAAACACTAAAACAAGTATAAGTGATTTTATGATTTAATATTCCATATGTACAACAACTAGTGTTTACATATTTGGGTAAAATATACACATACCTAATATGTTGTATATTGGGTAATATAAATGGGTAGAAACTTAAGTATCACAACCCATTGACCAAACACATTGAATATAGTTGAGTACAACCCAAAGCCCATGACCCATGGAGCTTGACCCATAACCCATTGCATGACATCATGCTTATATCATATATGGATAATATCCATAACCCATGGTATTGACCCATACTCATGTGACTAGGTGCATTGCACTCAAGAGATACATTGTATCTAGCTAAAGACCCATGGATCAACCCATGACCCATAACCAAAATACCCATGGGTAAAGAGGAGCGTCCCACGGATCCCTAGCTTTACGCTAGATGGATCCCTTGTGGGAGGGATTCGTGGGATCCGGGGAACAGTAGAATTTTTCCTCTATAAATAGTGAGCCATTTCTTCATTGTTGCTTACCCCTTTCTAACATACTTTCCCCCTGAGTTAAAAACTCTCTAACCTCAGATCCAAGAGATCTATGTTTGTAGTTTTGTTTTTGTGTGATCTTCTAGGTTCCTCTTAAAGGCGAGATCACCACCTTTGAAGTCGAGCAAGCTCAAGTCCATGAGTTGCCATGCTTCCTCATCATCAAGACTATTGAAGTCTTCTTGTTGATGATTGTTTTTCTTTTCCTAAGAAGTGTTGAAGACATTTGTGAAAGGTGTCTCAAGTGTCAAAACAAAGATATTAGTGAAGGGTATCTATCGTCCATATCATAAGCACTTGTGGTAAGTGCTTAGAAGTCAAGACTAGAAGCATTATTGAATGGTGCTAGAAGTCAAGACACAAGACATTAGTGAAGGGTGTCTTGAAGATCTAGTTAAAGGCATTAGTGAAGGTGCCTTAGATGTGCATTCGATATGGTGTGTTTGATGTACAAGATAGATTGGTACTAGATCCAAGGATATTGATATCCTTGATGATGTTGTAAAAGGAGTTGATCTCCTTTGGGATTAGTCGTTGGTGTAGTGTTGGGTAGTAGTTCCTCCATTGCAATGGAACTAGGTGCTTAGCCTAGTACCTAATAAAGGGTAGGCGACGTTGTGTAGGTGTGGTTCACCTTGGTGTGAAAAACTAGGTACTTAGCCTAGTACCTTATAAAGGGTAGGCGACGTTGTGTAGGTGTGGTTCACCTTGGTGTGAAAGAACTAGGTACTTAGTCTAGTACCTTATAAAGGGTAGGTGACGTTGTGTAGGTGTGGTTCACCTTGGTGTAAAGAACCAGGTACTTAGCCTAGTACCTTATAAAGGGTAGCGACGTTGTGTAGGTGTGGTTCACCTTGGAGTGAAAGAACCCGGTGGTTAGCCTAGCACCGGAAAAAGGGTAGGCGACGTTGTGAAGGCTTCTCCACCATAAGGAGATTGGTGTAGTGTTTACGAACTCTCGATTAGGTGACTCGGGGAGTGGAGTAGGGCAAGGAAGGTGTCCTTGTAGCCGAACCACTATAAATACTCGCGTTGTGTTTTTATGCTTCTTACTCTTATCTTTTCATTATATGCTTGTTTATCAACATCCAACACACACGTCCAAATAGATTGACATAAGTCGATCTAAATAGTTTAAAAGGAAGTTTTAATTGGCAAAACTATTCAACCCCCCCCTTCTAGTTTTCCACATAAACTATAACTACTTTTTCAAACAAAAACATTTTGTAGCCTTCCATCCTCTAGACGATTATGTGACTTTTAAGCATTTTAAGCTACACTAACATACTAGTATATTGATATATACACTCGACATATTTTCAATCATTTTATCTAAAACGATGGAATAAACACATCTGCGTATGCCTAGTATAAGGCATTACGACACAATCATATTTTCCCAATCATGTATCTACTCGTGCATTTTAGGATTACAAAACTTTATCTAAGACATTGTAATTGATTACAATGGTATTTCCTACTTCCCAGACGCTGTGAGATACAGTGGTCTCATTCATTTTTCAAGACACATAAATTCTCGGATGGTCTCTATTACATTCTCGAGACACGCAAATCCTACGGTGGTCTCTATTACATTCTCAGACACTGTAAATCACACAGTGGTCTTAATTACATCCCCCGAAAACCGTAAATGAAACAGTGGTCTAATTTATTTCTCATTACATTGTGAGTACACAATGATCTCTCTATCATTTCTCAAGACATTGTGAGTTACACAATGATCTCTATCATTTTGCAAGACATTCCGAGTTACACAATGACCTCTCTATCATTTCTCAAGACATTGTGAGTTACACAATGATCTCTCCATCATTTCTCAAGACACTGTGAGTCACACAATGGTCTAAATTTACTTCACATACATTGTAAGTTATACAAAATCTCTAGAAATTATCTTATAAACCTTATATGATATTGTTTTACATGAAACCCGTCACAGTCTATCAATTTCCCTAATGGAAATACGAGAAATGGGATTTCTAAAGGACAAACTGATTCATCATATACAAAAGTTGAAGTTCAGCAACTTTCTCTACATTCATCTAAGTCCTATTTTGAAACCTTCATTGTTAAAAGTTCGTGATTCTAGCCAAGTATGGACTATTTTAGAATTACTTAAGACTTCCTTTCCACACGTATCTACCTATACTATCTCCTATGCAATGGAATGTGAAAATATAGGTTACAAGTCTTGTATGGCCGGGACTTGCAACTGAATGGTTTGATATCGCCTTTGCCTTGTGGATATTTTCTCAAAAGTTATGGACATATCACAAGTATACATAATTTAGGTATTTGGAAAATTTATCGAACCTCGGCTAAATATAGTCTAGTCACCTATATTTAACCTAGGGACAGTGGAACATAGTCTGACTGACTATGTTCGACTTAAATTTTTCAAACACTGAGAATAGTTATACAAGGGATTATATTCAGGTTAATTTCCTACTTAAACTTGATAAACCACCAGAATTCATTAAAAAGATCTAGAGACATGATAGTGTCTTACCACTCAGCGAGATCTTAACACTTATTTATACTACCTAATTTCATTCTTGAGAGTTTTCATTTATGAGATAATCCTAACTACTATCTTGGAATAGTCATCAAATCTTCTCGTCATTTCTTAGAAGTACTAGCCTGATTAGGTTTCAAGGCTATCATTCCACCATAAACCTTTACAATCCACTTATGATTTTAAAGCAAGCTTGACATCCCTACCTAAGAATAATGGTAAACATACACTACACTCTTCTAGTTATCAACATACCACTTCATTATCTGAACCCCATTATAAGTCAGTATGTAAAACTTCACAGTATCGCGTTTCTTTCAAACACTAGTAGACATAAACACTATACGATATAGCCTTCATCTCAAAACCACCTAAGACATGATCAATTTTGGACATGGTTTGGATAACCACTTGCCACTAGCAAGACTTTCCTACAACGACAATTATCACATCATTATAAACCATTTCACATCAACAATATATTACACCTTTGATTAACAACAGTTACCTTAACAACAACAAAACTATTCCATTTAAGGCACTATATAGATGAAAGTGTCAGTCAACCATTTGCTGGACTAAGGTGTTCAGAGATCACACACGAAACAACTAATGAAACCATACAAATACAAATTTGGTTGAATGCTGCACACTATCACTAGAAACAAAAATTACATAGATGTAAGGCGTTAAAATTTAACAAAAACTCCATGTTAGAAATTAAGGTTTTGTTGAAAGCCTCGATACAATAAGATGTGATTCATTTTGAGAAATGAGAAAAGTCGAACTTAAAGAATATTGGACTTTATAAGATTTTAGTAAACCTTTAGATTATTAACTTAAGCCACCCCCAAAAACTTAGAATGGTACATAACACATTCTATGACCAGAAACTTAAGAACGCAAAGATTAGAATTTGGCGCATACACCCACATTTTCCTAGACACTTCAACATCGGATAACACACACTGAATTCCGGGACGGAATTCCTTTAAGGGGTAGAGACTGTAGCAACCCGTAATTTTTCATAAGGTAAAATAACTATTTTACCCATTGACTTCTTAAAGTTGACCTTTGACTTTGACTTTTGACTATTTTACTTTTACTATTCATCCCATAAAAAAGTTTATTTTTATTTTACCATCATGTCAAGAAAGTTGATACTCGACAAGTCGTCCTGAAGACGTACGTTGAATCCATTCAGAACCGATTTCACAAAACCGTGACTGAGAATTACTTTAGGGTTTAAACGTCATTCGGGCATCCCGATATGTCCATAAAACACTATAAACATTAGAAATATGTATTTCTACCATTTTACGACAATTCCACAAATTTTGGAATTTTACGTTTTCGATTCTGCGTTTTACGAAATCGCGTTTTGACCGCGTTTCGACTTTAAACAGCGTTTAAGCAACCCGATGGAACTTACCACTCATTTTATATTTTTATATGGAGTATAATAATGAATTTCATCATTCTTACAAGTTTCATATTTTTACGATACCCGATTTTAAGTTTCGTGACTTAATAACTTACGGTTGACATTTAATGGAACCAAAACTCACTCCGTAAGTTAAGATAAGTATCCAAATCATGCAAGACTTCCCAACCTCATCGAATAAGCCACATGGGGAGTTTTCCTAGTCACTACGATAAGAAGATGAGTAGCTTACATGAGCAGCTTCACCATGTGCAAAAAACTTACTAACTAAGCTTCCTAAAATATCCTAAGTCTTTAACCTCCTCAAGGAAACTTCCTAGGCACCTTCCTAACCTCCTCATTTACACTATAAAAGCAAGCTAACCCCTTCCTTTCTTCATAATACAAACTACACACATAAATTCACAAACCATTGATCCTTTGATTTCCAAGTTACAAGTTATACTACAAAGTTAAAGGCCTAGTTATTCTCTACATGAAGCAAGAGTTTATTTGGTGATTATATGGTTGGAATAAGAGCTATACAAGGTGTTAGGGGATGAATTCATAAGGTTTTCACAAGGGTATATCAAGGATTAGCAAGAGTTGTGTTGATGGGTTGAAAGAATATGTTTAGTGGTCCTAGTTCCTTTCTTGATTTCCTTTCTTTAGAAAGCCAAAAGTTGTAAGCAACTCATCACCACCACCACTCCATTGTCTCATGTTTATTATTACTAATCTTGTCAAATACATGCTATATATATGGTTACTATGTTGATTCATGATGTACATATACTCAAACATATGTTTTAATTCACATATTGTCATAAAATTAACAAACTAGTAAACTAGTCATATTCTACATATTTGAGGCCATTTAAAACAGCTATATATGGACTTGGTAACTTACATGTTACTGTGGACAAAATAAAAAGGTAAACATAGCAACTTGAATCACCCGAAACGGACAAACGAGTCAAAAGTTATGGTAAAAAGAAGTTAGAAAACCCTAGAAATGACCATTTTCATTACTGCTGAATCTGTTTTAAAATAAGTGGTACTTCTGTTCCGAATCATCAAAAACTTAAAACATGAAAGTTGTCCGGAACAATGTTTTACGTCTACCGCGAAGGAACTCGGCCTGAAAAGACCAAATGATATCATTTACTGCCTAATATTTGTACAACAGTTTTTATCGTCAAAAATTGGATTTTTACAAGTTAAAAATATAAAAACCATGTCATTTTTATAACTAGTTACATATTGAATTCTTACTAAAATTTCATTATTGACTATATTAATAAGTTGTAACCAATTGTAAACTATGAGAATTCGTGAAAACTAAATGTTTATTAAAACATAATAAAACTTTATAATATAATAATCTCTACTCAAAATATATATTTTATCTACTAAGTGTTACAATACTAGGGAGATTCATGTGAGGGGTTTCATTTGGGTAAA
This sequence comes from Chrysanthemum lavandulifolium, assembly GCA_022545495.1. Taxonomy (NCBI): domain Eukaryota; kingdom Viridiplantae; phylum Streptophyta; class Magnoliopsida; order Asterales; family Asteraceae; genus Chrysanthemum; species Chrysanthemum lavandulifolium. Next base: position 102,235,506 of record CM040238.1, on the reverse strand, counting down.
ACGTATCGACGAGTTGCTGGATTTACGATTTAAAGTGTCCTAGCTCCTCGAACGTTTACTATATGACCTCTGACTTATGATGGCCCGAACGGTAGTACGATATCTATAAAGTAAATCGTTTTCACATATTAAAATGTTACTATAAACATCAAACTCTAAATGACTATATCATGATCAACATAGAGACATATATATATATATATATATATATATATATATATATATATATATATATATATATATATATATATATATATATATATATATATATATATATATATATATATATATATGATGTTTTATGTTTTCCTAAAACATTATTCCAAACCTAAGTCATAAAATTCTATTTTAGGTTGCACGTAGAAGTTTCCCGATTTATCCATCACATCCGTTAAAGTACTTAACATCATTAAACTCTAGGTGAGTTCATAGCCCCACTTTCTATTTCTTAAATTGTTTTACAAACCCTTGGGGGAGATACATGCTTTATTTTAAACCGAACACATTGCTTTCAAAATGTATGCTTATCTGATTGTTTTATTTGCACTAAGTACCGCTATTGCCAAACTTAAGTCCCTAAATCACGAATCATTAATCACTAGTGAGAGTGGGCGCAAATATTATGAATAGATCTATTGGGATTGACGAATCCCGTTTGTGTTGACCAGGTAGGCAAACAAGCGCACTATATTTGAGTAACATTAGGTAAAAACGGCAATTTTTACCTGTTAGGGCTCGTAACGACATTTTCACTAATTAATTTTAGAACACGTTAACGCCTTGGTTGCATGATGCTTAGTCTAATAATAACTGTTTTTGTTTTCAAACCATTAGTGTGAGTCTATAGCTCACACTACAAACATAATGTGTTTAACCATCAAACAAACTCTATGAATTTCATCAACCTTTGTGTTGTGGTTTTAAGCATGTATTTCGGGTCCATAATGTGGAAGTTGCACGGAAGGGCAAGGACAAGATCAAGAAGGCTATAAATATTTTATCATTCACAAAACATCAAAACTTTATATTGATGTATTTTGTAAACAATGGAACCAAATTGGGACCTATTTTGTAAACTACGATATATTTGAATGATAAAGCCTTTTAAAACGACTCCTCAGAGATTGTTTTATATTATTATGTTGTTGTGCCATCGAGTAACACTCGGTTTGAATTCCGCTGCATATCATAAAAATGGGGGTGTTACATTATAGGCCACCATAGAACCTTCCCACAAGGATTAGGAAACCCTTAATTAACCTTAAGTACATAACTTTGACAACTTGTCAAACTTAATCCCCCTAGGGGATTTTGACCGAACCACATAACCATAAGGGTTATGGTTTTGCATTTTATGCACTTAATATATTTATCTCTAATAAATATATACCATGGTTAATTATCGTTTTACCCCTCTATGAGAATATTATCGTATTTTCATTTCATCTTCATTTCCATTTCATTTCGTCACTATTTTCTCATTTATGCACGCGTTTTCCTTTAAGTGTGCACTGGTGTGACCTTTTGGCATTTGTACGAGGACTGGTTGTGAGAAACGTTGTTCTTTGCACACTAATCCTTTCAGTACTTATACAAAAAATCAACGACCAAGATGAAAGAATGACAATTGTTTTAGATATTCAAATGAAATAGATAATAAAAGCATGAAAAACAACTAAACAAAATAAAAATAAATTCATAATACGTTCGCAACAACTTCGTAATACATTCGAAAACTGTTCATAAAACATTCACCACGCACCATACAATGATTTTACAATTCAGATACTAAACACTGCGAAGTAAATCCATCTCAACACTTAAAAACCTCATAACCTATTCAAGTGTCTTGAAGAAGATACAATGCTTTATATGAATGACTGTGGAGGGTGATTGAAAAGAAGAAAGACGATATATGATCACATGATTGCTAGTCGGTCATTTATATTCATTGAGATCTTGTGATGAATCAAAAAGATGCCATGTAGTGTTGAAACATGATCGAATTGCAAGTCAAACCAAGAGGAACGCCTCCAACGAAATAGATCATGATCATTGTGATCGATTCAAGGAAAATAGATATCCTATAATACTTATTTTTTCCAAGATTCAAAACTAGAATAACATGATCCTATTCAGAAAAATCATTACGAAATGAAAAAAAACATGCTAAAGTTCAAATGACCATCTATCTTAGTGACCTAGAATTACCTGCCTGGTAACCATCAAGAAACTCAATGACATAGATGAACTCTGTCATCGAGCTTTGTGGTTCCTTTGAATTATGTCGTTTACCTTTGAAACTTTTGAGTTTGTATTTCTAGGAAAAATTGAGTAGCGTTTACGAATTCATTTAAAAAGCATGATGAAAGAATGTGAGAAAATTTGAAGTGAAATAATCTGGTATGTAAATGAAAACGATTTTTATAGTTTTTCAGCAAATAAACAAGTATTTATAGGGAATAAAAGTATGAATTCAAATTTTCATTAGATGTTTTTACAAGAAAGGTAAGTCCAGCCTTGTTAAATGTCGCTGGGCCCACGCCTTCTATTGAGACAATCGCAATCGCGTGCAGACTAGAAACCGTTAGGTGTGAACGGTCTCTCGTTTCATTAGCACATTACCACACTTTACAACTTGATCGCAACATCTCCGACTTCCATCTGGTTGGAATCCGGTGTGCATGAAAACAGACGAGATAGGTGTCATCATGATCGGAATGAGACTACGGTGAAAATGGTGTAATTGCTGTGAAGAATGGATAGTGTAGTAAGCTACTAGATAAAATGATAAATTAATGAAAAGTATTTTATTTTTATTTTTTTTGGAACAAATGAAAAGTATCTGGTATTTAAATTTTAACGATATAACATAAAGTTGAGTCAAGTTGAAATAATTTACCTAGTTTTGCGAATATCCATAGTAATTTTGTTTAGCTTATTTTGTAACAAGCAAAAAAAAATAGAAAGCAGGAGGTGACAATGGAGGAAAGAGGAGGAAATGAGAGATGGGGCGCTGCGATCGCAAACGTATCAGAAATATCAAACAATCTCGATTCATTACAAAACTTGCTCATCAAGAAAGCTGTTTATGTCGATCAAGATACTTTTAACAAAGCCTCTTTAACCTCCGATCAAGCCCGTACTATCAAGGTCTCACCTTATTTTCTTTTTATTATAGTGGCTTTATGCTAGGTAAGTTTTTTAGGCATTAAGGGGGCGTTTGGATTAGCTTATTAAGCCCGCTTATGGGTTTATTTGGTTTTGGAAAAGCCGATAAGCTCACTTTGTTAGAGGTTATTAGCTTTCGCTTATTGGCTTAAGCCAATAAAGTGAAGTTGATAAGATCATAAGCTCCAAAAGAGGGAGCTTATCGGCTTTTCCAAAGTCAAATAAGTCCATAAGCCGGCTAAATAAGCTGATCCAAACACCCAATATGAGTTATACTCTTCTGTTGGAGAGTATAAGACCCCGTAATCCTGATTGTAACTTGAATGAGGTTCGCTTTTTTTGTGTAGATTGTTAGTCGATTTCATTTTAATCTATATCACTATCACATAATGTTGTAACACGTCTTGCTATCTTATTTGCAATTGGATGATTTATTAATTTTTTAAGTAGATTAACCAATAAAGTTTTAACATGATCACACGAGTGTTTTTTTACTCTTGTGTATTGTGTAGGTGATGATATCATAAAATGAGTATGGATTAAGTAAAGAAACTATTACGATGACTTCACTTTTTTGTTTTGTCATGTTTGAATGTAGAATAACTTAAGTTATGTATTACTGTACTGTTTTGTTCCGAAAGTATAGATACAATTGGTGCATTTAGTTGAAAGAAATGAAAGTAACAAGGAAGATAGGGATTGCGTTCAAATATATTTTTTTTCCAAAAAATTCTCCACAAAATAGAAATTCTGCTGTTTCTAATTTTACAAGGAAAATTAGAAAACACATTTTTGATGTTTTCTTTCAGGGGCAGAACTATGTAGGGGCAGGGGAGGGTCCCGGCCTCCCCAAAATTTGCGACACCTAGTGTAAGTATTATAGGTTTTAGGGGTAATTTAGTTGAGGTTACAAACAAATCTCTGATTCAGCCCCCCCAAAATAAATTCACCCCTTTCTCCTTCTTTCCCCGTAAGTAGGGATAGAAAATCAAGAAGTTTTGCCTATGGGTGTTTTTGGAGCTAATATCGTGAATTCATGCATCTATATGCATCTATATATTCTAATGGGTGGTGGCGCCACTACACGCCATCATCCCCTTTACATCCCTCCTCTAACCGCGCGCCAAGCTTGCATTTTGGTTGTGGTCGGTGGTGCAGACCACCGAACCATTTGCCATCTTTTTTTTTTTCTTTTTTTTTTTTTGTGGGGTATGTTTGTATAGAGTGAGGTATATTTATGTGTTTGGTTTGGTGGTGACCACCACCTGTTTGATGGTGGGTTTGGTGGTGTGGTGAATGGTGATGTGGCGTTGACGTAGATGTAGTGGGTTTGGTGACCATTAAGACTAGGTGTAATGGTCACCGAACCCACCACGTCCACGTCAGCACCACATCACCATTCAGCACACCACCAAACAGGTGTAATGGTGACCACCAAACCAAACACATAAAATTACCCCACTTTATACAAACATACCCCACACACACACATACCAAAAAAAGATGGCAAACGGTTAGGTGGTGCAGACCACCAATCCGGTGCCAAAATCGGAGGACCGCACGGGGTCATGAGGGTGGTGTAATAGTGGTCCTCGCGTGGTGGTGCACCACCCACCATTACACCCTGTCTTACCTTTAGTCTAAAGTTGAACGAAAAATTTATAAAATACAGGGTTTAAAGTGTGTACAGACAGGGCTAGCGCTGCTTTGAATTGTAGTGGCTGTACTATAGTGGCCACTACATATGGGTCCTTTGGTCTTGATATTTGGGTTTGTAACTCATCTGTCACAAGCACCGAGCAGTGTTTCCAGCTTGGTATTAGATCAAACATTAGCTGTTTACCTTATTTGAGTCACTTGTGAATCATATACCTGGTGTTCTGTTTCTGATGGACTGGTTGTAATTACAAAGTTACTTACCAGGAGCGATAGAGTGTCATCTTATTTGCATAGTACGCATCTTAATGCTGAATAGTTTTGTAGGAATTTAGGGGGTCTGTTTGAATTGTGGGTTCAGGTATAGGGGAATGGGTATGGCCGTATGGGAATGATTGTATATTTTTGGGGTAAGGAAATGGGTTTGAGGATATACCCAAAAACGAGGTTTTGGCCATATCCACTTGTTAGGGTGGGTTTACAATCTAGTCCCGGGTTACCTTCTAAGCTGACGAAATCACAGTTGACTGCCATGCAAAATGATCTAAATATTAATAAACTCCAAACTTTTGAAATTGATAAGGTGGTTTGGCGCCATGGGAGTATGAGACACCACAGTCTCATCCATTGGAGGTCTGATTTTTAATTTAAAGAAAGTTTGTGATTTTTTAATTAAAGAAAGTTTGGATTGACAGCCAGTTGCATTGATAAATTGATGCCATCAGATACTGCAAATCATTTTCAACAAGAAACAAGAGCATTGATAAATATCACATCTGAATCACACATGGGTCTTCGTTTTGAGTGTTAAAAAACCATGGAGATGGTGTTTTTGCTCTTGTCAGCAGTAAGAGAGGGAAGAGGAAGATAAGCGGTTGTACAATTCTTTGTTGTTAATTTGGAGAATACTCACAGGTTTTTTTAGCAAGTTGACCATGGAATACTGATACTTAATCAAATCAAACGGTGTCACCTTCTTTACAAACCCATATCTATAGTAATTCCTAGCTATAAATCTTAGCTATTCTTTGGTGCAAGTTACCATATCTACATGTGAGCAAACACCAATTGCAGAGACTTGAAATCCTTGATAGAATTTAATAGTTTACAGGAATCCCTTCCTTCTAGCTCTTTCCCAGACTTTGAATACTAGAAAATGTTAAAGTTTACCATATTATAGAAATCCTTTTTAGATGTGCATGCATCAAGAGCAAAATCTTCTTAAAAATTGATATATTCATAGTTTCATACCTTCAGAACTTTTACATTTTGTGCAACATTGTAAATGTCTCTGCATAATAAGGAATCTACTGTATTCCTTTATATAAAAGTTAAGGAATTTGAGCATTTACACTCGCCCTCCGGCTCTTCCATGACAGAGGTTGTTATGACCCGCATAAAAGAATAAAGCGTCATTATTTAGAGATTTAATTAGGATGTTTTTCTTATATTTGAATGCTTTATTTAGGATAGGTACAAGTGTTTTAGGTTTATCAGGTTGCTATTTCTTAAGGGTTTGTTAGGTTTTCTTTTCTTTATATGTAACCTGCATTTCATTCAATAAAAATCAGAAAATAAAAGTAAGTTGAGTTATCTCAGAGATCGTTGGGTCCTCTCAATCGAGCCCTTAACTCCATAACTTGATCACAGACCGGGACCGTAACAGTGGTGCTCCTTGTTCAGCCAAATTGCTCAATTAGGAATTTCGTTGGAAAAGAAAAGTTATCTGGCCCTTGGGAGTAGTATAAAATATTGTTTGCCCGCGGTACTAGGAAGATATGTATTTGGCTAATGCATCACTTAAAGTGATCAAACTGTACCCATCTGTCCTATTTTGGCCAAAAAGTAATTTGACATGTTTCTTCATATTACAATAGTGTTACGCGAACACTAATTAACGAAAAATGTGTTATGTGAGCCACTTGTGAATTGTATACTTCGTGTTCTGTTTCTGATGGAGTGGTTGTGATTATGAGTTACTTTCCGGGAGTGATAAGTTGTCATTATCTGCTTAATACTCTTCTTAAGATTTAGCAGTTTTGTAGCAATTTAACTATTTTTCTTGGGTGCGACTAACCATATGACATCTGCACTTTTGGAGCTGTAACTACCAAGTAGTGGTTCAGTGAACAAACAGCAGTTTATATAATTTACAGATATTCTGAATTTAATAATTTACAACTGCATGAAACATAAAAATAAAATCCTTTATGGATGTGTATGCATCAATAGCAAATGTGTCTTGAATATGGATATATTTTATGTAAATTCCATTCAGCGATGTGCAACATTGAAAATGTCTCTGTATGATAAGTAATACACTATTTCCTTTATGTAATGGCTAAATATTGTTAGGCTTCATAAAGTTTTATATAGTTACTCCACCTTCCATGATAAAGGCACACCTTGTTCAGCCAAATTGCTCAGATACGAATTTTGTTTGAAAAAATAATTAGTTATCATTTATTATTTATTTGGCCTTTGTATCTCTTAATATGATCACACTTTACCCATCTGGCCTACTTTACTTGATAGCTCAGCGGACAAACCAGTAATATATATTCCGAGTAATTAGTTGTTACTGAGGATGAATGAGAAGGACCAATTTTCAGATGACTATTTTTGGGTGCAGGTTCTTGAACAAAGGGTGGAGACGTTGGAAAGGGAGCTGGATGCTGCCATTTCAGCTGCAGCCCGTGCGCGTACAGAAAAACGACAGGCTGAAGCAGGACAAAAAGCTGCTGAATTACGAGCACAGGAAATCACGAAAGAGCTAGAGAACACCACAAGTATGCACTTCTTCCTTACTCCCACGGCATCCCAATTTATTTTGTTGGCGCTACTCATTGTTAACAGGGTCATTTGGGCGCTGACTAATTCACTATTGTCCTCTTGTTGGTTATTCGATATACATAAGCATCACGTGTATCTTATGGAATAAAATAGACCCAACACGACTATAAGTAGATGAACGTGCAGAAGCTCTGTCAGCTATCCAGTCTTATCAATGAATATCAGATTTGACTAGCCAACTAGGACATAAACCTTATAATGGGTTACTTGTTTTAGGCGATTTAGCATGTTTCATTTTGTGGCTTGTGGGTCACATTTTTATGATTTGAGGAGTATGACTCTGACCTACTTCCACTCGTATCTTTTTTTTTGGAAGGCAATAAACATGTTATTGACAAAACATAACAAGATAGGTACATACTGCCCTAACACCATACCATCAGTACAATGACACCCATGAACCATCAAAATTCCACAATACCAATAAGGTGTAAGGAAGAGTAGGACAAAAAGAATTGATGGGCCAGGAGTACGCAACCAATTGACTAAGAAAAAGCAGGCATACCACAACTATTATATATTAGCTCAGTACCAATATCCCTATTACTGACTCACAAACTCACTGAATTAAATTATTTAGCAGCAGACCCAAAATCCCAGTCTTCACAGACTCACTCAAACACCAATTGCAATGACAAAAGCAACAGCTCAGACTTGCACGCCCATACTGCTTGTATTGCACTTTACTGAATCACTAATCCAAAGCTGCCAGTTCCACAATCCCTTTTTAGCCCGTCTTGACACCCGTTGAAAACTATTTAGTTGAGTATCTTGGAATAATCTTGCTGACATCTACTTGATGTAAGGAGATAGGAAGATAGGATCACAAAATGGATTCACAAAATGGAGAAGAGAAAGGAGTAAGATATAAACGAATGATAATTGCAGATTTTAACGTTTAGGGTTGCCAAACTATCAAATGGAAATGGTTTTTGCTAACAAAAATGCTTAGATGTGCCTGTTGAGCTAAGCATCGGGACATAGACCTGCTATTTTTATACAAGTCAGATAGGATCAATCAGGCCATGTTGACCCGCATACATTATGTACTTCTTTTCATGACTTATATAGATACTTAATATACCAATTCTGATACAAAAACCAAACTAGTTAGTTTTGATAATTTAGTATTCTTTTTCATTACCATGATTTAAGAGATTGTAAGCATTTAAATACGCTTCGGGTAACTTTTGACCAGTTCTACCCATTTGACCCGTTCATTAACCAAACCTCTACCATTAAGGCTTCATAGTCGATTGATGTGCATTTGAGAACCCCCTAACTTTTTCCCTTTTACAAATGATATGATTTAACGTTTTCTTTTATTTCCTGTATGCAGAGGTGTTTGAACTGCACATGGAGGAATTGAGAGCCAAGCAAGATGAGATTGCGAAACGGGATAACGAGATTAAACTTCTGGAAGCTATAATTCAAACACTTGGAGGAAAAGAGTCGGCATAGGTCTTGTGAGTAATATAGTAAATCTTTCTGTTGCAAAGCATTTTCCATGTAAAACACTGTCAAGTTTGCATCCTAGTATATACAACGAAGGTTTTCCAATCTCATTTAAGAAAATCCAGTATAATATAATGATTTTTTTAAGCATGGTGTTGATGCATATTATGTTAACTTCAGGTGAAATTAGATAAGAAACCAGTTGATCACTTTATAATGCAAGACAAATACTGTGAGAGTCAGGGTTTCGGTTTGGTCCAAAACTGAGGGTTACCCGATCTGTTTTGTAATGCATAAGTGTCTATACTTGGATGCATTAGTTTTATACATTATACTCTTAATGTGCAAGGATGGTATATTGTATACTAGATGTTATAACATGATCAGAAGTGGGTTATGCCATAAGTCCCCCATATAATTCGCAAAGTTGGCAGGATGGGTAGGTTGTGTGTCAGCTCAAAATGGATTGATATTACATGCATCCAAATCAGGCTGGGCTAACTCACCAACTATTTTTTCATTTTTTTGGAAGTTATTGTAGCAAGTAAAGCTGACAATCTTGGCCCATAATCCGAAAAACGGATTTGTCCGGATCATTTTAGATAACTTCTTGGTTCATTTGGGTGGTACAATTTCTGAAATGGTGTTGTTCTTGCTACCCCTTCTAACTCATTAATGATTCTTTTACCCCCTATTGACACAACAGGACCCCTTTTTTTATCGTTTTTCGTTCTATTCTCTGTCTTTCAAAACTCTCTCGTCAAATTTTATAACCTTGCCCTCAATAATACACTTCAAAATAGTTTTATCAGATTCGTACATTTTTGTATTTTTTTGCTTTTCAGTTTTTTTGTATTTTTTAGTCTAATCCAAGTACATATTCCGTACTTTTTCCTTTTAACATTCCCCCGTGATAATACACTCTAAAACAGCATAGCACTTCAGAAAAAAAAATGAAGTAAATATTTTCTGCTATATTGTTTGACAAAAAGTATCACATGATGTGCCAATACACAACCCTTGATCATACCCTTTCTGAAATGGCCAGAATGGGCCGACAGCTGACCTACTCAGTTTTTGAAGGAGTTAAATTGGGCTGCATGCTTCTTTTACACTTGTCAAAATGACCATTTTGTTTTTGACCAGTAAGTGATCTTAAGATAAACTACAGACCATGGCTACCCGCTACCACCATCGTCACCACCAATTGACGTCAATAAGTATTGGTTTATTTTAATAAGATATGTAGAGGAATAGTGAGAAGCAAAACAAAGAAAACACAGTTGACTATCATTTGAAGAACAATAATTTTGTAAAGCATGTATAATCAATTTCTTTTTTAATAAATAACAATTAAAAAGTATAAGTTAATATAATCTCTGTTTAGTTCTCTTGACGTGTTCACCCTTTGGTCTAGCTGCCGTTGGGCCTAATTATGGAGTGAAACATTACTCTGAGTTGTGACCTGCACTCATTAGACCCGTGTTTCAAATTGTCCTGATCGTTTTGGCCCTCTAACCTACATACTTGTCCTGACCGTTTTGATCCATTAACCAACTTAAGAACAAGAGGAACAAAAAAAATAAAAAAATGAATGTTACTGATATGAGAAAGATCTTAAATATCATCTACAACTACAGAAACAAGACAGATTATTGTGTAATTCATCTTGAGAAAGAACATTTTTTTGCTTTCAGTTTTTGGGATGCAAAATAGAAGTGCTTGAATACGATGCATAGCTATATGATCACTAGTTCCAACTTAGGGAGTCAAACTTTTTTTCTTCTTCCAGAAAGTGAGATGGCACACTTGATTACTTTTATAAATTGCAATTTACAGGTTTCGGGCTTTAAGTATGGTGATTAGAAGGTGTCATCAGATTACTTTGATATATCAACATTAGGGATGGGTTGTGGATTCAAATAAACCGTAAAAATGTTTATTTATATTTTACGATATTCTTATTTTTGTCGATAACAATCATAAAATCATTTTAACGAAATAAATAAAATACGTAAAGCTTTGAGCAAATAGTTTACTAACACATTTCACTAAACATATAAACCATTAAACATGTTTAGTTAAATATGTTATATAAAACAAAAACCATTTTTATAAAACACTTATAAGTAACTTTGGTTACTTGCATTGTATAAAAATACATAATAGTTCAATGTATCTTGAAATATATATGTGTTGGGTAAATCGTGATCCATAACCCATGGCCATGATCCATGCCCATGACCCATGTGCATTTACATCATGCATGACATCATGTTGGGTTAAACCCATGACCCATGACCCATAACCAATTGTCTATATATCTTGTATCTAGTTGGGTACCCATGACCCAAAGTCCATGACTCACGGTGCATTACCCATAACCCATAACCCGGTTTGTAACCCAAGACCCGGACTGATCTCACCAGACAGCCGGATCCCTTGGTTTACACTGGCCGGATCCCTTTAGGAAGGGATTCGGCGGATCCGGGTGAACAGTAGGCAGAAATGTCTATAAATAGTGAGTCATTTCTTCCTTATTTCCTACCCCCTCTTAGACATATATTCTCTTTATGTTCTAACCTCTTTAACCTCAGATCTAAAGATCTTCTATGTAGCTTCTCTCTTTGTGATTCTGTAGGTTCCTCTTAAAGGCGAAATCACGACCTCTTGAAGACTTGCAAGCTTAAGGTCATGAGTTGCTAGGCTTCGTCTTCATCAAGACCACTGAAGTGAACATTCTTGATGTTTCTTTTCTTTCTCCATTAGTGTGTTGTGTTAGTTGAAGGTGTTGGTATGTTGTGTTAATAGGTATATTCGATATTGGGTGTCGATGTGTGTTGTGATACTTGGTGTGTAGGGTGTTGGTTCCTCCATTGTAATGGAACCAGGTATCTAGCCTTGTACAGGATAAAGTGTAGGCAATGAAGGTTTGGCTCTACCTCGTGGAAGAGCTCGGTATTTAGCTTTGTACCGGATAAAGTGCAAGCGGCGTTGTGAAGGCTTCTCCGCCGATGAAAGGAGTTCGTGTTGTGTAGTTTTTATGGAACTCTCGAGTTGGGTACTCGGGGAGTGGAGTAGGGCAAGGAAGGTGTCCTTGTAGCCGAACCACTATAAATACTCGTGTTGTGGTTGTGTCTCTATAACTCTATCTCTTTGTTTAGTTTATATACTTTTCTTACTATCAATATCCAACACATTAAAATTAGATTGACATAAGTCGATCTATAAGTTTTAAACGTAGTTTTAATTGGTAAAACTATTCACCCCCCTTCTAGTTTTTCACAATTGGCATCAGAGTTTCGTTACCAAATTTTTTAAAGTATATTATACTTTGAAAACTTGAAACGCTCCGTGTATGTTTTGAAAACTACGAAGAAGGAAAAAACTTTTGTAAAAACTAAGTTTTACAAAATAATTTTTTTATTGATAGTTTTGATAGCATTACTTTCAATAATCATTCTTATTAGATACTTAACTCAAATTATTTTCTTTTAAGTATCTTTATAATAGGTAACCTCGAACACTTCTTAATCCAATCATACACCGAAGAAGCTACTTGAATACAAGAAGAATCTCTTAATTAACTAATTGATCCACCGTCCACGAACATGTAAATAGATCCTAATAGCTTAATCAATCAGGAGAAGTTTACAAAACTTGAAAATTGTTTTACCGCCATGAGAACCAGTAGAAAAGGTTAAGTTTTCAGAAACAGTTTCATGATGGTACGGTTTCATCAACAAAATATCAAAATACATTTGGAAACTCCATACAAAAGCAAAAGTCAAACTAGCCCAATAATCCCCAGTTGTGAACAATAAGATCTCATAAGTCCAAACAAATGAAACAACAAATAAACACTTTGTTCTAGATTTTTTTTAAAGAGGGAAGTAAAGTAAAGTAAATTAATGTAAAGAAAGAGGGATGAGTGAAAACAAAGTTCATAGATTTTTGCATGTTTTCAAGTTATAAGAAAAGAAAGTAAATTAAATTAGGTGGTCATATTTTATACTTTTTATATTTGTGAAAATTACTATTATAGCATTGCTCCATAATAAATACTCCGTATCCACTAAACACAAAGGTTCTTTTTGTCATTAAAGTCTTAATTTTTGTATTTTTTCTCTTTCATCACCTTTCACCTCAAAATGGGATGAAAGTTGAGACCAAAAATCTCAAGAACTTTACTCCTTTTCTTTTTACTTTACTTTCCTTTCTTTCCTTCTAAAAACTTAAGAACATGGTATGTTTTTTGTTTTTTCTATTTGCTTTCACTTTCTTCCCTAATGAAACTTGAGAACATAGTGAAAATGTTTAAGGGAAGTCTGAAAACAATAAAAGTGGTGTAAGTATGTGACATATAGTTCGAGTTAGAGCAGAATGTATATATTGCATAAAGTTCGAGTTAGAGCACAAGGTATATATATTGGAAGAGTGTTGGGAGAGAAATGTTGTATCTAAAAGATAGTTGCATTTGAAGGTATATATATTAAATTGTAATAAAAAAATAAAAAATATAATATATAGAAAATAGTTGTTATCGCCATAACGGCTATTTTCTATATATTATAGTGTACACCATTGCCATGCATATTAGGGGTATTTACGGGCGGTGGCTCGGTTCGGTCGGAGATTTTAACTATCTATCGCAGGAGAGTAGTTCATCTTACTATCCCGAATCGAACGTATTAGGCGGTTAACGGACATGCGGGTACCGAAATGAGCGGTTACCCGTTGTTCGAGTCACTGTTAACCATTCCAAAAATAATCGAATGGAATCGGACAAACAATAACATAAATTAGAACGTAATATGTCATTGTCGTAAAACAATAACATAAATTAGAACGTAATAATTAATCATAGTAAAGTTGTTCTGTCGCAATAAAAAATTCAAATTATCATATGTAACAAAATAACTAATACTATTTATTTGACATTTATAGTTACAATAAATTGAATCATATGTAATCCATGGACTTTAGTAAATGATCACATTAGGTTTGTAAAAATGCGTTATACGATAAAAGTAGTGCAAAAATATAGTGAATACTTGTACAATTTTATGAATGGTTTGTTGAAACCTACATGTATATTATACACGATTCAGGTAACCGCGGATAACTGAATATAAAACCGAAACCGAACCGTGATAAGCGGGTTTTCTCGATTTCAAAGAAAGGTTTCTTCGGTTATCGGTTTGCGTTTTGTCGGTTTCTGAGATTTTTTGAACACTCCTAATGCATATGTGCTACTCAAGTCATAATGTCATGGGGCACCGGTACCGTGGCAAACTATAACCATATTTGTGTGAAGCCATTTTGTTGGTATTAGGGTGTTGATAATTATAAGATTGCTTGGATAATTCTTGAATCGTGTATCACTTTCCGAATACAATTTATTCCTATTTGATGTCTTGGGTACTTATTCGTATATGAGAAGACAAGAACACACTAGAAAGATGTTTCCATATTAGAAGACGAAAATCAGTTTATAAAGGATAAACATATGGCGGTTGGCATGAAAAAGTTGCGTCATTTAATGAAAAGTCATGACCCATGAGAATAGTTAAAAACAACTCCTCAATTAACGACACTTTGGATCTGTCACAAGGGTTGCAACCTTTAGTGACGCTCCTAAAGGGCTTAGTGACTCCTTAGAATGTCACTAATGTTCTTATCACCAACATTTTCCTTAGGATCAAATAAAAATATATGAGTCTGTACTCCGCATCACCTAACTCATATTATAGTTTAACTTTAATCCCTTAGGTCTCGTGTAAATCACTATTACATAAAATACTTGATGACACTAAAATTGCCAACACATTTGAGCTATGCAAAATATCTATCGAACCAAACCAACAGACATGTGCCAATTAATAGGTTATTTATCATTATTTCTCAATTAATGGGTTATTTATCATTATTTCTTTTTTACTCATTGAAACATGTCAAAGATTTCTTATAATTCCAAATTTTATATGCAACTTAAGTTATGATATGAAATAATAATAAGTATTATAAGTAGGTATACATATGTAACTAAAGAATATTTGGCACTGTGTTACAATTGAGTTGTTGAAGCTGGTGTTTAGATATTTTTATGTTGTCTTAAATTATTCTAATGATCGAGAATGAAAATCATTAGAATAAATGTTACAATCATTACAATAATAATACAGTTTAATAGATATTTGCATTGGAAAATATATTCAATTACTTTTGTCAGTGTTGCAAAAATCGGCCGAATAATCGGTAGTCAGCCATACACCTTGTAGAATTTTGAAAATCGGTCTGGAAAAAAATCGGCCAAAAATCGGCCGAATCGGTCAAAAATCCGCCGAATCGGTCAGCTTTAAAAAATAATAATTTCACTTATGACTCATAATGGGGATCGTTTATTTCACTTCATAATGGGGATCGTTTATTTCACTTATAACGCACAATGGGCCTCATAATCAAAATTGGAGTCTTTTATTGAGGTTTGGAAATATAGTAGGCTTGAAATCAGTTAAGATCTTTAGTTTGGTTTCCAGAAATACCCAAAACTTGCAAGAAATGCCAATCTGATTAATCACCGATTAATCCCGCCTTGACCGATTACTCGCTGCAGGGTGGTCGACCGCCCGACTACCGATTCACGATTTTTGCAACATTGACTTTTGTACAGTTTTAGACTCTCAAACCATTTGTTACATTTTGTATTAGATTCTTTGAAAGTAAACCCATTATAGCAAATACGCTTTAAACATGACCCACATTAACCAATTTATGTTGAAATTTAAATTAAAACTGGTGCATATTTATTCAACAACCGACATAATAAATGGTAAATAAACTTGAATTATAAAGTTTTGAGAAAAAACTTTTTATGACCCTTCATAAGTCTGTAAAAAATAATTAAAAACCATAAATAAAACAAATCAAAGATTAGATTTTTTTTAATAGGGTTAATATACACAAAAGTTACTAAAGTTTACGGAAAATTTGTCCTAAGTCACTAAAGTTTTTTTGTTGTTATTCAGTTACTCAAGTTAACGGGTTTATTATATGGGTTACTCAACGTTTAAAAAGTGACATTCTTGTTACTACAGTGTGGGCAACCGGATGATTTACGGTTCCTTGTCCACGTCATCACTATAGTTTGAGATGTTTAAGCAAGTTACTATAGTTCACGGGGTTTATTAAATAGGTTCTCGAACCTTAAAAAGTTACTATCCGTTTTATACATTTATGTTTGTTTTATCTGTTTCGTTTTTACGTTTTCTCCATTTTCATACGTTTTTATCGTTGTGTACGTATTCTTTGTTGTCGTTCTTTTTTTACATTTTCTCCATTTTCGTCGTTTTTATATTTTCGTATATTTTTTACGTTTCTATTTGTTTTATCGTTTGCGTATGCATTTCTCTGTTGTCGCACCTTTTTTACGTTTTGTACATTTTATATATATTTGTCCATTTAAATCGCACGTTTTGTATGTATTTATCCGTTTTATATGTGTGTCGTTTTCTCTATACCTTTTACGTTTCATACATTATTGTATGGTTTGTACATTTCGTTCATTTTCATACATTATCTTACGTTTTATGCGTTTTCATACTATTTTTACGTTATTCTACACCTTTGTATGTTTTATACGTTTTTATGTTTTATATGTTTTACGTTATTCTACGTTTTTGTACGTTTTCATATCAAAACAAAAAATTACTTCCAAAAAAGTCTAATAACGTCCAATTATGTAAAACAAAAATACAAATGTGTGCAAAATTGTAAAAAAGCGATGCAAAACAGAACAAAATTGTAGAAGGCTCAGAAGCGTATAGTAACTTAAATGAACATTTTGGCAAACTTTAGTAACTTATTTGTATATTAACCTATTTTTTTAATATAAATGAAATCTAAAATATTTGCCACGTAGTATTATTACCGTTAATTCTATGTTACCAAAACAAGAGTAACAAATATAACCGGTCACAATAAGTTGAGTAACCTGAATAGCAACAAAAAAACTTTAGTGACTTAGGACAAATTTTCCGTAAACTTTAGTAACTTTTGTGTATATTAACCCTATTTTTATTTATTAAAAAGGGTTAATATACACAAAAGTTACTAAAGTTTACGGAAAATTTGTCCTAAGTCACTAAAGTTTTTTTGGTAACAAATATAACCGGTCACAATAAGTTGAGTAACCTGAATAGCAACAAAATTTTCCGTAAACTTTAGTAACTTTTGTGTATATTAACCCAATAAAAATACATTACCCAAAAAGTTAGAAAAACGCACGCGGACATTATAACTAGTATAAGTGTGTACAATTACAATAAAGCTACACTTATATGTGTAGCAAATGTTTTTACAATTTTTATTATAAACATTTTTTTGCAATTTTGCCACACTTTTAGGTGTGGACATTCAATTTTTTTCACACTTATAACTATAGAAATTTGTATAATATCTCCACACTTATATGTGTAAAAATTTTTGTCACACCCATTATTACCATAAATAAGAAAGTGTGGAATCAATAATTTTACACATTTCTTAATTGTGGCCATTTAGCCTTTAAAATGTAAAGAATTAATTTAGTTTTTTGTAGTGGCTCATGACCATAAACAACCATATACGTACATCAGTCGCAAATTTTCAAATATTTTTACCACACAACACACAACCATTGTGGCACAAAGATCAAACACACTTCACACAAAACACACAAGGAACACACTTCAAACAAAACACAAAAGGAACACACCCGGTTAAAAGAAAAAAAAACATGAAACCCACACCCAAAACACACCTAACGGTTTCATCTTCACAGAGCCACCACCAATCCACCGCCTACGACACTAGTGACACCACTCCACTCCTGAGACACACACTCGGCTAGCTAGTCTTGTAACCCAACCGATGAATGATGAAAGATGATATGATAGCTACTTGCGTCACATGTCTAAGCTTATGTTTCTACATTCACATGTTTAAACTGACACTTATTTTTTTTGTGTGTATCAAACTGTTGCACTAAAAAAATACCTCTATTCTCCACACTTATTTTATTATGGTATGGTCAAGTGTGGACACTTTTTTATATTGATAATAACTTTGCTACATTAATATGTGTCACAAATATTTTAAAAATGAGTTTTTTTAACTTGTGCCCTAAGGGCACAAGTTAATAAGGGCACAAGTTAAGCACAACAAAATTACACAAAAAGTACATAGAGATCCACATAAAAGTACATTTGTCTGTACTTTTATGTGAATCTATGTATACTTTTTCGTAGGCCCATGTGTACTTATGATGTGCTTAACTTGTGCCCTATGGCACAAGTTAAAATTTATCCACATATATAAGTGTGTACAATTACAATTATATAAATGCAATTCCCCCATTACAATAAAGCTACACTTATATGTGTAGCAAATGTTTTCACACTTTTTGTTATAAACATTTTTGCAATTTTGCCACACTTTTAGATGTGGACATTCAAATTTTTTTTTCACCCTTTTAACTATAGAAATTTGTATAATATCTCCACACTTATATGTGTAAAAAAAAAATTGTCACACACCCATTATTACCATAAATGAGAAAGTGTGAAATTAATAATTTTACACATTCTTAACTGTGGCCATTTGGCCTTTAAAATGTGAAGAATTAAACTAGTTTTTTTTTTGTAGTGATACCTCTATTCTCCACACTTATTTTGCTACGGTATGGTCAAGTGCGGACAATTCTTTATAGATAATAATTTTGCTACATTAATATGTGTCACAAATTTTTTAAAAATTAATCCACATATATAAGGTGCGTTTGGTATGCAAAAATCGGAATGAAGGAATATTTTGATTCAAAAAATAGTTGTTTGTTTAAGATGTAAATCTATCAAATATTGGAATAAATGATATATATGTTCCATACTCCATATACCATGAAGGTAATGTATAAATCTATCATAGGTGCTGGTCCACCACTACTATCAAACTCATTACAATTACAATAAAGCTACACTTATATGTGTATCAAATGTTTCTACACTTTATGTTATAAACATTTTCTGCAATTTTGCCATACTTTTATGTGTGGACATTCAAAATTTTTTTCACACTTTTAACTATAGAAATTTGGATAATATCTCCACACTTATATGTGCATAAAAATTTGTCACACCCATTATTACCACACGTGAGAAAGTGTGGAATTAATAAGTTTACACACTCTTAACTGTGGCCATTTTGCCTTTAAAAATGTAGAAAATTCAACTAGTTTTTTTATAATGTATTGTTTTTTCTATTGAATGTATAAAATTTATTGTGTATATCTTTATGGGTAAAGTTCGATATATTTGGATCATCATTTAAATATGTATCTAACTTACCCGTAATAATACACGCAATAAAAAAATTAAAAATTTATATATTTAATATGAAAAAGAAAATCAATACATAACAAAGGAATAAGTGTCAAGATACATTCGTATATACCGTTATTATACCATTTCTAAACAACCACATGATTTTATAATAAGGGGGAATTGCATATATACCCATTAAAACTTATATATTTGTATATTTCCTCAAAACACAAGTTTTTATTGCATAATGTACAATGATGTTTAAGCATGTTTTGGAGAAATATGTAAATATGCAAGTTTTAGTGGGGATATATGTAATTGACAATCTCAAATTGTAGACAATATATGCATGGTTTGTTTAGCTCATTGCCAGGACGTTTCGTACTTTCTTGTTTTAATTACAAAGAAGTATCAACTCTTTATCATTATACGTGATCAAATATAATGTTAGGCTCAAAGTTAAGAAAAAAAAAAGAACAAAACAAAAAAGACACAAGTACTCAACAATGTTTGAGAGAATAACCGGCCATCATTTTGTTTTTCAAAAGGCCATGGAATAATGTTAACTGCAAATAGAAACAAAACAAAATATATCATTTAAATTGTACAAACACTCTTGTTAGAATAAATTAACAATGACTCCACAAGACACTAGTTATTATAAATATACACTTATTCATCTATAGTTCCATATCAATCATATTAACAATGGAGAAAAACACCAAAGCCAATACCTATCTTTACGTACTTCTATTTCTTTCCTTCTTATTCATTCAGTCAGGTAAATCCACATGGCAATCAAAATTTTCTTATGCTCTTACCTGTTTTTGTTACTATCTTTGAAAAATAAATTATATTGTTAATACCTTCGGTGTGCACTTTTTTTCTTTTTAAAAACAGGAAAAGGGTATGCGGCTAGTGTTAAAATCTAAAAAAACTTAGAAAAAAAAAAAAAAAACTTTTTACACAAAGTATTGTGCTTAAAGGGTATATACGTGCATACAGCTTTAAGTATGTTTGGCTTTACCTCCAAGAAATTTTAAAGAGGTCTTATAACACATATGTAAAACATATCTTGTATGCAATAGTGTTAACAGTTATTACGTTATATATATTTCATGTAGATGTGGTATTGGGTACCAAAGAAACACAGAACGTATGCGCGCGGTTAAGCGAGTCATGGAGTGGGCCTTGTAACGACTCGAGTCTGTGTGCTCAGCTGTGTCATGATCATGAAGGGGCACTAGGTGGAGCCTGTCATCCCCAAGAATATGGGAATGACTGTTTTTGCTACTATAATTGCAAAATGTGAAGAAATTACTCGGTTCTTAGATGTGTTGCTCTTTAATAAAACAAATATGAGTTGGGTTTGAATATGATGGATATATACAAATGTTTTTCGTAAATTATATTGTTGGCTTCTATTATGAATGGAATAACATATCACGTAATTAACCTTTTTATATATGTGAATGAATCAAGGTGGTGGTTGATAAATCTCATCAGGTTTTGACTAGTCATCCAAATAGATGGGCATCCGTTACTGAATGAACGTTCAAAAATTATGTGTAACGAGTGTGGAGAGTTTGATACTAACGAGCAAGGTTATAAATAGCACGAGGCGTGACGTGGCGGCATGACCAAATTTCACGTTTTAGCGATTAAGGCGAAGTTTTTACGTTTATAAGACGTGACATAATGCGGCACAAAGTATGAAAATATTTATATATTTATATCATATTTTATATATATCATGTTTACAAAAAGACGTGGCATAAGATGTGGCGTGGCGACATAACCAAGCCTTACGTCTTTACGGAGACTTTGCGCACCTTTTAGAACCATGCTAACGAGTGTGGAGAGAGTTATTTCAACCAGCTGAAACTCTTGACATACGTAAAGAAGATAAGTATAGCCGTAAAGCAATGCTCGCTGAAAGTTTTAATCACAAAGCATATGCCGCCGTAATTACAAAATATCCGACATCGCAAAGCATGAGTAGTTACTATAATTGAAGTACAATTAATATATACCAAATTAACTTAATACTCGTAAGTCGTAACCACAGAAAATGGCCCGATTGACAATGTTAATTACCTCTATCACTATACCTTTTTTATTCCTAATAATATTACTCCGTATTGAAGACTGCAATGATGTTGCATTGTGTAAACAATAATGACATTTAACCATTTCATCACATCATTAAAGGCCCGGAATATAATTCATCTCAAGATTAAGGGCACGTTAGTCATTTAATGAATACTTCTTACAATCTCTTTGCAAGCGAGAAGATAGTGAAAACTTATTCAATAATACTATCATGGTACCAGCGCAAATCAGCGGTTCGGAGGCAAATTGTGTTTAACGATTTTCTGATTTTATGTTTTTTTGCTGAATATTGTTTAACAATTTCTAAAAATGAAAGATGATAGTTTTTAGAAATTGTGTATTTGTGTTATGAGAATGAAGAATTAATATGCCTTTATTATATATCCAAATTCAAAAAGTTATTAATTTTAACTATTTAAACATATTAAATTCATTATATTAGTTATATTTTATTATTGTAACATGCATCCAATTTAATGTCATAGTTTAATGTGTAATTAGTGTGCTTTTAAAGTTTTAAATGTCAAAAGTTACTAATAATAGCAAGTGTGTAAGCTTAAATTTTTTAAAACTTCTAAAAATAAAAGTCCTAAATGTGTTAACTTACTATCTTATAATAGAGGATGAATTTCTCTCATATTAATTATTTTAAGATTTTCATATATAGAATTTTAAACAAATACAAGTTACAAAGCATTAGTTACAAGTATTTAAGCACAATTACAACTAAAAATAACACTATTCAACCTATACAATTAATACACAATTTAATTCACTCATTCACAAAAAAATACAACTATTTAAGCATAATGTACAATCTAATTAAGCTAACATAACAAAAATTTGAGATCCAGCATCACAAAAAAAAATTGAGATCAAGCAGGGAGCCCAAAACATGAATGTGACAAAACGTATCATATTAAACATGACTACTTGTGATTTCGGAATCGCCTTTAATTAAATCTAATCATCCATTCAATCATTAGAGGCTTCGGTACCCAGCGCCAAGGCTGGTGTTTTTCGGCAAAACGCGACCGGATGGCGTGAGCTCCACACCGTGGCTCGTGTTTTCGCGTTCTTAGCCGTCAAGACTAGCCAAATAGTCCCGAAAACGCGACCGACGCACGAGCACAATATCGAGCCTCGCGCTTCCTTTTTTGGCGTTATCCCGCTTTGAACGTGTTGGTGTGTGTTTAATGAGTGTCTTGTTAAAAGATGTTTAAGATTGAAGAGGGCAAATGGATGTGTGTTTAATGAGTGTGTTGTTAAAGATGATGATGACAAAAGGGAAAAACAATATGCAAATAATGGGAGAGATGGGGGCGTGGTAACATATGCATATACTACGTAATTAGGGTTAGGTGGTTTTATTTTGTTTGATTGGATGGGCTTTATATTTCAATTGCGTATAATTCATTTTGGGTTGGGTATATGGATTAAAAACCTTAACCGAATTTTACTTTTGGTTAATGGTTATTATAAATTTGAATTTTGCAATATTTGAATTATGGTTGTATTTTGGTTTCTAATTTATGTGGTTAATGGTACTGTACTTTTTAATATATTTTTTACTAACGAAAATTTTAATTTTAGTTAAATGTGTTTAAGTAAATGAAAAAGGAAAAAATATATATATGTAGGGTCTAAAGTGGATGACGACACCGAAATGGTGTTATAGGAGGGAGGATTTTTGGTGTTATGGAAAAAAAGTCATGTGGCACCTATGAACACATTAAAATAACTAGCGGGACCACAGAATGCGGTGACGGACACCGATGACTAATTTTGTGACGATCTAATATACGCTTTTTTAATAGTAACTTTACCCGGATGAATGACACTTTTAATTAAAACGGCTTAAGCACGAATGGCGCAGGCCAAACGGTCATGTATTAACGGCTCGAGCCCGAACGGCAGGCTAAACAAAATTTTGATATCCAGTAAATTTATTGTCAAAAGAACATAATAAAATAAAAACATGATTCAACGAAAATTTTATTTCGTACCATGCCGTAACGCTGCGGTACCTCGCTATATATAGTTAAGATTAGATTTTTAACAAAATTAATCTCTACTACTTAGGGTGGTGGCATTAATGCCATCCATACCTCACTTATACCTCACCACCCACCAATAATATCATTCCACCTAATCTTATACCTCACCGTACTTTTCTAGTGGCAACTATGATTCCATACCTCACTCAATTTTATTTTAATATTTCATTAATATTTGTGCTTCACCATGCCATGCCGATTCGGCAATGTGTACCGACTGGATCCCAAACCGAACCATAGCTCACTCGAGGCAATGGTGTTGCCGCACGGTATGAGCTCATACCGAGCCATACCTTGCACCGTTGCCACCACACTTATAAAAAGTTTATAAAGAGTTTATGTATCTTTTTGAAATCAGGAATTTTGAATCTTTAAATTTATATTAACGTAGTTTGCATAAATAACTTTCAAGTACTTTTTAAATTTTAAAAAATTTCAAAATCTTGGCAATTTAGATTATGTTTTTTCTTGATTAATTTTAAACTTGACAAATCTTCAAAACACGCACTATATTAATTTTAAAAAATACACGTTTGCATTAAGAATCAAACCAAATCATTATTTCGAAAATATAATTATTTATCGCTATACACCGTCGCTTTGCACGAGTATACGTCTAGTACATAAGAAATGGCCATATTTTTTTTGAACACGTTTTGAATAAAAGAAAGCAAGCAAGGCGCTAGGAAAAGTTACAAGATATGGAAAGAGCGTTACATGGATAAATAAGCCATTCTAACCAATTTAGACATGCTTTTTTATATCTAGAAGAAATCCAATTGAAAGACATAAGAAATACCCAACTAAATACCCCACACATACTTACGAACCAAATAATAAATAATAAAAACATTAAGGAGGGCCCACTTTGCACAAATACATAGGCGGTGAAGAGCTCATCATTCATCTCCAAAATGCTCATTCCTCACGCGTGAGGAATGGAGGTGCCAACAAAGGTGGCGCATGAGGTAGCTGGCTTACCGTAGGCTCTGACATTGCTAGAAGCAGCTTTAGATGGTGCTACTGAAAGCACAATTGACCTTAAAACAAAGTTCCAAAATCACCATCCACTCAAATCCAAGAATTTCCAACTATCTCACAAAAAGAACTTTTTCCATAAACCTTTTTCTATCACCTATTTCACCACATAATAAAAATGTGACCCCTTAACTATGAAAATTGAAAACTATAAAATGGCTTACTCAAATCACTTATCCGCTATTAGAGTATTGAGTATGATGGCATCAACTCATACGTGTCAGTTTTCCACCTCAGCATCACATCACCAACTCACTTAACTCATTCACACATCAAAATACCTCCTCCCTAATAACATATCAAAAAGGTCTCACCCATCATTTTTTTTTTCTTTTTTTTTTCCAAACAAACTAATTTCAATCATTAATTTAAAATACAAATAATAATTTTAATAAAATTACATTTAATTTTAAAAGTTATATTCAATTTTCATAAAAAGTTATATTAAAATTTGAAACAAACAGAAAAACAACCAAAGCCCATTAAGAGCCTATTTCAGCAAACCAATAACTCATAACCAAAAAAAAATAAGTAAAATTGTCATCTTCCTCACACACATTAATACACACATGATTGTATTACTTACTTAAACAAACACATGTATTGTATAACTCATTTAAATTTTATTCTTTTTTTGAATTAAGATGTCGGAGTCACTCATATTCGTTGTACTTAATTGTTTTTGGCGTAATAATATTTACCGGGGAAACATTTTACCCAAAAAAGAAACATTTTTCTTCCACTCACGCCCGTTAGTCAACCGGCTAACTCACTCACGCAACTCGCTTCCAGTATGGTGGCTATTGACTGACGCTGTCAGTTTATGTGACATGTCGAAGTGGCAGGTTATGTGCGCCACGATACTCGGTACTCTTATTGTAGGTGTAAAAGTGAACATATTCTCGATTTTATCGTACCATAAACTATAAACGTTGTATCACCATATATAGGCGTAGTAGTATACCAATTAACTATGGTTTATTAAATTGTAGCAAACGTTTTTCAAAATCTCGTCTTAATACGTGAACTACAAAATGTTTCGTAAAACGCTACAAGTTTCCAAAAAAAAAGTTTAAATATACACATATATTGTGTTGTCATATAAAAATAATGCCATGTTAGATTTGTGGTCTCACAAGTTACAAAATGAAACTTAAAAGAGATTCATTACTCTTTCCGTCACAAATTAATATTCCACATTTTTTTTAGATATATCAATTTAATTGTTCGATACTAAAAATTAATAGAAAAAAAGATTTTAGTTAATTAATTAATGATAAAATTGTCATTTTGTTAAAAAAAAAATCAATAATATTCTGTTTTTTCTTTTTGTTAGTTGTGTGTTTTTTTCGAGGAAACGGGCTAACTTTTATAGTGTAACAATCTCTCTCCGTAAAAGTTTACTTCCTCCGTCTCGTATATTTATCATTCATATTTTTTTATGGATGCCTCAAATTAATCATTCACTCTACCCATTTTAGTAAGAAAAGAGAATATAATGGGGAATATTCTATTTGGAGGTTGAGAGTTATAATGGTCCACTTTTATTAATATTTATGTTTTGTCTCGACAATAAATTTGAGACGGAGGGAGTATTATATAATCATGCGCAAAATTTCTTATGATGTGATAGTTTCAACATTTAACAAAGTGTGTTTTATCTTTTTTATTTTTAAAAAGATTTTCTAAAAACAATCCTATAAGTTTTGTTTAAGTATTTCATAATTAAAAAATTAACATTTAATAAACACCAAATATTCTATAGTTAACATCCCTTATCATTTTTAAAATGACTAGTAGGGTACCCGCGCATTGCAGCGACGAATATTTTCTGGTGAATCATGTATTTTAGTTTATTATGTTCTTTTCGATAATAAATTTACTGGATATCAAAATTTTGTTTAGCTTTGCGCCTGTTTGGTCCACGCCCATTCGGGCTCTACCTGCTTGGACCGTGACCGCTCGAGCTCAGCTCATTTGGTTCGCTGCTGCCTCGCCTCAGCTCATTCACATTGCCTGCCTCTTGAATATCAGTATAATGTTCTTTATTATTTGTATTAGTGACATTTAATGATAAATTGTGTTTAAGTTGGTTGTACAATATAATTGATAATTTGTATTTATTGTGTAAGGGGTGTTTTAATAACTGCATTGATTGTATTTATTGACCAGTTAATTAATTGACTATGTTATATATCTTGACCACATTAATATTGCTTTGTATTTTGTACATTAAGCTTTAAGACTTGTAAGTCTTAAAATTAAGATTGATGAGAAAGATCATTAATAGTGCATTATGTATTATACAATAGGCTTTGTAGTTTGTAAGTCTTAATTTTAAAACCATGAAGAGAGAGATTCATTCCTCTATTATAAGTAGTATAGACCAGAAGTATATAATTATTGAATATATGAGTTCATTAATTGTCATGTTTGTAAATTTGGAATGCTTAAACAAAACTCTTATGTAGCGTTAGGTATGTTGTAATCAAAGTGAAAATGAAAAAGACTAGTACGGTGGAATTAAAAAATCATGTTTATTTACACATTTACAATGTAATGATTCATTACACGGAATGACTTATTACACAAAAAAACTATTATTTTCATTCCTTAGGGGTCATTGTTTTTTCATTATATCTTTTAATAGAATAAAATTTACATAAAAGCCTATCGGTTAACTAACAACATTAAATAAACTTCATGTCATAATGATCATTTTAGTCTTTTCTCTATCGATTCCATTACGTCCTATTTTACCAACTAAATATGATAATAAAAGTAATAAATCATTATATTGCGTCATTCATTTCATTAAATCTTTTATTCATTCATTTGATGTTTTATTCCGTCACCAAACGAACTTGTATTTAGCAAATGGGAAGTGATTTGCACACTCCCAAATATGATTGTGACACTTAAAATTTGAGTACATAATTAAAAATAATGTGAGAGTATAAATATTCAAATACTCAAAATATAAGTGTCCATATCATTTTTAAAAGTATGCAAATCAGTAAGTTAGCAAATCCCATTTTTAAAAACACTCAATAACCAAGTAATTTTACATCATTTAATGAGATATTTTGCTGATTATTCACTCTCCCTTATATTTTGCAATGAAGAAGAATTATGAGTGAGAGTGTGTTTGTTCCTCTCTCCATCTTTTATGGCGTGAACATTATACCACCACTACAACCCATTCCATTTGTGTACAATTCACACACAAACACACTCACTGTGTGTACAAAAATAAAACCTTCTTCTTTGCATGCTTCACCAAACACCAAAACAATAACCCAAATAAAAAAATATCATCATCATCAAA
Source organism: Chrysanthemum lavandulifolium (assembly GCA_022545495.1). Classification (NCBI taxonomy): domain Eukaryota; kingdom Viridiplantae; phylum Streptophyta; class Magnoliopsida; order Asterales; family Asteraceae; genus Chrysanthemum; species Chrysanthemum lavandulifolium. The sequence continues at coordinate 102,207,478 of CM040238.1, read as the reverse complement.
TATTTAGTACCCATTTCTTAAAATAAAATTTTAATCTTACCCGGATGAAAAAGATTGGTGATTTGTTATGGGTTTTTTGTTTCTTGAAGTGGGTAGTTTAAATTTTTAGTTTTTATTTAGTGTTTTAAAGATTGCATTTTTATCTTTATTTTCCTCTGTTTTTTGTTTATCTTCCTTTTTATTTTTGTGTTATTTGGTAAGGGTTTTTTATTTTTAGTGTTTTTTGATCATTTTCTTGATGTGGGTAGTTTAAATATTTAGTCTTTAGTTGTTTTTTTTATAAAGATTTTGTTGGTTTTTTTTTTTCTGTTTTTTTGTCTTTTGTACATTTGTTGTTTTGTGTTGATGTTGAATATGAAAGATGATGAAGAACTTGAAATGTTGTTGGGTGAGATCCCTCATGCCACGTCATCATTTCATGTTAATAGTCCAACATTGGATAGAATGATGATGTATGATGAGTCATTATATGGTAATTCATTGTATGATATACCAGCATCATCATCTTCATCACCATTAGCTTTTGGTTCATTGCATGATACTATGCATAAGCCTTACTTGATTCCGAGAAGCCCTTATTTAGAACTGCCTGAGTCGCCTTTTCGAAAAGAAGTTGATGAGGATTTGATGAATGAAATTAGTAGAATGTGTATTAATGAGGAACAAAATGAGGGTTTGTTTTGCAAAAATCAACTAAGTTCGAGTAGATTTGGGGGTTTTGATTATGTTGAACCTAACACCTGTTTATCTAGAATCCATCAATCGAGTTTCGATGGTAATATGGTAGATTATTGTTACCAATGGGGAATTCCAGCTCATATTGGGATGAATGCAATGATCGAAAGGGGTGTGGGTTTAGGTGTAGGTTCACAAATGCAAAATTTACCTTATATGACCCGTTCAAATGTTAGGCATAACATGAACCATGATCCTCATCAGTTTCACTTGGCTGTTGGTGGTTCATCAAATTTTAGAACCACTCGTGGGGAATTTAGGATTGGGCTCGATGGTTTAGCCAATAGTGAGGATAGTTTGATCATTCAAGGTGAAGATTTAAGTCGTGTTAAAAAGATGTTTGCCAGTCCTTGTGAAGGTGGTCGAACCAAGGTTAAAATATCATGTTCTTCACAATTAAGGGATGCTCAACGGTATATTTATGTGATGGCGAAAGATCAACAAGGGTGTCGGCTTCTACAAAAGATTTTTGATGAGGGAAATCCGCAACATGTGCAGATTGTGTTTAATGAGATTATTGGGCATGTGGTTGAGCTTATGATCAACCCTTTTGGGAATTACCTTATGCAGAAACTTCTGGAAGTGTGTAATGAAGAACAAAGAATGCATATCTTGATGGAAGTGACTTGTGAACCGAGGGCTCTTGTTCACATTTCATTGAATACTCATGGGTAACGAATCTTTTTCTTTTGTTAAATATCATTTTTAAGGGTGAAAAACATCAACGGATCTTTGCAATTTTATAGGACCCGGGTGGTACAGAAGCTCATAGAGACTATAAAGATGAGACTGCAAGTTAAGCTCGTGATTTCTGCACTAAAACCAGGGTTTCTTGCTCTTACAAAGGATCTCAATGGTAATCATGTCATTCAGCGTTGCTTGCAGTGCCTCAGTTATGAAGATAATAAGGTTTGTAATTGTGAAGATTTAGCGTAAAATTAGGTTTACTTTTGAAGGTTATGTGTTTTTAATGATTGAGCTCATAGTCTCTTGCATTACGATTTGTTAATTTTTTATGTCACATGCAACTTATTAGTTGAGTAAATCAGTAAATATTGATCATAAATGTTTGTTGAGGGTGTCCTTTACATCAAGCCTTACTGGTTTCATGTGCTATAATGACATGGGCACATGGCGCCTAAACCGTTTGAATGCGGAATGTGATAGAATTCATCTTAAACTATTTGAATGTGAGGTTTTAAATTGTATTAATGATCTATAGATTCATTTGATTTGGTCAATGGGACCAAGTAGGAGTGAGGCACTCCTTGCTTTGACTTTGGAGGTCAAATAGATAGTTTTTCCATCCTTTGAGTTATCATACGGACGTAAACATTCTCATCAAAAACTTGCTGCGTATGCTTAACCTTGTAATTCATACCAAATGTAAATTATTAATTCTGATATTTTTTAGAAATTATATACAAACTTTATACTTAGAAAATATCAGCTTTGACCTCAATTTTTCATTACATGCTATGGTTTCTTGGCAACCTTTGGTGTTATAAGAATATGCTGTATTTAGTATGTCTTGGTGCACCAGAGTTGTTCTCAGTTTTTTTAATTTCCGAAAGCACCTCTTGATATATATAAACTACGTTGGTTGCAGTTCATCTTTGAAGCTGCAACAAAATATTGTGTTGAGATAGCCACCCATCAACACGGGTGTTGCGTGTTGCAAAGATGCATCAATCACTCAACTGGCGACCATCGTGAAAAACTAGTCTCAGAAATCTCAGCAAATGCCCTCCTTCTAGCACAGGATCCATTTGGGTATGCTAACAAAAGATCGTGTGAGTTTTCATTTTTATGCAGTCACTAATGATTCTAACTCTTATCTTGCAATGCAGAAACTATGTTGTACAGTACATTATTGAAATGCAGATTCCCTTAGCCGTGTCCAAGCTGACCTTGGAATTTGAGGGTAACTATGTCCACCTTGCTACCCAAAAATTCAGCAGCCACGTGGTCGAGAAATGTTTAGCCATGTTAGATAGTCAAGTCAGGTCAACCATTATCCGTGAGCTTATGTCTGCTACTCATTTTGAACAGTTGATTCAAGATCCACATGCCAACTATGTTATTCAAACCGCACCGTGTTGCTGAGGTCTGTAATATTTCACACAAATATAAATTGTGATTCTTGTAGATGTAGCTGTTTTGACCTCTTACCTTTAAATGGGTCGATTTGGGTTGTATTGTATCTCCAAGGGTTACCTAAAGTGATAAAATTTCCTCTTCAAACCCTTTGCCCAAATATGTGCGACTCAGATTTTATACCACCTCTATTTAATGTAATAACAGCTGACACAATCTATAACCCGTGTGTGCAGGGTTCAGCTCATAGCTCATTGGTGAACGAATCGAGTCCTACAAGGCAATGTCACGAAACAGCCCGTACTCGAAAAGGATCTTCAACAAGCTTTTGAGGAGGTGAATGAATGTATAATGATAATGTTGTTGTTTCTTATTATGTCCTTTGGGCTGCATTGTTTTAGCAAATGTCCTTGTGCTCGAAAACTGGATTTTTTGCTGTCAAAATTGTGTTTATAGTATCGTAGATATAGATAGACAGGGAAAGCAAATTTTGGGTTAAGGCTTGCTTAAAAGGTTGATGACAATGTTGGTGTAGTTTATCCTATGTTGTCTATGTAACTACTGGATGTTTACTCGTCATATTTTGAGTTTCTTTTCTTTGTTATTGCTCGGCGTCTAAAACCTTTAGAAGCAAAGGAGCAGTTGGAATACTTGATATCTCTTTAGGGAAGTAGAATGTACTGAATGCCTGCTGATAGAGTTTATAAGTTGGAATGGATAACTAATGGTGGCATATCCGCAGGGAGGGGTGTCAAAATAGCTTTTAGGTTGAGGCTAGTTAGTTTTAGTACCAGTCCCGTCGGAGCCAGAAAATTTAATCAAAGGTGGCAACAAACAATAAAAAAAAATACGATAATGGGTCGATTTTTTTTTGTTAAGTTTAAAAAGGGTCGGTTCGGTTCTAAAACCACTTTTTTTAGGCAATTAACATGGATTAAAGGAGCAAACAAAATAAAACCGGAATAATAGCGTAATTTTTTCAAGCTTATAGTAAATAAGTTCAACTTTCTATTCTCACATACAAACTTTTGTCAATAGCATTATAGCAGTATGAATTTCGCTCAAAAAGAAATAACAGTATGAATGTCGGAAATAGATATTAAGTTATATTTAATGATACCCACATTCCAAAGTTTTAAATATTAAATTGGTAAACTGCATATCACTCTCCAGTCTCCACCCTTCTTTTTCATTATCCACCTCCTTTTTACATATCTTTTCTGGCTTCAGTTTACGTTCTCGGTACTGACTTCAAGAAAAAAAAAATTTGAAGAACAATTGTTGAGATTTTCTTCCAAGAGAGGGCACTATGCTTTCTAAACTGAGGGCAGTGCAACTTTTAACAACTAACTTAACCATTTTTCTTACTAATTTAGCTACTCTATCATAGCTTTATTGGGGGTATTTCCCCCACTCCTTGCAAGGTGGCTCCGCCCCTGAGTCCCGAAATGGGTCGGTCGCGTTGAGCCGTTAAACCGAAAATTCTGTTAGTCCATTTTTAGAAACTTGTAATGAATTATTAATGTGTTAATTATCAAAAGAGAAAGTTAGTATTTTTTAAACTATATTAAACCTTTGCATTGTATATGTGAATGTCATATTATATATTTTACCTATATTACATTCATTGGGACTCTTAAGAATAGTAACTTTGTGTTTTTTTTTATATTTCTAACGGGCCCCGTGGATTCTTTTCTTTTGCCTACCCGAACCGCTATTCATCTTTACTCACAAAACACGCTTATCTTTTAGATCCGACGGGCGTGACTCCAGAAATATCCGTGAGTTTAGGCTCGAAGGGAAGAAATTCTTCCTTGCTACTGATGCGATTGTGAGAGAGAGCCTTTGCTCAGATCATCAGATTCGATTATTGTATGTTGAATTTGTGGATGGCCTCTTGCCATTTGTTCCTGCTACAGGTCATGCCATTTTTTCCTCCACACATTCTTATTTTTGCTTGATATATTGCCTCATGCCTGTGATTGAAGTTAGGTAGATCAATTATTTGTGTTGGAAATAAAAAAACCGCCTCACTCTTTGCGCCGTTTGATGCTAGGTTCGATGTTTTTTCTTTTGGTTTTTTGCTTTTTTGGTTGACACCCATGGTGTTTTTTTTGTTATTTTTTGCGATTGACTTAGCTGGTTGTTGTTGGGTTAGGTCAGCAGTTATTAGGCTGCTTTATGTTAGTTCCTTTCATTCTAGGATTCTTATGTTTAGTTGTTGCAGTATTAGGTTGCTTTATGTTAGTTCCTTTGATTCTAGGTTTGTTATGTTTCGTTCTTAGGGTTGTTGAATCTTGATATGCAGATTTGTGGGTGCATTTTGGTTTAACAGTTCTTTGGAGTTGAATGCTATCTTCATTGAGTGCTCTTTTGCCTTTTTGTTGGTTGCTTCTCTTGCCTTTTGTTTTGGGGGGTTTCGCCTTTTGTTTTGGTGCTAGATCATAGGTCCTACCTTTGTTACATATTTTTTAGGACTCCTCTTTGTTACCTTCTGTGTTTCAAAACATTTTTTCTTGGTTCTTTGTTGTCACGCAGTATTTAAAAAGTTGATAGTCCTGATTTGCTTTTTGGGTGCTGTCTTGCTTATTTGTTTATGCGCTGTTTTTTATAAATATGGATTAAAAAAATATACGTGAGTCTCAGAACATTTGCATGCGGTTATGTCAGAACCTCATACAAAACAATGTTGCAAATATACATGCCTTTATTGGATGTCGAATGCGTGAGGTTATTGCACCCGTTGTGTCCGCCTGTGAAGTGTATGCGTCTTGGTGTTTCGTTGCAGCAGACCATTCATGTGTCACAGTTACGCTGCCTATTTTGTTGTTTGTTGTCTATAGAGTTACACTTATTGTCATGTTTATTCTCAGGACATTCGCACTTATGTTGTTTTTTTGTATGCAGGTGTTGTTCAGGACCGACTCATGTGCAATACAGGCTAACAGATGCCTTTGTATCATAGCCGTCAGGCAGTGATGGGCTATGTACCAGTAGTTGTTTTTTTGGGGGTGAATGGCAATACCGCAGGCAATTTGGAGGCACATTTGCCAAACACTCCTTTATATTCCTATCCCTGATTCCTCATTATAACTATATCACATTTATTGGGCCTCTTAGGAATAGTAACGTGGGTTTTTTTTTGAAAAACGGACCACGTGGGTTATTTGCTTTTCTGTCCGAAGTGCTGCTATTCATCTTCGCTCACAGCATACGCTTAATTTTTATCGTGGCTGTGATGAATTGGGATCTATTTGGTGAATATGAGATGTCCCGTATCTTGGCAGGGTGAAAGCGGCCTGTTGCAGCCATGGTGGGTCTATTCTTTTTGCCTGAATATTTTCGTATCTGACCGGACTGTTCAATGACATCCCCACTTCTGTGGTGAAACCCATTCTCGCCTGTTGACCGTTGAGCTTCATTAGCTGCAGTTAGCAAGGATAAATTTGTTGTTGCCTGGGTTCGTTGTTCTTGTTGTTTTCATTAATGCGGGTTGCAGATACAGAGAAGCGTGAATGAATATTGCTTTATCATGATAGATGGTTGCTGTTTGTGTTCCTTTTTGAAGGCTGTGATGGATTGGGATCTATTCGGTAAATATGAGATGTCCCATATCTTGGCAGGGTAACAGAGGCCTGTTGCAGCCATGGCGGGACTATCCTTTTTGCCTAAATATTTGCCCATATGAGCCATCTGTTCAGCGACATCCCCACTTCTGTGGTGAAACCCATTGTTACCTGTTGACCGTCGAGCTTCATTAGCTGCAGCTGCCAAAGATAAACTTGTTATTGGCTAGGTTCGGTGTTCTTGCTGTTTTCGTTAATGCGGGTTGCAAATACACAGAAGGGTGAATCAATGTTGCTTTATCATGATAGATGGTTGCTATTTCTGTTCCTTTTTGAAGGCTGTGATGAATTCGGATGTATTCGGTGAATATGAGATGTCCCGTATCTTGGCGTGGTAATGAGGGCTGCTGCGACCATGGCGGCCTATCCTTTGCCTCGAATATTTGCCCATCCGAGCCAATTGCTCAAATGACATCCCGCTTCTGTGGTGAAACCCATTGCCGCTTGTTGACCGTTCAGCTTCATTAGATCCAGTTGCCAAGGATAAAATTGTTGTTGGCTAGGTTTGTTATTCTTGCTGTTTATGTTTACTTTGTCAGTTGAAATGGTTTGTAGCATCCAGGGTTTGGGTTTGCTTTATTTTTATTTTTTTGGGTTTTGCAAAATTACTTTTGGTGTTTTCCGCTTTTTTTGGTCTTTGTGTTTGGTTTTTGAGGTAAACTGTTTTATACTGGTCAGGGTTTGCATTTGGTTAACGGTTTTAAATTGCTAAAATTATTTTTGCCCTTTTCCATTGTTAAGTTTCTCTATTAATTTAATGATCATGATATTAACTCAAATGTTTGTTGGCTTCTCATGCTTTCAGGTGATGCTGTGTCAGGGTAGGCTTGCTAAGCTGGCATCCATTGCAATAACCTGTATCATTTGCCATTCATCCTAATGAGATGCGGTTGTTGGAAACATGCACTTCATCATTGAGGGCTGCAAATACAAAAGAGGCCCAATAAATGTAATTTTATCCTGATTGATAGTTGGCTTTTGTCTTTCTTTTTAGAGGTTGTGATGAATTGGGGTTTCTTCGGTAAATATGAGATGTCCCGTAGCTTGGCAGGGTAACATAGAGGTGTTGCAGCCATGGCGGGTCCATCCTTTTTCCCTGGATATTCACCCATTTGAGCCACCATTCCAGTGACATACCTGCTTTCGTGGTGAAGGCTAACGTGGGCTGTTGACTGTTGTGCTTCATTAGTTGTACTTGGCAAGAATAAAATTTTTGGTTGAGGCGATGATGATGCCTGTATGCAATTGGATATTTGCCTCACGTAATCTGTTAATGCTGGCATCTTGGCAAGGCAGTTTTGGCTTGCAGCCATGGCCAATTTTTTGTTTCAGATTTTGTGTCTACAGGTCTGAGCCTTAAGGTAACATTATCTGCGTGCTGGCAGGCTAGCCGATAATCATTGCAGCCATGTTAGCCGTATTCTTTTTGGCTGCAATATATCACCGGATAATTTTCTAGAGGCACACCTAATTGGATCTAAAAGGTAAACGTATGTTGCCAGTGAAGATGAATAGCCAGCGGTTCGGCTACGCTGAAGCAAATAATCCTAGGGGCCCGTAAACAAATTAAAAAAAAACCACACTGCTATTCGTAAGAGGGCAAGATAAATGGGATGGGTCTCCTATTCTAACCAAATGTGGATATCTGCTGGCATGAACAAATATGGTGCATATGGGTATTGTGTGAACCTTTCATTTGCAGCATCTGTGAATCCTGGTATCTTGGCGTAAGCGGTTTTGAGTCATGACCATGGTCGGTATTTTGTTTCGTGTTTGAATCAAAGTTTAAGCATTACAGATATTTGGTGAACCATACACTCACATCAAATGCATGGATCCATTGGCCTTTCTTATGAATGGTGTCGGGTGGTTTTTTTTAAATAGAACATTCGCTTCTGCAGCCATGACCGTTATTTTGTTTCGTGTTTTAGATGTGGAAATCTTGCGGTTACAAATATTGGGTCAAACGTACGGCATGTTTGCATACCAGCATGCTCCTATTTGGTCATATGCGATGCCATAAAAAACTGCTACTCTTATACCAGCCAGTTCATGTAAATCTGATGTATGTTTTGCAAGGTTTCCCTAGATTTTTATGCTGCAAACTCTTGCAGCAGCAATTCTTGCAATATTATGACTTTCGTGGCTGCTGTCTTCGACAGAATATCTAACTTGCTAGCATCGGTAAATGCAAGCAGGAACTATGTGCAGGACATGTTGTATGTAAACTGCTTGCATCAGTTGGTGTGTGCATTCCTTGCATCATTTGGTATGTGAATGTAGAAACACCTTAACTATGTATGTACATTTACATCCATGCTTCATAGAACACGCCATGTTTGTACTGTTTTTTCTCAGGCTATGATGAATTGGGATTTCTTTGGCAAACATGAGATGGCCCGTATCTTGGCGGGGCAACATTCAAATGTTGCAGCCATGGCGGGTCTATCCTCTTTGCTTCAAGATTTGCCCATCTGAACCACCTGCCCAACGACCTCTCCAATTTTGTTCTTGAAACTGATTGTGGGCTCTTCAATTCTAAACTTGACTGCTTGCATGTGTGGGCAAAAAAATGGCACTGTGTGCAATTGAGTACCCCCGTCACAAAATCTGCTTATAGTGGTACTAGCGTCTTCTTTCCATCTGTGACCTTACTACATATGCTATTTTTTTTGTTCTTGCTGCAATCACAGTTGCTAGGATAAGAATATGTGTGTCATTACAGGGTTTTCATATTTTGTTGGCTGAAGGCAATGGAAAATATGTGCACCGCATGCTTTTTGAAATGGTGTAACTTTCCTCTGTCTTTTACAACAAGTTTATAGCACCTGCGAGGGCCTCTCCAAAAAGGTTTGAAATTTAGGATGCTTATGCAGCTATGTATTATACTTTCTCTTTTCTTTGTCATCGGACACACCACCTTTGTGTCATCACAGTGTTTTCATATTTTTTTGCCTGAAGACAATGGAGAAGGTGTGCGACGCATCCTTTTTGAAATGCTGTAACTTTTGTCTGTCTTTTACACCAAGTATATAGCAGGTGCGGAGAGCGCTCCGAAAAGGTTTGAAATTTACGATACTTATCCAACTAAGTATTATTCTTTCTCTTTTCTTTATCATCGGACACTCCACGTTTGTATTCCTTTTTCTCAGGCTATGATGGATTGGGGTTTCTTTTGCAAACATGAGATGGCCTGCATCTTGGCAGAGCAGCATTCAACTGTTGCAGCGATCATGGGTCTATCCTGTTTGGTTGAAGATTTGCCCATCTGAGCCACGTGCCAAACGACATGTCCAGTTTTGTCTTGAAACTCAGCGTGGCCTCTTCAGTATTAAACTTAACTGGTTGCATGTGCGGAGAAAAAGAAGAGGATGTATGCAATTGAGTACTCCCTTTACAGGATCTGCCTATAGTGGTACTAGCGTCTTCTTTCCATCTGTTACCTCATTGCATATGCTCTTTATTTTGTTCTTGCTACGTTTGCAGTTGCTAGGATAATAATACGTGTGTGATTACAGGGTTTTCATATTTTGTTGGCTGAAGACAATGGAAAGGATGTGCAGCGCATCCTTTTTTAAATGGTGTCACTTTGTTGTTCCCCGTTCACTATCGTTTAAAACAGTTTAGAAATATAAAACAAGTTAATAGTGAACAATGACCTAAATTAACATAAGTAAACACACTAGATAATTTTCAACATCATATTCTTATTAGAAATGAATCGAAGAACACGCTACCCAAGTACTATGAATAGCACTGGGATTGAAATGACAAGGTTGGTGACTCTCTCTAAGCTCAAAGCTAAGTCCGAGCACAACTCTTAGAACCCACCGAGCTATCTCGTGGATAAAGTTGTATTTGGAGGAGTGAAAGATGGCTTGCGTGTATGTGTGTTTTACAATTCACAAGCTTTGTACCGTGTAAGTTTGAGACAGAGTTTCGAGTCCTTAGCCTCAAGGTATTATACTCAAGTTTCGTGTCCATTATCCTGCTTTCCTTGGTATCGATGGACCTTCATGACTATGGACCATGTCTTCCTGTGTTTGCTTAGTCAGACTACGTTAATAACCGACTCAATGGTATCATCAGGAGACAAGATATGATGATACTCTTGAGTCTTTGGTCCCGGTTGACCACTCTTCTTTCATCCTCGAGTCCACCGAGCTTCGTGTTTAGGCAAACCTTCAAATTGTTTTAGGCGAATGGACCTTCATTAATACATTTTATGTAGTAAGGTTCCATTCCGAAATAGCAAAGCATTCTTTTCCATTTGTTGAATTTGCCAACTTCGAGTCGAGGGCATTAATGATAGGCTCCACCCTTTTGTCGACTAGTTGGGGTACATCAAAATCACCATTTAGGATCCTAATTTAAAAACTTTAGAGCGGCCTAAAACAAGTTTTATAATTAGCCTTGCTCTGATACCACTTGTTGGTCCAAAAAATTGAGTAAATCTTGATATATTAAAGAACAACTTCATTCATAATGAATAACAATAGTTACAAGATTTCTCAATACCAACTAGACTACATGATAACATCCTCAACTTTTTACGGGGATAATCTCGGTATATTATCCCCATTGAATGACAAATAAACTCTCATTGATCCAAGCTATGCTTGTGTTTCAATGAGAGGATGATCCTAACAACTAATACTATGTATTGTGTTTGTTTAGAATGCATACCTATCTCTATTAAATACCAGACATATATATTGCAACTAATAATACAAGACATGTGATGATGGTGACATGTGGTCCCCCATGTGGTCCATCTTCATCTTCCTCTTTGAAAAGACCAACCATCCTTTTCACGTGTCATCACAATATTCCCACCTTATAGTAAAGTATTGTGCTTGTTTGACTTCTCTCTTGGAAGTTCCCACCCATATTTTTCATCAGATGTAGAGATACGTGTTCGGGATCAACGAGACATTTGTCAAAATATCGTTGTCATCGTTGTTAGGAATTAGAAAATTCCATAGTGAAGAGTCGGTCACCCCAAATGTTATCTAGCATAAGTTAGCTCGTAGACTTGTAGTTTGTTACGTTATTTTGTAGTTAATTAGTTAGTCAGTAGCGTAAAATAGTTTAGTGCAACACCGTGGAGGAAGGACGGGTCTTTACCCAATGTATGCCTGATCCACAGGCCGATAGGAGGTCGTATTTCATGTAACTATAAATACCCCTTCCATCCATGGAAGGGGTGGTGCTTCATAATCTAATATTCCATATTTTTGAGTAAACCTCTAGCAAGAACACCCTCTCTCTCTCTACTAACTCTCTAACTATGGAAAACATGTATTTTGATCATCCAAGACCACCCGAATCATCAACACAATAAAAATAACGATCCTACAATTGGTATCAAGAGCCAAGGTTGTTGTGTTTTGATGATTTATTGTGGTTTCGATTCATGTTGTTATGCTATTTGTAGTATGTTTTGTTGGTCGGAAACTGTGGTTCCATGGTTACTTTGTTTGTTGGTTTTTGATACTTGTTTTTAAAACTGATTATGTATCAATTTTGTGTGTCAAAAATTTTGTGTTCCTACTTTTAAGTCACATCGTTTCTTTAAACAACTTTTTAAGTATCATGTATCCGGGTCTCAGATCAATATGTCTCATTTCATTATCTCGTTGGTCTTAAGGTCATTATATTCAAAGTCCAAACTGGGTGAAAATAATGTGCTTTTTATGCATAAGTCGCTTTTTCCGGGTTTCTATATGAATATGGTCGGAATAATAGTCTGAAAACTCATCGAAAATGCTAAAAGTCTTGATGGCGACTTGTCGATGTGTGCTTGTATTAGGTAGCGAGTTGTTGACTATTGAGTCAACAACCAAGCGAGTTGGCTTAAGCGAGTGGCTAGCGACTTGGCTAGCAACTTGGCTAGCGAGTTGGCTTAGCTACTTGGCTAGCGACTGGCTAATTGAAGTTGCTAGCGACTTGTTTATCGAAAATAAAGTGGCTAGCGACTTGACACAATTTTGGCTAGCAACTTGACCGTGAAAGGATGAAGAAGAATGCGACTACGACCACTAGACCAACAACAAATACCATATACCAAATCAAACTCGACCTCGGATCTATTCTTAACATCATCGGTCCAACAAACAATTGAAACCTGAAAAAAAAAAAAAACCATGAACGTGATTAAAATTAGTCTCGCCAAATCAAATCCAAAACAACAACTCCCTCATCTATCCTAATCTCCTTCAACTCTACCATTCTACTCATTCGACTCAAACTTAATGAAAAATCAATCAAATTATCAAAATCTCAGACTCATTTCGTGATGATTCAAGTTTTATCCAACCAATACACGAAAACATCATCACTGATTTTTTTGAAGATAATACTTCAATCAATATCCGACTCCAAAAGATAAGAAAAATAACATGTTCGTTATTTTCTTTTTCCTTAGTTCGGTTAAGAGAAAACAAAATAATTAACATATACCTACCCGCGACCCTCAAGGATCTTGAAGCCTTTAACAAAAATTCTTGATTCGGATTGAGACTATAAGTGAACAAATCAGGGGTACGTGTTTGTTCAAGGTGAATCGTTTTGTATTTCCTTTTGATTCAGAATGATTTGTTAGATATGAGAAAGAGCTTGGATGAATTGAGAGATGATGAGATTTGATTATCAGTTTGTCTGTAGATGTGTTGAGATATGAGTAAGATGCGTTTTTTTGGGAGAGAGTGTAAATGGGAGGCGATATTATCGAGTGTTTAGGTATACGAATGAGAATAATTAGGGTTATGTCCCAGACTTATCATCACTTTTGGATTGGGGCATTGTGATTCGTTATTGGACTTAATCCAATGAACGAGTTATCTTCAAATATGGACATGGATCCGGATTATTTCGTTGGGCCTGGTACTTCTACTTTTATTCTGTGGGATGAGTAAATACACGATTGATTTGGTTTATTAGCATTGGACTTATCTCATAAATGTGTGAATTTCATGGGCTTATATGTTGGGCTATGATAAGTTTTGCGGAAATACAATCTATGCACTTAAATACTGAATTGGTTATATGGCTTATAACAGTCATGGGTTAAATTCGAGACTTAAGTCAATTTTGTGATAAATTTGATTTATAGGATCAAATTTGGGTTTGTATATTAAAAGTTGGTATTTTGGTTCACGAATTTCGGAAGGATACAACATCATGGCTTGAGCTTAATTTTGAGAAAAGATCTTTAAAGTCTCTGTCCTCACTGGGCTTTGGTGTTTGAATGGATAAATCACACTTTTCAATTGGAGGTCAATGAATATTAAGATGGGATTTGTGGACAAATGAAACAATGTTTGGTCATTAAATTTCAACGAAAAATAATACATTTGTCTACGGCTAATGTTTGTATTTCATTTGGTTTAAAAGTTAAGACTTGATATTGAGATTTGCTGAGATGATGTGATTTGGTTATGTGGACTGGTACTTTGGGGGATACATTTCCACGGAAATTATTATGTCACGGCTTGAACTTATGATTAATCAAGGTTGACTATGGGGTTGTTTGGACATTATCTCTTATTTGGAATTGAAGTGAGGTTTTCCGGGCATGTTTACTTATTTAGTCTTCTTTCTTTCTACCCTTCCGCGAAGATGACTTGTTTGGGCATTTACAGAGTGTGATAAAGACTTGGGTATTTAGTTACGGTTGTGATACTTTCTTGCTTAACCCACAACGTAGCTATCACTTCGGTGTCTCACGCAGTTGAGGATACGTCAAGAAGTTTTGTACCTTGGGTACACCGTTTCTTTTTCACGAGGATTAGTACAAGCTTAAGTAACAACTGGGGAATTCTACTCATGTTCAAGTTTGGTATATCGGGTTTACTTCTTCTAGTGGTCACTACCATTGCCGACAAAATACGTGAATGATGTGTTTACCAATGTGTTGTTTGGATGGTTGATGTTATTGTTGATGTCGGATAATGAACCCATGATGAACCATCGCATATTTCCCTAAAATGATATTCACCGAAACCAAAGTTGTCATTACACTTTCAAGTCGACATTGTTTACGGTCTTGTCTTGATTTTGTAAAATCCGCGAAAGAATCTATTTCTCGGTTTAAATCATAGACTTGTAAACTCCGTGACAATGGAAACATCCTGGTAATTGTAAAGTGCATTTCGGATCTATCTTGCGCTTTATTCTTGGTTTTGTAAAATCCCGCAAAGAAACTATTTTTCGTTTAAACCATAGAATTGTAAAATCCCGTAATGATGGAACCATCCCGGAGAAAGGAAAGTGTATTTCGGGATCTTATCCGATGTCGGTGCTTACGGTTTCGCTTCAAGAAGCGGATAAAAAGGTGTACTTCATGTATTGGGTGTTTGTTTGGATTCTCTTTGTGACAACCCGTACTTTCGTGTCATTTCTACACAATTTATGCTTCACAATTTCAACATTTATAGTAAACTTGGTTTACTTGTTTCAAATTCGTAACCTTTAAAGTTTAGCTACGAATTCATGATCATGACATCACGTACATTTCATATGGACTATGATTAGTCTACATTTCATTGACATCATGTGCATCTCATTAGTACATTCACGACATTTCATTTCACTTTATACGCGTAATTTTTATATTTAATAATTTTTATCGCGTGAGTTATTATTTTGTATATTTAATTCATTATTTTCAAAAATGATCCCGATGTATTTTTAAACTCACATTTAGTTTATAAAAACTATATTTTTAGTTTTCCTAGTGTTTCAAATTTATTTGGTATATTAATCGTTAAAGTTAAATTATTACGTCGTTTTTCTTAAAAATTTTACGATAATTATTTTATCACCCAAATTTCACAAGGAATGTATTTTTACAATTTTTATTATCTCAATACATTCTATTTTGAGCTATTAAAAACTCACTTGTACCAAAATTTCCATTTATCCTACAAGTTACAAATTTCTACAAATTACTTACATTTTCTTTACAAATTATACAAATTATACAACATTTTATAAAAAAAAGATATTTTTGCCTCATACCTCCCCCTTGCCGACCAAGGGAGGGAGACATTAAATGTGGTAAGGTCTTGATTGTTAAATAATTTACACAATACATAAAGTCTTATCTCTATTATTTTCACACATTCACTTCATATTTCTTCAAGTATTAGTCAAAACTCTCTCTCTTTGTTTTGCTCCATCAAAACCGGTTCTACATAGTATCTCAAAGGGATCAAAATTTTCATCAAGCACAAGTGTTTATCAATCTAGTATATACTCTATATAAGGTTTTGAAATAAAACCAAGAGTATTTAGGCTAATCCTTGTTACTAGCACCTCATCATTTTCACTAGTAAGCTTGTTTCATTCATTTTCATGTCTCCTTTTCATTTCATATTCATCTTTTCATTTTGGAGATAGTATGCATGATATGTGATTTATACCATTTTTCATGATTTATTGAGTTATATATACATATTGGTCATCCCATAAATATTCCCATGGTATTCTTTGGTCTTGATGGTGATTAGGAACCCATGACACCCTAAGAAGGTGTATGGTAGGATTAGATTAGCTTTGGAGTTGATTTGAAGGATTAGAATAGGTTTTGTCCGAGAAAAACTATTTTCAATACGTATAAATTATGTTCTGTTCTTGTTTCGATTTTCTGGAAAACCGACAGTTGGTACGAAACTTTGGCCTTGATATTTAGAAAATATACTTTAAAACGAATCCGCGGCCTTTTGAACGGATAAAACGGAGTTATAACGAAGAAGTTATGGATTTTACAAGTTTGACGAAAAATATAGTTTCTCGAAAATTCAAAGAAGTCGCTTTTTAGTTTGTTCGGGTCAAAAACGAGCCTTAAGCTTCACAAATTATTTCGACTAGTCAAAATATATTAGTTTACTTCGATACGAAGCTAAGGACATATTATACGAGAAAACGGATTTGAAACGACAAAGATATGCACGCTTTTATAAAGTTGCCGTAACTATTATTTTCTCGAAAATCTATATTATTTTTACGATACAAGTATTTTAGTAGTGTAACGCCCATGTTTGCGGCTGTTTTAACCATGATGTGAAACTTTTGGAACGAAATGTCTTCTAGTAAAATCAAGTTCATCGGCTATATTTTTCAAAACAAAAGTCGTTTGTAAAGCGGAGTTATAGTAAATTAATTACGGATGTTCAAACTTGGCGAAACTCATTTTTCGCACACAATTAGCCAAAATCACTATCTTTAACCCTTGATATCTTTATGATCGAGACCTTTTGGACGAAAACTCCCGAATCGAAACTTCTAGATATCGATACAAACTTTCCAAAACCGTCGAGTTCGTTTTCAACGATCGACGACACCGCTTTTACGACTAGTTTTCCAAAGCCATTTTTGTTAATTTCATGAAAATTCACGACATTGTTTTATATTTAAAAGTGGTAATTTCACCAAAAATCATTATAAAACCATTGTAGGATGACATTTTGACGTAAATACTTGAAAAGTGATTTTTGATTGGTCAAGACGTCAAACGAGTATTTTTCGACGACAAGTAATATTTTCAAAACTCGCAAATGGTATAAATGACATAATGAGTGCATGCATATCATAACATTACATTGCAACTCATTACATGTCATATCCTTCACAATAGGTCAAGATTAACGATCACATTACATCTCGGTGTACTCACTTTTGTCTTCGTGATCATTCCACCAAGTGAGTTTCATAGCCCTACTTTTACTTGCTTTCATAACTGTTTTGGGGAGATACATGCTCAACTATTTTCATTTACCTTCATAGTTACTCTAAACATTTAAGGATTATTGCGAGTTTCATAGCCCCGCTTTTACTTGTTTTCATAAATGTTTTGGGAGATACATGCTCAATTATTTTCATAACTATCATGATTATTTGAAACTACATGTTTAATCGAATCAATGCTTAGTCATGCGTAGGTCAGCTTTGCCACACTTAGAACTTCCATACCATATTCATTGAGCTAATGGTCTTGGTATATTCATTGATATTCATTGAGCTAACGGACTTGGATAATGTTGAGCTAACGGTCTTGGTATAACATTGGGCTAACGGACTTGGTATATTCATGTACTAACGGACTTGGTACAATCATGGACTAACGGTCTTGGAACGATTTGATCAACACTCATATTTGTTATATCAAGTAACTATTGATACATTAAGTTAGGCACTATTTTGTGAATTCATTTGACGATGTGGGCTTGAACATAAACTATATCACATTTTGGCAATGGGTTGTGAACACACAGGTTGCAAGTTTTGTATGGGCGGGACTTGGAACTGAGTGGATTTACAATGCCTTTGCTGCATAAACGATTTTGAAAGGCTTTACATTTCATCATAAACTCTATGAACTCACTCAACCTTTGTGTTGACACTTTTAGCATGTTTTATCTCAGGTATCTAAGGCATTCACTTCATGGCATGCATTTGGACACATCATGGAGTCGTGGTGACGACGCGCCTCACTGGGTTTTACGATTTTAAAACATCGTTTGAATTGTAACAAACTTATTTCCGCACGTTGATTTACATTTGGGACCTACTTTGTAAACTCGATTATTTTATTAAATCAAACGATGTATTTTCCAAACGACACTTTAGGTCGTTCAATATAACTCGTGATTGTGATGCTATGACAACAATCCCTAGGAATTCCATTCCATTTGCAAAACAGTAATTTGGGGTGTGACAGATTGGCATCGAGCTTGATTATAGAGAACTAGGTTGCATCATTGACCCTATACTATAACTACATTATCATAGCATCTCATCATTTCATCATAAGTGCATGTTCACTTTACATGCGGTTTATACGTACATTTTTCGAAAGTTATTTACTTTCATTTCATATCGATTGTCACATGGATGCCTTTAATGCCCATTCCATTATTTTCTTCATATCGAATGTGGTGAATGCCCGTCATTCCCTATCACAATTTTAACATCAGTTGACTCAACACCAAACAAACATATGAGTCGATTAGTCCAAGCATTGCATAGTTACTCCTAAATTATACATAGCCCGATCACCTATGTCTAATTCAGAAGAATCATGCAATGAAGGGAGTAGTAGTCTCATATGAGTAAGCAATTCGAATCGAGCCAAATTTTCAAAAGATTTTCTTCAAACCACTTGTTTCCGCTTGATCCGCGTGACAGTTCTTGTTTGATGAGTTGCAAAGATCGAGCTAGAAACAAGTCGTTACCTAAACCGATTTAGCCTAATCTCATGCGGTTCTTGTTTGATGAGTTGTGAGATTAAGTAAAATCGGTTACCAAAAAGTCTTTTGAGGGTTTTGCTCGGGAATGGAAAGTTTGCCACATCAAACCCTAAACCCGATAGACTATCAACGATTGAATTCGTGGACTGAATTCCTTTTGGATGGGCGAATGTGACAACCCGTTACTGTGTCATTTCGACACAATTTATGCTTCACAATTTCAACATTTATAGTAAACTTGGTTTACTTGTTTCAAATTACAGAACCTTTAAAGTTTAGCGGTATAATTCATGATCATGACATCACGTACATTTCATATGGACTATGATTAGTCTACATTTCATTGACATCATGTGCATCTCA
The DNA here is from genome assembly GCA_022545495.1 of Chrysanthemum lavandulifolium. Classification (NCBI taxonomy): domain Eukaryota; kingdom Viridiplantae; phylum Streptophyta; class Magnoliopsida; order Asterales; family Asteraceae; genus Chrysanthemum; species Chrysanthemum lavandulifolium. The sequence goes on along the minus strand of CM040238.1, from coordinate 102,188,406 downwards.
TTAGTACATTCACGACATTTCATTTCACTTTATACGTAATTTTATATTTAATAATTTTTATCGCGTGAGTTATTATTTTGTATATTTAATTCATTATTTTCAAAATGATCCCGATGTATTTTTAAACTCACATTTAGTTTATAAAACTATATTTTTAGTTTTCCTAGTGTTTCAAATTTATTTGGTATATTAATCGTTAAAGTTAAATTATTACTGCTTTTTCTTAAAATTTTACGATAATTATTTTATCACCCAAATTTCACAAGGAATGTATTTTTACAATTTTTATTATCTCAATACATTCTATTTTGAGCTATTAAAAACTCACTTGTACCAAAATTTCCATTTATCCTACAAGTTACAAATTTCTACAAATTACTTACATTTTCTTTACAAATTATACAAATTATACAACATTTTATAAAAAAAAAAAAAGATATTTTTGCCTCATACCTCCCCCCTTGGCCGACCAAGGGGGAGGGGAGACATTAAATGTGGTAAGGTCTTGATTGTTAAATAATTTACACAATACATAAAGTCTTATCTCTATTATTTTCTCACACATTCACTTCATATTTCTTCAAGTATTAGTCAAAAACTCTTCTCTCTTTGTTTTGCTCCATCAAAACCGGTTCTACATAGTAGCTCAAAGGGATCAAAAATTTTCATCAAGCACAAGTGTTTATCAATCTAGTATATACTCTATATAAGGTTTTGAAATAAAAACCAAGAGTATTTAGGCTAATCCTTGTTACTAGCACCTCATCATTTTCACTAGTAAGCTTGTTTCATTCATTTTCATGTCTCCTTTTTCATTTCATATTCATCTTTTCATTTTTGGAGATAGTATGCATGATATGTGATTTATACCATTTTTCATGATTTATTGAGTTATATATACATATTGGTCATCCTATAAATATTCCCATGGTATTCTTTGGTCTTGATGGTGATTAGGAACCCATGACACCCTAAGAAGGTGTATGGTAGGATTAGATTAGCTTTGGAGTTGATTTGAAGGGATTAGAATAGGTTTTGTCCGAGAAAAACTATTTTCAATACGTATAAATTATGTTCTGTTCTTGTTTGATTTTCTGGAAAACCGACAGTTGGTAATGAAACTTTGGCCTTGATATTTAGAAAATATACTTTAAAACGAATCCGTGGCCTTTTGAACGGATAAAAACGGAGTTATAACGAAGAAGTTATGGATTTTACAAGTTTGACGACGAAAATATAGTTTCTGAAAATTCAAAGAAGCTGTTTTAGTTTGTTCGGTCAAAACGAGCCTTAAGCTTCACAAATTATTTCGACTAGTCAAAAATATATTAGTTTACTTCGATACGAAGCTAAGGACATATTATACGAGAAAACGGATTTGAAACGACAAAGATATGCACGTTTTATAAAGTTGTCGTAACTATTATTTTCTCGAAAATCTATATTATTTTTACGATACAAGTATTTTAGTAGTGAACGTCCATGTTTGCGGTTGTTTTAACCATGATGTGAAACTTTTGGAACGAAATGTCTTCTAGTAAAATCAAGTTCATCGGCTATATTTTTCAAAACAAAAGTCGCTTTGTAAAGCGGAGTTATAGTAAATTAATTACGGATGTTCAAACTTGGCGAAACTCATTTTCGCACACAATTAGCCAAAATCACTATCTTTAACCCTTGATATCTTTATGATCGAGACCTTTTGGACGAAAACTCCCGAATCGAAACTTCTAGATATCGATACAAACTTTCCAAAACCGTCGAGTTCGTTCTCTAACGATCGACGTACACCGTTTTACGACTAGTTTTCCAAAGCCATTTTTGTTAATTTCATGAAAATTCCGACGACATTGTTTTGCGACGAAAAGTGGTAATTTCACCAAAAATCATTATAAAACCATTGTAGGATGACATTTTGACGTAAATACTTGAAAAGTGATTTTTGATTGGTCAAGACGTCAAACGAGTATTTTTCGACGACAAGTAATATTTTCAAAACTCGCAAATGGTATAAATGACATACGTAGTGCATGCATATCATAACATTACATTGCAACTCATTACATGTCATATCCTTCACAATAGGTCAAGATTAACGTATCACATTACATCTCGGTGTACTCACTTTTGTCTTCGCATCATTCCACCAAGTGAGTTTCATAGCCCCTACTTTTACTTGCTTTCATAACTGTTTTGGGGGAGATACATGCTCAACTATTTTCATTTACCTTCATAGTTACTCTAAACATTTAAGGATTACTGTGAGTTTCATAGCCCCTGCTTTTACTTGTTTTCATAAATGTTTTGGGGGAGATACATGCTCAATTATTTTCATAACTATCATGATTATTTGAAACTACATGTTTAACTGAACTGAATGCTTAGTCATGCGTAGTAACAGTTTTGCCACACTTAGAACTTCCATACCATATTCATTGAGCTAATGGTCTTGGTATATTCATTGATATTCATTGAGCTAACGGACTTGGATAATGTTGAGCTAACGGTCTTGGTATAACATTGGGCTAACGGACTTGGTATATTCATGTACTAACGGACTTGGTACAATCATGGACTAACGGTCTTGGAACGATTTGATCAACACTCATATTTGTTATATCAAGTAACTATTGATACATTAAGTTAGGCACTATTTTGTGAATTCATTTGACGATGTGGGCTTGAACATAAACTATATCACATTTTGGCAATGGGTTGTGACACACAGGTTGCAAGTTTTGTATGGTAGGGACTTGAACCGAGTGGATTTACAATGCCTTTGTTTGCATAAACGATTTTGAAAGGCTTTACATTTCATCATAAACTCTATGAACTCACTCAACCTTTGTGTTGACACTTTTAGCATGTTTTATCTCGGTATCTAAGGCATTCACTTCATGGCATGCATTTGGACACATCATGGAGTCGTGGTGACGACGCGTCTCACTTGGGTTTTACGTGCTTTAAAACATCGCTTGAATTGTAACAAACTTATTTCCGCATGTTGATTTACATTTGGGACCTACTTTGTAAACTCGATTATTTTATTAAATCAAACGATGTATTTTCCAAACGACACTTTAGGTCGCTCAATATAACTGTGATTGTGATGCTATGACAATCAATCCCTGTGAATTCCATTCACGCAAAATGTAATTTGGGGTGTGACACTCTTCATGATGGTTTGGTTACTTCAAAGTTTTACGGGGTTATGCTCATTAAACCATGGTCGGGATGAAACCATTATCAAAGTTCATTTAAATGTCAAAGAAGGCTAGATTTGAGCTTTTAATCAGAAGATGTGACAACGGCGTTAATTCATTATTATTTATTTGAGGTTGAAGTGAATTATTACGGGCGAGTGTACTTAGTATCTGAAGGTATCGGGGATGGATGGATGAAGATTCCTCAAGATCCTTGTTCAAGCTTATTATCAAAAACAAAGACTTGAAAATCTAGTTATTATTGGGTGACTTTTACCTTTTCTTTTTGCCACTTGGGGGAATTGGGCTCTTATCATCTCAAAATAACTATCACTTTAAGGAGTTACGTTGTAGTGCTCAGTGTCACATTCAATTGTGGATTTTCAAGAGGTGATGTACGTCTGATATTTGATGGTTGGCTGGTTGAAGAGTATAGAGTACATAGAGAGTACTTAGAGATGCTAATGGAAATCGGCACCGCTCTTTGTTACATATGTGCAAGTTTAAGTCACGAGTTCGGGGTAGTTTACTTCACGGTCAAATTCATCATATTGGGTTTTCTCCATCAACTGTCACGACAAAGAGCCTCTGAGAATGATAATGGGATGATTACATGTTTTGCTAAGAGAGTTGAAAAGAGAGATATTATGACGTATGAACACAACAGTTCATGCCTCGTACTCTAAAGAAAAGAAATGTGTGCGTTTAGCAAGATTATCTTTGAAAGAAGAGAAATCTTCTTATGACGTATGAACACATCGTTCATGCCTCGTTCTTAAAGAAAAGAAATGTATGCGCTTGATGCGCATTATCTTGAAGAAGAGAAATCTTCTTATTATGACCATTCTCATCAACATGCTTCATACTTTTTCCATGCGCTTCATCATCAAGTGGCAAGGGCTATCATCGATTGTTTTCTCATTCCACTTGCTCGATTATAATGAAGATGGCGACATCATGTCTTGATTTTATGGAGAGAAGTGTGAATAGAACATTCGGATGATTTTCACTTATTTAGTCAAGAATGGCATCTCGTTATGCAATTCTTGAGGGGAGAAGAAGTGTGAATTTTTGCATTCTTGATTGATATTTGAGAATTTAAATGGTCATACGGCTCTAAACTCATGTAAGAATCGAGCTTCTTATTATCGGTCATCTTCACATGGAGTTTTCTATTCTAAGAGCCGTTGGTTGACATCTTCACTCGGATTGATGAGTTTATCGACAAAGTGCTTCCGGTTAATGCTTCACGATACATCAACATGATGATTCGGACAATCTCTACGTTCTTGTTTGATGTGATTGGTAGTTTGGTGTTACCATCTTGTGTGTTCGTTGCGGCCGATTCTCGATTTCCTTGATGAACATCTTTCTGTTCTTGTTTGATTGGGAGGGATTCTAGTTAAGGGATTTGCAAGATGTAAGTTAATTGGGATGCTTTTGGTGTGAGTTGAAGATGTTAATTATCTATTCCCAATGGACAATCTTGAAGAAGGTCGAGTCTGATCACATTCTACATTTACGGCTATATGTTAGAAGACCAAAGACGAGTTGCATTTAATGATCTAAAGACTTCTTCTTAATCTGGGCATTTATAAAAAGATTGTCGGTCTAGGGGAGAGCACTAATTGGGGGAATGTGATATGTCAAATTTAATCCCTAATTAGACTTGCTCACGTTATTCTTCAGCAAGTTGATTCCCACAGGATTACATGTGTTCTTCTCAAAAGATTTCAAGTATACGGGCTTACAAAGAGTTGTTGATTTTGAAGTATCATTTCCAGATAGGGGGAAGGAGACACGTATCTAAACGCGAGTAAACTTGAAGAACTTAATTCTTCTAAGCGATTGAAGATATCCCGGGAAGACAAATGTTATTACCGCAGAGAAACTCAAGGTTTGACTCATGACGAGTAAACTTGATGAACTTAATTCTTCTAAGTGATTGAAGATATCCCGGGAAAACAAATGTCATGACCGCAGAGAAACTCGAGGTTTTACTCATCAAGGTGTTTAGTGTTAGTATTTCATCCACGTGGGGGAAGTGATGTTAGAGAAAGTTTCTAAAGATAAATGAGGTACACTAGTATGTGGTGATTTCGATGGTATCGCAATGATCGGGGGAGTGAGATTGTGTACATTGGGGATGCTCACATTTCACTTGAGTGCTTAATAATGATTCGTAGATATAATCACTTATTCGGAGTTGACATCCGCAGATTGTCATCCGCAGAGATAATCGATGACTTGGCACGCTTCTTCAATGTTATCGATTATTCCTTCCTTGTGTATTGGTATACTTGGATACTTGAGCTTCATACACGATCATCGGGGAAGAAAATGTGAACATGGGAGGTGTTTTCATTCCCCATGATGTGTATTCGGGAGAGCTCTTGGGTATTGGTGTACCGGGTTCTTGAGCTTCATACACGATCATCCGGGAAGAAAAATGTGAACATGGGAAGGTGTTTTCATTCCCTCATGATGTGTATTCGGAGAGTTCGTGAGCATTATACAAAGAGGTCGACTACATCAATTCATCTACTTGGGGAATTGTTCTCTTGACACCTTTTGGAATGGATCGCTTGGACTTGATTGGGAAAAAGAAATTTGAGAAGATTATTTATACGTGGGATGATACGTTGTTGTTCTTGTTGATGATATAACCTCGAGCGAAGAATCACGGTGATTATTCTTGAAAGGAGCAGGGATTTATGATAATGGTGTGCTTCTATGTGCACTGGCTAAGGCAAGCTTGAAATAGAGCTTGAATCGCTTTCGCCTAAAGGATTTTCGGTTTGGGGAAGCGCCAAAGTCTCACTTTCGGATGGTTCAATTTCTTTCTTGATTCAAGAGCCCCGAAGCTTTGGTGGTGAATGTTTAAGAGTTGATGACTTTTATCTTCTACGACGTCTTTTCGATATCCTTATCTCTGCACTCGTATCATCATCTTCTTTAACTATATCATCTATTCTATCTTTGTATATATTTTCAAAACCAAAATACAAAATATAAAACCAAAAAACAAAATAGAAAAATATAAAACCAAGAAAAAGAAAATAGAAAAATATAAAACCTACAAAACCCATAAAATCGAAAATTTGAAAAATACCAAAATATTGTTTTCTCATGACATGTCTTACGTATCGATAACATCTACGGTCTTAGAAATGTCATTCAATAATGGCACGGACTTTAGATGAAGTTCGAGCAGGAGGTGTAAATATTTTTCTAAACATGTCACTAACGATGGCTTACGATTATTTCGATCAGAACTGGCTTCAAAAATGGCTTCTGATTATTTCGATCAGAAACCGCTTCAAACTATGGCTTGCGTTATTTTGATCAGAACTCGTGCTTAAACCGTGGCTTGCTATTATTTCTGATAGCAACCCGTTTTTCAAGAAAGGAAAGTGCTACGCTTAAACGATTTTCACAAAATTCGTGCACTTATCCCAAAAACAAAATGAGGAAAGTATGTCGAAGGACTGCTATTCCTACACAAATATTTTCCCGTCTAAAAATTCTTCAGAAAAATATTTGCTGTTTTCTAAAATGGTGGTAAATGAGTTGTTTGAAAATAAATCAGAATCATGTTTTCATAAAATTGCAAAAACTCAATCAATGATTTCAGCGCTTTTAACACTTTTTAGAAAATGAGTCATTGATTGAGGGGATAATGTTATTCAAATTTACATCATCTAACGAACTTTCTTAATTATCCTACGTGCTTAATTAAAAAATATAATTGCCTATGTTGAAGGACTAGGTTTCTAGGATATGATTGTTAGGTTTAGATGATTAAAGTTTGATGAACACATTTTCCCATGCCTTATATGATCCGATTGACATGTTGAATTGACTTTTATTAGTCGATTCTTTGTTTGGTGATGTCGACCACCATATATACGTAGATGTGTGTTCACTAACGTATGCGGTATATTGGTATATAAGAATGTTCCCGATCCGGATCCACAATTGAAGATGATTGGATGCCGAAGGAAAGGGTAACTATATCTTGGGTTGACAAATGAAAAGCGGAGCCTAATTGGACTTCTATGGAGAGTTGGCATAAATGCAACGTAAGAGGTCTCATCTGCATTAGCGGATGGTTTTCTTCTAATTGATTGAAGAAACAAAGCTTAATTTGACCTCGGTTGGCATTCAAAATGCAGCGTGAGAAGAAGTCTCACCGCATCGCAGACGGTTTTTCTTCCAAGCCCTACAACAACAACATAAGCTTCTCAACCACCTAACATATCTTTGTGCGGGATAATCGTGATGATACCATTTTTCTAAAACTTTGAAAAATATTGTTTTGAAAATGGAAAATATTGTTTTGAAAATATATTGGACTAAATTTTGAAAATCAGGACTTCATTTTATCAAAACTTAAGTCACTCAATCATCGACTCTTGTCATGGTTTGAGGGAGAGTGATTTTGAATAAAATATTTTCAAACAATATATCTTCAAAAGAGTCCGTTTTGTACGCTAAAATGTGGTGATCTAAAGATTTAATGTTATGTCATGGTATGGTTTTCTTTAAAACTCAAAGATCTGTCAAAATGAAATTTTTCTCATTCTTGTTTGATTGTGAAATTGTTTTATTTTACTTAAAGATCTCTTAAAACTATCATACCGACACTAACAATCTTTAATGTCTAAATCTGGTCCTTATTTGTCATTTTTCAAAATTAAATCTTGCCACGTCTTTCCCTAAAACTTTCTAAATGATTTAAATCAATCGGGATCCAAAACCCTAATTGGTTTGAAATCTTTATCAAGGAGAGATCGTGATTTAAATCTCAAATCTGCTTTTAATGGAATCGGTTTTAGTCCTTTATAGGCACTCGCCTCCATGTGCCAAACGATTTCAAATATACAATGCACATGTTGAGGAGGAGGATTTATCCAAAACCGGATGAGTATTTAAACAATGCTACATTTTCTCCCATGTTTTCTAAACCTAATTAAATCACTTGGGATCAAAAATCTCAAAGGGTTTGATATTTTTGATCGGGGAGAATTTGTGATTTAATAATGAAATTTGATAAAGGTGATCGTTTTATTTAATTGTGCCTGCCGTCAGCTTCATATGTGCTAACGCTTTCGAATCTTGAAGCACATATTGAGGGGAGCATAACTATCGAGGTACAAAAGTTTTTAAAGAGATTTTAAAGTACCTTGATTGAGTTATCAAATGGTTTTCTTAATGGCTTTTGTAATCGTGGATGTGCTTCAAAGAACTCTTGTCTCTATGTGATAAAATTGATTTTAAATATCCTATGCACATATTGAGGGGAGAATTTTACCATGAAAATCAAATGGCTTTTTTCGTATGAAAATTGTGATCAAAGAAAATATTTCAAAGTCCTCTTGCCTCCTTGTCTTTGAACAATTTCTAAATCATACGCACATGTTGAGGGAGGTTTTCTAAATGATCAAAACTATTAAGGTACAAAATGCTTTGATCTCGTATCACAAGTACCTTGATTGTTTTCCAAATGATTTTCAATTGGTTTCATGAAGGAAAGAACAATACCAAAAGACCGACCAATTTACTTTATGCATGGAGTTATAAGGATGGTTAGGTTAGGTATTTGTTCCCACGATCCGCCAGAACAGGAGGGATCTTCGTGGACAATCCACTAGATAGTGTAGAGTCCTTAGGAATATTGAAAAAGGAGAAAATGAGAAATGGGAAGAGTGCGGATCGAGACAGAGCTAGTAATGGAATAAACCCAACAAGGTACTAGTTATGAAGTCTCGTAAAGCCTTGAAGGGGTTGAAGAATGAAAAGAAATGAATGTGAAAAGGGTGAAAAGAAATAGCCCTCCAATAATTCAACCTTAGGCGGACACGGGTTCAATACATATACTCTTGGTTGTTACTAAGGTAACACTGGTATTGAAGACAAGACGTCATGGACCCAAATGACGATTGCACTAAACTTCCCAAACCACTCAAGTTCCTCTTAAAGGGCTTGTTTCATTCTCACGGGAACCTACATAATCTATCGACGTTCTCTTAGAGATTGTTGATATTCAAGAAGGAGACCTCTCCCTAGTCTCCCGTGAAGGAACCAAAATGCACTATTGAGTCTAGAGCCAAGAGATCATCCACAATATCTCGCTAGGACACTAAATTCTTGAAGACTTGCTTTTTCACACAATGTGAAAAGTAAGTATATATTAAGAGTCCCACGCATTATCCTTGTGGTATTGCGAACATCCGAGTGATATGTAAAAATATTCACAATGAAGATGGAAATCCTTCAGAGCCAACATCAAACAAGCTCTTGGTGGGTGACATGTGAGATCTTTACAAAAGATTAAGCTTGTGACAAGCGGATAGAAACGATGGGAGATTCAATCTTGAATCAACCTTGGTCTAGGAATGGAATTGGCGTATACTTTTGGAAAAACCATTCGATGTGCAAACCTTCTTTCTCTAGCACGTCGAATGTGTTCTTATGTTTTCAAATTCAAAAAGTATCTTTGATTGAAAAATACTTTTAGAAAACCGTTCGATGTGCGAATCTCTTCTTTTCGCTAGCACGTCGAATGTGTACTCATTCACTAATACAAAAGTATTTTGATTGAAAATTGATCTTTCTCATAAAACCTTCGTGTTGCAGAAAACTCTTTCTTCAAGCAATACGCGATTGTTTTTCAAATCATTTTCATCAATCGGTGAATCTCAATTCATTTGGTTCACTCACTCCGTGTTGTCTTCTTTGAGATGTTCGGTTTGAGAACAACTAGAACATTGCGAAACCCCATCGAGGAGATTCTTAGGAATCCTACCGATCACAGGCAAGATTTGTATCGATCAACGGGAACCGTGGGCCGTGTACTCAATTCAACGAAGTGATCAAAGACACTTTCGTGCGCTTTATTGCTAACTGTTGTTTGCGGTACATTTGAACGGTTGCGACTTATCGAATTGAGGAGTCAATCTAAAGTCGCATGCTCACAACATCCACACTTAATTTGAAGAAATCATGGTGGTGCATATCTACATAACACGGTTCGATATTTTTATACTATGCTTATGCGTCTTTGCAAATATCAAGAACAAGTAAGGCTTCCATTACTCGATGGAAAGATGTCATGATTTAAAAAGTGTGAGCATGTCGGTCCGAAAGTCACAACTTCACATGATGGCAACACAACAAAAGGGTGATCCGAGAGATTTCTTGTGGTGATGATCTCGATGAAAGCTCAAGATCATCAAAGATGTGGATCGCTTAAAGGCCTCCACCGAAAGTACAAACTATGCGGACTTTGAAGTATCACCGCTAAAGCACAAGATTGCGGATTTGAAGAATTGAAGTCTGAGCTCAAGAACGAAGTCAAGAATAGAATGCTAGGATTGAAATGTAAAATATGGGGTGACCTCCATAGGGAGATTGTTAGAATTATAAAATTCCATAGTGAAGAGTCGGTCACCCAAAATGTTATCTAAGATAAGTTAGCTAAAGACTTGTAGTTTGTTACGTTATTTTGTAGTTAATTAGTTAGTCGATGGCGTAAAATAGTTTAGTGCAACACCGTGGAGGAAGGACGGTCTTTACCCAACGTATACGCCGATCCACAGCCGACAGAGGTCGTATTTCATGTAACTATAAATACCCTTCCATCCATGGAAGGGTGGTGCTTCATAATCTAATATTCCATATTTTGAGTAAACCTCAAGAAGAACACTCTCTCTCTCTACTAACTCTCTAACTATGGCAAACATGTATTTTGATCATCCACACCACCCGAATCATCAACACAATAAAAATAACGATCCTACTTTGGTGTTGTTTAGAATATATATTTTACTTATCGACACCGTATCGATAAGTAAAGAACATAAAACAAAACTCACCGATTTCTTTATCGGTAGTCACCACTATTTATTTAGTGAGTTAAATTTTTTTTTCAAATCTTGTTCGGCGTGATTGGGTCAATTTATTGGACCCAATGATCCCCTATTTGAATATACTGAATAGCCTAAAGTGATAGTAAAGGTATAAGACTGAGGGTTCAGTCTGAGGGTTCAGGTTGTTCAGTGACTGAGGTTTAGTGACTTAGAAATTAGGTTCAGTGACCCATTTCAGTGGGTTCAGTGGCTGGTTCAGTGAGTGAGGTTCAGAACCTAGGTTCAGGCTGTATGATCCTTTATGTCTCAATGACTAGGTTCAGTGACAGGAGGTTCAATAACCAGGTTCAATGATCAGTGATCAGGTTCAGTGACCTTGGGGTTCAGTGACCTGAGTTCACTACTCAGGTTCAACTTGAAGGGTTTAGTGTGTAAGGGTTCAGTGACCTGGTTCAATTATGATTCATCAGTGTCTACTCTTCCTTTTTTGACTTTGATCATTACACACTTATACATGTTTTTGACACTCACTGATACAATATTCAATGACAAAGCTAATTAAGGACCTGGTTCAATTTGATACATCAGTGTCCACACTATTGTCATTACATCCTTATTTTTCTCCCTGATGAGAGCTATTCAACATTTGTGAACTCATCCCTTTTCATATCAGTCACAGTTTCTCACTGATATACATAATGAGACTTCGAGTAATCTTACTCCCTGATGCATTTCAGCTTCAGGCCCACTCTGTTCCAACACTTGTGATAACCTCAGCCCGAAAGTCCCAATAGTACTCCTTGATGTTGCAACAAAACACACCCCGAAAGCCTCATTAACCCACTTCGATTTTCAAGGACTCTGACTTTGGTTGATATGGTTATCAGGACTTCGGGTTCTCAATTTTCAGTGACTCGGTTTTAGTCACTACGAGCTCAGTGGCTCGGGTTTCAGGCACCATCAGGATACCTTAATGAGGTCAGAGACTCGGGTTCAAGGGACTTGAATATCATTCAGTCGCTATGGTTTCAGTGACTGAAAATTCAGGTACTCTCTCGATTTCAGTGAGTGGGTTTACTCACTAAGTTTCAGGTTGTAAGGTTCAGGGAACCAATGTTTCTGGTTATCAGGTTGTTAGTGACTTCAGCAGGCAGTGTTACAATAGGCTTTTCTCGGTTCAGGTTCTTGTTTTCAGTGACCGGTGTTTAACGACTGAGTTGAGTTCGTTATAGACACTGATATTCACCCCACAGTTTGAGACACAAGAAGAACTCTCACTGAGTTATAACAACATAATCATAGCTACCTCATATTTGTTATCACTCCTGATTCACAAAAATTATCAACTACCCCTGATACTTATCAGACCCGTCATATCCATCTTATGTTCAACCTGAATAACCTAGTAACACTCCCCGAGTCATGATCAGAACTCTAGAAGACTCCACCTTTGATCTTCTATCACAATCGTGAGTCACATTGACTGACTTCTTTGATCAGCCTCAACAGATTTAGCAAGCCAAAAATAACAAACCAATTTTATCCAACACTTCTCCCACCTTTCTACAACAAACCCATTTTCCATCTCAACGATACTCTTTCAGGCTCAGCCTGACAAACAACACTTAACACTTTTAGATGCTTATTACACCCTGATCTTCGATTCCCATATCACTCCCTGACTTGATTATCAGCAGACTCCAATCACAACCGTGATATCCACAGCTTGTCAATTCCTTTATCTATCAGTGAGTCATGACCACACTTAACTTCACACACTGATAAACATAAAAAACTTCCTGATAAGTTTCTTCAGTCATCATTTACCATCATACAATCCCAAACAACTCATTTGATTTAAAAACCCATTTACCATCGCAGCAACCTACTTTTTTGGATAACCTATCATCATAGTGACTCGACCCCGGATCCAAGTCAGTTTCTTATCTGGGTTCAATGATTCAATCCAAGAAAAAAGGTTGATGGTGCTGATAATCGTCGCCACCACAGCAATAGCATTTGCCGGTATTAATTTTGTGGGTTTTTTTGTGCGAGAGATAATTGGTTTTGATCTTTATGTATCGGGTTTTTGAATGGTAAAGATGCAGGGATATTGTTTTTTTTGAAACACGAATTGGTGTTGTTTTGTTTTTAGAGATGAACATCGAGAGTGGAGATTTGTGATAAATATATTTTTTGATCTGTGTTGTGTTTTTTTGTGGTGTGTCGATTTTTTTGGTGATGATTCTGGCTTTTTGATGTTTTACCGAATATTGGAGATGAAGCTGTGATGATTTTTGTGAGATGAGATGAACCGTGAGAGTAAATTTTTATTGAGAGTGATATTTGGGTTTAAGGATTTGTTGTGTGTAGATGTGTGTGTTGTTATTATGATGAATCTGGGTTTTTGTTTGTGTCGATTTGTGTGTGTGGGGATAAGATAATTTGTGGTGGTGGTGATTTTTTTGTTTGTATAAGATTTGGGTGGTGGGTGGTGTGTGTTGTTGTTTCTATGATTATTTCAATCAGTGAGTATTTTGGAGGTATTTTTGTCAAACAATCAATATCAGTGAGTTCTCTCCCCCTCAAAAGTTGCAACAACAGTAGCAACTTTTGAAGCTTTTCACACTAATATTGACATAGCTTAGAATGTTATCAGCAGTCATGAACGGATCTGGATTAGAGAAAAATCCACCCGCTCTCATACCACTTGTTGGTCCAAAAAATTGAGTAAATCTTGATATATCGAAGAACAACTTCATTCATAACAAATAACAATAGTTACAAGATTTCAATACCAACTAGACTACACGATAACATCCTCGACTTTTACGGGGATAATCTCAATTATATTATCCCCGTTGAATGACAAATAAACCTCATTGATCCAGCTATGCTTGTGTTTGACGAGAGGATGATCTAACAACTAATACTATGTATTGTGTTTGTTTAGAATCATACCATCTCTATTACAATACTGAGATATATATATAGAACTAATAATACTGAGGCGTGTGATGATGGTGGTGACGTGTATCCCCATGTGGTCCATCTTCATCTTCATCTTTGAAAAGACCAACCATCCTTTTGATGTGTCGTCACAATATTCCCACTCTTATGGTAAAGTCTCAGACTTGTTTGACTTCTTCTCTTGGAAGTTCCCACCCATATTTTTCGATCATGTAGAGAGATAGCGTGTTCGGGATCATTGAGACATTTGTCAAAATCTCGATGTCATTTGGTGTTGTTGTAGAATATATATTTTACTTATCGACACCGTATCGATGAAGTAAAGAACATTAAAACAACACTCACCGATTTCTTTATCGATTGAGTCACTCACTATTTATTTAGTGAGTTAAATTATTTTATTTTAGTCTTGTTCGGGGTGATTGGGTCAATTTATTGGACCCAACACACTTTTCTCATCTTTTACACCAAGTTTATAGCGGTGTGAAGGTCTTTGAAAAAGGTTTGGAATTTAACATGCTTATGCAACCATGTATTATACTTTGTTTATCATCGATTACTAATGCAATGGTTTCTATTTCACCATGTCTGCTAATCAACAGGCTTATTGTAAGAGGTTGCAAATTGCACCGCCAGTAGAGCCACCTACCTTTGGAATAGGTCATAGACATGCAAGATCAATCAAAAATTGAATGGGTGCAACATCAACATGTCAACACAACAACATACAGTAAATATCAAATGCAGGTATGTTTCACCAATATTAATATGCTGCCATAAAACCTAAATTACTCAGCCAGTAAAAACTACGAAAAAAAATGGAGTGTTCAAAGATCCAAAAGCAGAGCTATTAGCAACTGTTGATCACCATGCCGAAACAACCGGACCGATCTGGAATATTATTTGCACCCAAAATAGATTTCAAAAACACCGAAAACAAACACGTCAATACACCATCCCCTTAAGCTTCTCAATGAATGACGCAAGCTCCTGTGCTCGGTTCTGCTTCTTCGTGACATTCGCGAGAATACCCCGACTTCATTTAAATCCTCGGTTTCGACCAGAAGCTCCAAAATACTCGCACACAAGAATCAAACGGATACAAAATCTCGACTCTCCGATCACGTACTCTCTCGCCCACACGAGCCCTAATTTCTTGAACTTTTTCCATCAATTCTCCTTCATCTGCCACAGTTGCAGCTACTTCTCTCTAAAATTGAACAACCATCATATTCCTTACAAGGTTAGATCCGGCAGCTGCAGCAAGCTCATCACAAAAAGGCATTGCTGTATTCATCATTTTTTTCGTGTTTTTGCCCTTTTTTTATGCTCTCAAATAGATTCTCCTTGCTGTATGTGTGTTTTAAAGGGCAACTTTCTTTTAAACAATCATTGCTATAGTGAGAAGGTGCATCAGTTATAAAGGTCTTTGACTTGACTGCATTAGGCAGCCTTTCACATGCTCATTACTGTTTTCAAATGACCTTCCATAAAACACAGCTCTGCTTTTCTTTTTTTTAAAAATAAAGAGGAAACCATCGGATGAGATTTAGGAAAAATGTAGCCATATATCCGAAAAAAAAAGAAAAAAATATATATATATATATATATAAATATTTCGGAAGGGTAGGTGCTCAAAACTAGAAACATAATGCTTACAAAATTTGACCATTGTACATGCGGAATGAAAGCTAACATATCTTAAATAAGTGTCGCAGAACCGTCGAAAACCATTTCTTTACTTAGAATCCAGCTTTGTTGATTGAATGGCATGTCAAACATAGGGTCATTTGTGCGATTTATAGATCATCCTAAATCAGACATGCCATTCAATCGACAAACCTGAATTGCAATTGAAGAAACCATATGCAACAAGCTGGTTGGACTTGCATGCATGGAAACCCTGAAAACATGTATGTTCTGACAATGAATACAAACAACGCCGTCATGCATATTATTACCCTTAATTTACAAAAGTAACAATGCTTACCTGTTCATGAGGGTGCAGTTGTTTTCCCATCAGATGTTAGCTTTCTTTCGTTATTGTTTTTGCTAATTGTTTCCTCCTTTTTTTTAGATTAATAAACACACTTTCCGTGGTGCTATGAACGTAAATGAATGTTCACCAACCAACGGTGCTAGCATTGGTTCTAAAGCTGAAGCTGCTCAGATTTTTTAGTTGTGTGAGGATGCTCACGTCTGGAAGGCTATTCCGCACACGGTGCCTTATCACATGGCAAGATCTTTTAATGCTGCGGTGAGTAATCTATATTCAAAATTTGATCATGCTGCTGCCCATGGTCAATAAGCGCATTGTCATGATTCTTTTCAGTGTCTACTTATGACCAACAGCCACCACATTTTTGCATGCATTTTTTCCAACCCAAACTTTATTTAAATAATTGGCCATTTCAATAAAAGTTAGGCTATTTAGTGCCCCATAAAAGGGACTCGCACTTGCCTCTACACATCATACTCACTCAGTCATATCATTGCTTTTCTCCACCACATAAGGAGACACACATCTAGAAAATTGCTAGACCACAAACAAACGTGACTTTTATTCATATTCAACATAAGTTACAACCATACGACCAAAGATTAACAACACCCTGTTAATCTAAGACATAACACCATGCCATTAAACATAAACACCATGAAACAAGCCATCACAGACACACAGAGGACGCTACACTAATCATACATCTCCATTGTAAACACATGGCGCCTTTTCTCGATCGCGCTTCCCTAGCGGATCAAGGACACGAATCGGTGCAAAGAAGAATCGATGGTCCCTCGCCCCGTGCCTCCTCCAAGCATTCAACAATCACTCGCGACATCATAATCACCACTCAACCGGCGTCCCTCCTGTAACAATTCAGTCCTACTCCCAAGTCGACGGCGAACATCATCACATTTCTCTCCAAGCAGCATGATGAACCCCTCATTTTCACCTGCCTCCTGTAAAAATAGGAACTTAAAGGCATTGTGGACTTCATTGGAGCCACATGCTTCTTTGAGTTGATTCAAGTTTGGGTTGTAAGCCATTATCTTGACAAATTTAAAAAAAAACTCACAAGGTGCAAAGGTAGCTGTGTGAAGCTACAAAAAACAAACCTTATATAGGCAGGGGAAAAAACTGTAGCAGTACCTTAGTGTAACCAAACTGGTACAGTATACCATTACTTATCATTCCAATGAAGTATTCCCAAACAACCCAACACAGAACTTAGGTTAAGCTAAAAGCATCTGTAACATATTAGATTTCACAAACACACAAACAATCACAAATAAGGGGCGTACAATATGAGGTTTTAGAGAGAGAAAGTGGAAGATGAAAGCCTTTCTAGAGAGAAAGTAAACAAAAGAAAGAAGGTTAGATTGGTGAAAGGTCCAACCTCTACCTTGGGAGGTAGAGGTATTTATAGTTTTACATAATACGCCCTCCTGACGGGCTGTGGATCAGGCATACAGTGGGTAAAGACCCATCCTTCCTCCACGGTGTTACACTAAACTAAACTAATAACTAAATAACGTAAATAACGACACGTCTACGAGCTAACATATGCTAGACCATAATTGGGGTGACCGACACTTTAACATGGAATTTCCAATTCCTAACAATCTCCCCCTAAGGGAGGTCACCCCATGAAGTACATTTTGCATCCTAGCATTCTATCTTTGTCTTTAGTTCTGAGCTCGTAGACTTCAATTCTTCAAGTTTCTCAAACTTTGTGCTTTAGTAGCGATTCTTCAAAGTCCGCATAGTTTTGTACTTTTAGTGGAGGCCTTTAACAGATCCACATCTTTGATGATCTTCGAGCTTTCTTCGAGATTATCAGCCATAGTAAATCTCTGGATCACCCTTTGTAGTGTTGCCTTCATGCGAAGTTGTGACTTTCGGACCGACATGCTCACACTTTTGAATCATGACATCTTTTCATCAGAGTTGCGGAAGCTTTCTTTGGTTCATGATATTTGCAGTGATGTAGCGAAACATAGCATAAAAATATCATAGCCGTGTTACGTAGATATGCACAAGTCATGATTTCTTCAATTAAGTATGGATCTTGTGAGCATGCGGCTTTGGATTGACTTCTCAATTACGATCACCAGAATCAGTCAAATGTACCGCAAACAAAGTTAGCAATAAAACACACGAAAGTGTCTTTGATCACTTTCGTTGAATTGAGGTACACGGCTCACGGTTCCCGTTGATCAAGACAAATCTTACTGTGATCGGTAGAATTCGAAGAATCTCCTTGATGGGGTTTCTTGGTGTTCTAGTTGTTCTCAAACCGGAACATCTCAAAGAAGACAACACGGAGTGAGTGAACCGGTAATTGAGATTCAGCGATTGATGAAAAATTGATTTAAAAACAATTGTGTATTGCTTGAAGAAAGAGTTTTGCAATCTGACGAAGGTTTTATGAGAAAGATCAATTTTCAATCAAAATACTTTTGTATTTGAAAAGAGTACACATTCGATGTGCTAGATAAAGAAGAGATTCGCACATCGAACGGTTTTTCCAAAAGTATTTTTTCAATCGAGATACTTTTGTGTTTGAAAACATGAATACACATTCAATGTGCTAGAGAAAACAAGATTTGCACATCGAGCGGTTTTTCCAAAAGTATTAGTCAATTCATTTCTGGACCAAGGTTGATTCAAGAATGAATCGCCCATTGTTTCTATCCGCTTGTCACAAGCTTGATCTTTAGAAAAGATCTCACATGTCACCCACCAAGAGCTTGTTTGATGTTGGCTCTAGAAGGATTTCCATTTTCATCGTGAATACTTTTACATATCACTCGGATGTTCTGGCAATATCACAAGGGTAATGCGTAGGACTCTTAATATACTCTTACTTTCCACACTGTGTGAAACAAAGAGTCTTTATTGACAGTGTCCTAATGAGATTTATTAGATGATCTCGTGGCTCTAGACTCAATAGTGCACATTTGGTTCCTATGCCGGAGACTAGGGAGAGGGTCTCCTTCTTCTGTATCAACTATCTCTAAGAGAAAGTCGATAGATAATGTAGGTTCCCGTGAGAATGAAACAAGTCCTTTTAAGAGAAACTTGAGTAGCTTGGGAAGTTGTAGTGCGGTGCGTCCTTTGGGTCCATGACGCCCTCGTCTTCAATACCGGTGTTACCTTGGTAACCACCAAGAGCATATGTATTGAAGCGGTTTCACCCTAAGGTTGAAATAATGGAGGGCTATTTCTTTTCACCCTTTTCTCATTCAATTCTTTTTCATTCTTCAACCCCTTGGTGCTTACCGAGACTTCATAACTAGAACCTTGTTGGGTTTATTCGGTACTAGCTCGACCTCGATCCGACACTTCCGTTTCTCACTTTCTCCTTTTTTCATCATGCATAAGGACTTCTACACTATCTAGTGGATTGTCACGGTAGATCCCTCCGGCTCTGGCGGGATCGTGGGAACGAATACCTAACCTAACCATCCTTATATCACCATACATAAAGTAAATTTGGTCGGTCTTTTGATATTGTTCTTTCCTCCTTGAAACCAATTGAAAAATCATTTGGAAAAATCAATCAAGGTACTTGTGATACAAGATCAAAGCATTTGTACCTTAATAGTTTTGATCATTTAGAAATTCTCCCCCTCAACATGTGCATATGATCTTGAAATTTTTTAGCACATGGAGGCAAGAGTTCTTTGAAATAATTTCTTGATCACAATTTCCGTAGAAAAAGCCATTTGATTTTATTGGTAAATTCTCCCCCTCAATATGTGCATAGGATATTTGAAATCATTTTATCACATAGAGGAAAGAGTTCTTTTGAAGTACATTCACGATCACAAAAGCCATTAAGAAACCATTAGAAAATCAATCGAGGTACATTATGTTGAAACATAGAAATCTTTATACCTTGAACGTTTATTTTCTTTTTGAAATGCTCCCCCTTAATATGTGCTTCGAGATTCGAAAGTGTTTAGCACATATGGGAGAGCAACATGCACTTTTGAATCAAATCAATCATCATTTATCAGGTTTCATTATTAAATCACAAATTCTCCCCCGATCAAATATATCAAACCCTTTGAGATTTTGGATCCCAAGTGATTTAATAAGGTTTGGAAAACATGGGAGAATATGTGGCCTTGTTTAAATACTCTTTCTGGTTTTTGGTTAAATGCTCCTCCACAATCATGTGCATTATGTATTTGAAATCGTTTGGCACATGAAGGAAGGACTGCTTTTGAAACAATCACCATTTTAAAACCGATTTCAGATTTAAATCACGATCCCTCTCCCGATCAAAAATTTCAAACCAATTGAGATTTTGGATCCCGATTGATTTAAATCATTTGGAAAATTTTAAGGAAAGACGTGGCAAGATTTAATTTTGAAATAGACTGGTAAGGATCAAATTTTAGACAATAAAGATTGTTAGTGTCAGGTATGATGATTTTAAGAGATCTTTAAGTTAAATAAAATAATTTCACAATCAAACAAGGACAGAAAAAATTTCATTTTGACAGATCTTTGGGTTTTAAAGAAAATCATACCATGATTAAATCTTTAGATCACCACTTATTTTTTACAAACGGACTTTTATGAAGATATATCGTTTGAAAATACATAAGTTTGAAATCACTCTCCCCCTCAATCGATAACCGTAGTCGTTGATTGAGTGACTTAAGTTTTGAAAAAAAATGAAGTCCGGTGATTTCCAAGATTAAGTCCAATTTATTTTTAAAACCAATATTTTCCATTTTTCAAAACAATATTTTCAAAATTGTTTAAAAATGGTATCATTCACTACTATCCCGCACAAAGATCGTTAGGTGGTTCGAAGCTTACATTGTTCTTTGTGAAGGGTGGAAGAAAACCGTCTCACGATGCGGTGAGACCTCTGACGTTGCATTTGTCATGCCAACTCTTCATAGAGGTCCAATTAAGATCCGTTTCTTCATTTGATGATGAAGAAAACCATCTGGCGATGCGGTGAGACCTCTTCGTTGCATTTCATGCCAACTCTCTATAAGTCAAATTAAGCTCGTTTCTTCATTTTTAGACCCAAGATATAGTTGCCCTTTCCTTTCGCGTCCAATCATCTTCTTATGTGGGATCCGGATCGGGAACATTCTTTTAAACCATGTTATCTCCATACGTTAGTGTACGCAGATAGACATATATGGTGGTCGACAACATCCAAATAGCAATCGACTAATAAAAGTCAATCCAACATATCAATCATATCATAAAAGGTATGGGAATAATGTATTTATCAAACTCTAATCATCTAATCCTAACAATCATATCCTAGGCACCTAGTCCTTCAGCGTAGGTTAACATTATTTTTAGTTAAGCATTTAGGATAATTAGATAAGTCCGATAGATGATATAAATTTGAAAACATTCTCCCCTCAATCAATGACTCATTTTATGAAAAGATTAAAAGCGCGGAAGTCATTGATTGAGTTTGCAAATTTATGAAAACTCCGATACTGATTGATTTTCAAGCAACTCATTTACCACCATTTAGTTAAAACAACAAATATTTTTCTGAAGAATTTATAGAAGGAAAAACATTTGTGTAGGAACAACGATCCTTCCGACATACTTTCCTCAATTTGTTTTTAGGATAAGTGCACAATTTTGTGAAAATTGTTTAAGCGTAGCACTTTCCTTTTTGAAAAGCAGGTTGCTATCGAAATAATAGCAAGCCATGGTTTAACGGGTTGCGATCAAGTAGCTGCAAGCCATGGTTTAACACGGGTTGCGATAAATAGCTAAGCCATAGTTTGTGACATGTTTTGAAAAGAATATTTACACCTCTGCTCGAACTTCATCTATGGTCACGTGCCATTATTGAATAACATTTCTAAGACCGTAGATGTTATCGATACCAGAAGACATGTCTTGAGAAAAACAATATTTTTGGTATTTTCTGATTTTTCAAATTTGTATGGATTTTTGTTATTTTCTATTTTTCTATTTTCTTTTTGTTTGTTTTATATTTTTGTATTTTGTTTTTGATAAATATTTACACATATAAGGTAGATGATATAGTTTAAGAGGATGATGATACGAGTACCGAGATAAGGATATCGAACAACACGTCGTAGAAGATAGAATTCGGCAACTCTTAAACATCCACCACCAAAGCTTCCGAGGCTCTTGAAAAGAAGAAATTGAGCCTTTAAGAATGAGAGACTCTGGCAGCTTCCCCTCAAACCGAAAATCTTTTAGCTGAGCAGATTCAAAGCTTTCTTTCAAGCTTCCATTAGCCAGGTGCACAAAGAAGCACACCATTATCATCGATCCTGCTACTCCTTTTAAGAATAATTACCGTGATTCTTCATTCGAGGTTATATCATACAATAGAACAACAACAACGTATCATCCCACATTAAAATAATCTTCTCAAATTCCTTTTCCACTGAAGTCTGAAGTAATCCATTCCAAAAGGTGTCAAGAGACCACTTCCCCCGAGTAGTTGAATTAATGCAGCCAGTCTCTTAGAATAGAGCTCAAGAACCCGAATACACATATCCCCGAGTAGTTTTAATATTTATAATGTCTCGTTGTACCTATGGTCTACCCTAATGCACTAACGGGCAGTGTACCCGGTTGTGTGTAGTGTAGTATTCGGTAAAACCGAGGTCGTCCCAAGAGCTATGTGTGTTGGATTAATACTAAGTCTAGGTGTCACAGATTTTAAGATGATTTAATTAATTAACTAATAAAGCAAATAAAGGCAAAGGTGTAATCAATAGAGGAGAGTGGTGCTAACCTAGTCATTCATCCTAGCTAGTAATGTCTACGTATAATTACTTCCAATTACTTGGTGGGGTCAAAGTCGAGAGGACAACATTTGGTGGGTTATTTCTAACCTATCGACAAAGATGCCACCTTTGGAGAAGTCGGTGTCCCTCATAAGTCCGATTGTTCTGGTCCCTAAGTGAGTCATTAAGTTCCGCTACATGCTAGACTTATAATAGTGAGTGCCGGGTGCTAGCATCTTAGACACTCACCCCAATTCTTAAGTTCATCAAGCGGTAGGTGATCGGTTGGTCAAATCGCACAAGTATAAAGGGTCGTGGGTTGGTCATATATTACCCTTCCGTCTCGATCTACTCACTTAAGGTGGGTTGGTCATATCTCCTAAGCAACTAGCCTCACCGCTATTCAAAACTCTTTGAAACAAGGGTAGCTACCAATAAACTATGCATGCATACACTTAGAAATAATTATACGAAAGTAAAGTAAGCACAAACAAAACAATTAAGGAATCATAACTAGGCTAGCACCAAGAGGTGCTTAGCCGCTCATATTAACCATACAAATCAATTCAATATTTAATGTTACGAAATACATGAATCGAAAGTAAAGAAAAGATAAAATGCTAATGCTTATCATAGGGGAGTGATTTCTCCCTTGGAGATAACTCCGTATGCTCCTCTAGACCTTCCTTTGGCTTCTTCCCACGTTCTTTTTTTGTTGTGTGTGAAATGGGATGCTTTGAAATGCTGGAAATCATGAGGTATTTATAGGCCAAATCTTGGTTACGGGGTAACTAATAAAATAGTTACGCCGTAATCATCTAATTTTTCGTAAATTGCACTAGATCTGCTGGTTACGGCGTAACCTTATAAATGGTTCTGTTGTATCTTCAATAATTCTTAGTTACGCCATAGTTTATGCATGAGTTACTGACGTAATTATCGGTGACGGAACCTCATTTGACATAATATAGTTACGTCGTAATCTTTTGAGAGAGTTACGCCGTAATCTTCGATAAGTTGGCTACGAGTCACGCTTTAGTTACGGCGTAATGTGAGAGATAAGTTCGTAGTAAATTCTTCAAAGTGAGCATACTATGATAAATCTTTAATAATTCTCCAATTCTGCGTCTCTTTAGCTCCGATGCTCGTAATTTACACGAAAGTGGAATATAATGAAAACAAGCGTAAATCCATATAAATGATATAAATTACAAGCATTATCGGGAGAAATTGACACTTAGTCTTGGGATAATTTGATGTTATCAAATATCCCCCACTGAACTCTACTTGCCTCAAGTAGACCTTATTAGATAGATTCCTAAAAAGATATCTCCCATAACCTGGAAAATATAAGTTTACAAATCCCTTATACTAGAATAAAACAAAGCCGAACACCTCACGAAATGGGAATGAAACACTCAAATCTCTCAACTATTCTAAGTGTCAATTTCGAGGTAGCATGTATTCTATCATAAGCTTGGCGGTTACACAAATCTCCACCACTAGAGTTTGTTGGGATATGAAAGTCTTGAAGATATGAAATCTTGAAGATATGAAATCTTTAAGAATATGTGTAAAGCGTGATTCCGAAAAATCTTGGAAGAAGTCAAAGAGTCAAAATCTTGCTAAAGACAAAGTCAAAATCTTGCACTATGAAGTCAAAATCTTGAAAGAACAAAAGAAGCTGTTATATTCGTTTATGGAAAGTATTGTAACTCTAGAATAGTCTATGTTTAGATTACTTGTCGTACAAGAATACAAATTGTAAACCGACTAGGATATCCTTGAGCCTATAAAAGGACTCCTAGATTGGCATTAGAGTGCGAGTTTATGAGTTTTAGAGTTCTGAATTCACAAGTTATTTAGTGTTTTAGAGAAGTTCGATAATCTTAGAGTTGTTTAGAGTATCGCATAATAAGCGATTTAGAGTTTATAATAAAGTTATTCTTCTTAGCTTTGTTAAGTAAATTCGCGTGCTTAATAAAGATTGCTCGGTGTTTCTTTGTTAATAACTTAGGATTTATCCGAGGTTATTAAACCTTAACAAGCTAGTTTAAGTTAGTTTGATTAAAGTATATCGATCCAACAAGTGGTATCGAGCTTGTGTGGAAACTCGACTAGGAAGAAACCTACTTCAACAATATTCAAGATGTCATTGAAGTTGTTCCACCACCCTCAATCACCTCACTCGAATTCCAATAATCAAGAAGGAGAATATGATCTACGGTGCATGAAGATGAGGCGATATATTGCCATTCTGAGACCATGCTCTATGGAATGTAATTGTTAATGGCAATGAAGTAGTTCGAGAACCTATTAATGTTCTGGACAACCAATAGCACCAAAAGCGGTCTTACCGGTGACAACCCTAAGGAATCAAGAAAAGGCACTAAACATTCTCTTATCGCCATTCGGATGGTCATCTTCTCAAATTTCATGATGCTAAAGATGCTAAGCGACTCTGGGCTGCTCTCAAGACCAGTTGGAGGAATGAAGCCTCTAAGAAGATGCTGAGAAATTTCTTTGAAACAACAGTTTGAAACTTTCACAGTGGGTGAAAGAGAAAGTCTTGATCTTGCATATGATAGGTTTCAAAATCTCCTCAACATGTTGGAGTTATACAAAGCGAAGTATCGATTGAGGATGCTAATTTGAAGTTTCTAAGGAGTTTGCCATCTACATGGCATGTGATTGCTACAATGATCGAGAGGACAACAAGGTTTGGATGTCATGGACTTTGATGATCTCTATCATCAGCGAAGGTGTATGAGCATGAGATGAGTGGTCAAACAAATTCCAAGTCTCACGGTATTGCTTTTCTATCATCGAAAGAAGGCGTTACTTCCATCAAAATCTTGCTTCTCCTCAATCTTGTTTCTCAAAGTACTCTGTTTACAACCCCTTCATATGCTCGTGAGCCCCACCACCTACCACTTTGCACTCGGATGAAGTTGTGTGCTCCTTCTTTGCACAACAAGCGGTTTACATCACTTATGAAGAGGATCTAGCACAGTTGAAGAAGATGCACTTGAAGAAATTGATATCGGTGGCAAGTTGCTATGATCACTGCAAGGATCAAAAGTACATGAAGAAGGCAGCAAAAGCATTGATTTCAAACCAAAACAAGGAATAACTTTTGACAAATCCCAAATTGAATGCTTCAATTGTCAAAAGGCTGGTCACTTTGCAAGGAGTGCGGGTTTGCTAAGTATCAAGCAAGCAGGACATCGAGAAGCCAAAACTTGAGCTCAAAGAAATTCCAATTCTTGAAACAAAGGCTTTGGTTGCTCAAGAGAAGTTATCGAAGTTGGTGGAGTGAAGAGTTTGATGATGAACCGGTGACTTCTTGTATGGTAGCGATGGAAGATGCGTTGAAGACAAAGTGGAAGCATTGGATTTGAGCCTTGCTTTTGATGAAGAACACGAACATCTTTGCTTTGGAATCGATGATGGCTTTGGAGGATTTGATTGGAGCAAAGAAAGTGAAGATGATCTGTTCTTCTTGCAATGGTGGCTACTTCACCAACTCGGTCTCCTATCTACGAGGTATGCTCCAAGCTGTTATGATTTTATCAAAACTACTTATGATTATGTGATTGAAAGAGATAATTGTGTTAAGGCTAGATGCGAGTGGTGGTTATCAAATTACTTTAGAGTCTATGGAAGCTAAAATTATAACACATGAAAATAATGAAATGGCTTGGGTGAAAAGTATGAACAACGAGGATTACTAGTTAAAACTTAGTGAATGGAAACTAAAGCGTAAAATTCTTGAAATTGAGAAATTAACTAAGAGAGAGATGATCATTAGAAAAGTTTCTTTGCTTGGAATGAATCAGTGCATCCCATGTTACTTATGTTGAAAAACAAAGAAGAGCATACATTAGAAGCTGGATTAGGTTTTGGTATGAACTTTGATAACATAGAAGAAAACCAACCTAGTGATCGGGATGTAGGTGATTTTGAGGACATAACCACTAGTGATGATGAACTCATTAACTATGTAGATACATCTAGTAATGAGGGCTCAATAAGTGAACCACCTCACGAGTATAAGAAAGACAAGGGATATAATCTTGTCCCCATCCCATTAGTCATCAACCCATAAGGCACGATGTTTCTCGATTTGGAGTAGGCAGTCTAGAGTTTAGGAAGAAGCTTGTTGCTCAATCTAGGTGCGAAAAACCCAAAGAGCTGTTGAAAATAATGTTCAAAATCAAGCGGTACCTTCAAATCAAAGTCTTGCTCCACAAGCGATACCTTCAACAAAACCTTTTCAAAACAGTACTGCTAAACCTTTTTGGGATAACTTTGGTCAAAACAGGTTTCATCATTCACCTAGAAGGCACAATAGTTTTGGTCATAGACATAGAAGAAGTCATATTGGGAGTATGGGTGAAAAACTATGTTTTGTGTGTTTTAGTCCTAATCATTTAATCAAGGATTGTGAACATCATTCAGAATACCTTAGGAAATTTTCAAAGAATAGGACTGTTAACCAGAAACCTAGAGAGAACAAACCAGTTTGGAATAATTCAAATAGGGTTAATCACGAAACTTCACACGGATCATAGATACCCACATCGAGAAGACCTTTTCAAAACCTTGATATCTCACGGTACTTTCCAAAGTCTTGCTTTCAAAACAAAGTCTTGATCACACTACTTGGAATAGGAATCCTAGGAGATCTCACTATCAACCTAGAAGGTATTACAATTCACATAGGGATCTAGATCACAGAACCACGTGTTAAACGAGAATGGGTTAAGAGGAAGAGTGCTGGCGAGGGACACACAATACTTTCAACAAAAGTGAATCGATGTTTTGTGACACAAGAAAAGGCTAATAATCTTGTAAAAGAGATTTATGTTGAAAAACCAAAAGTTTTGAAAATCCCATGCTAAAGATCAAAAGATAATTACGGATCATCATTTGAAAGATAGTGGGAATTACATACTCAAAGAATTTGAGTTTGTAACTCCACAAGGGAACACAAGTCGATAATGGCTTGGGTTCCTAAAATCACTAACTCTTTTCTTTGTGTGCGGGGCAACCCGGAAGAGGAGCTTAAAGATCATCTAATTGTGGATAGTGGTTGCTCGGAAGCATGACAGGAGACAAAGAGATCTGTCGATTTTAGAAATATTAGTGGAGGAAGAGTTGCATTTGGGAATGATCCCAATGGAGGAAAGATTCTTGGCAAAGGAACTATCAAAGCGGGGCTTATAGACTTTGAGAA
Organism: Chrysanthemum lavandulifolium; assembly: GCA_022545495.1. Lineage (NCBI taxonomy): Eukaryota > Viridiplantae > Streptophyta > Magnoliopsida > Asterales > Asteraceae > Chrysanthemum > Chrysanthemum lavandulifolium. The sequence continues at coordinate 102,160,357 of CM040238.1, read as the reverse complement.
TGTTAGATATGTGAAGGAGCTTAAGTTCAACTTGTTATCGGTCTCTCAAATTTGTGATAAAAAGCATCTGTGTTATTCAACGACACGAATGTCTCATCCTTTCCTCGATTTTAAGCTGTTGATGATGAATTAGTAGTCCTTAGAGTACCACGGACAAATGATGTGTACAGTTTAGACATGAAGAATCTACATTCTTATGGAAGAGCCACATGTTTGGTGGCTAAAGCAACATCTGAAGAAGCACATCAATGGCATAGAAGATTGTGCCATGTTAATTTCAAGAATATCAACAAACTGGTCAAAGGCAATCTAGTTAGAGGTTTACCTTCAAAGACTTAAGAATGATCACTCATGCTTGGCATGCAAGAAGGGTAAACAACACAAAGCTTCTTGCAAGAAGCTTGAGGAAAGAACTATTAGAGAACCATTGGAGTTGTTACATATGGATTTGTTTGGACCTGTCTCTGTGGCAAGTTTAAACAAGAGAAAATCTTGTTTGGTTATTCTGAGATGATTGCGAGTAGATTGAGTTGGGTTTTCTTTTGGGTTTTAAAGATGATACTTTTGATGCTATTGAGACACGATTATAGCACTTGAAAACCAATTGAGACTCAAGGTTAGAGGTATTAGATGTGATAATGGGATGAATTCAAGAACAAGCTTATGGATGAATTTTGTGCAAACAAAGGCATAAAGAGGAGTTTAGCATTGCAAGAACACCACAACAAAATGGTGTTGCGAGAGAGGAAGAATAGGACTTTGATTGAGCGGCAAGAACAATGCTAGCGATTCCCATCTACCTATTCAATTCTGGGCGGAAGGCATGTAAATCTTGCGTGCTATGTATATGAGTCTCTGTCACCAAACCACAGATGAAGACACCCTATGAATTGCGATGGGCAATAAACCCAACATTCATTTTATGAAGCCTTTTGGATGCCCTCTCACTATTTTAAACACCATTGATAATGCTGGGAAGTTTGATGGCAAGTCGAAGAAGGATACTTATTGGGTTATTGCACTAACGATAAAGGCTTTAGAGTATACAACGAGTTACTAAGAAGATTCAAGATTGTCTTCATGTTGAGTTTTAGAAGATCAAGACAATGAGAAAGGTAAAGGTCACGATTGGATGTTTGATCTTGAGGTTTTAACTCCTTCAATGAATTATGTACTGTTAGAGAAGAAAATCAACTTTGTGCACAATGGAGAAGATTTACAATATGTTGTTCATGGAGTTCATATTAGACCGGATGTTGTTCACGATGAAGATCCTGTAAGTCCAAAACAAAATCTTGATGTTCCCAAGCAAAATCTTGATACTCCAAAACAAAATCTTGTTGCACCACAATCCTCATTATCTGCGAGGATCAATCTATTCAAGAGGAACTTAATCGGATGCTTCTTCAAGATGTATTAGCACATTCTTACAGCGATGAACAAAGGAGAGCTTATGAAGAGGCAAAGAAGAAGAACAAGGCTGCAGAGTACTCTCACGGTACTTTGGACGATACTTTCGACCAAAATCTTCTTGCACTGTTGATAGTACTTTAGATGATTTGGATGATCCTACCATGCACGGATTAGAGAAGCGATGATGAGTTTGAAGATGAAGGTATTTTCTAGATTCGAATGAAGATGTTGATTTAACTAACTTGGATGATGCATATGGAGTTCCACGGTCTCAATCTTAAGAATTCATAAGAATCATCCTCTTGATCAAATCATTGGTCCTTCTACTTACGGAGTGATGACAAGACACGAGCTAAGAGTTTTCTAAACCTCATAATGCTTTACTTAGCTTTGTCTACAAACAAAGCAGTTGAATCATAAGGACCATCAAACACGCCTATTTACTTGTTTTATCTCTCAAGAGGAACCCAAGAACATTGCTCAAGCTTTGACTAAAGAAAGTTGGGTTGAAGCTATGCGGGAAGAACTTCTTCAATTTAAACTTCAAGAGGTTTGGGTTTTATGTGATCTTCGGATGGGAAGAAAGTTATTGGAACGAGATGGGTTTCGAGTCAAAAGAGATGAAAGAGGTAATGTTATCAAGAATAAGGCAAGGTTAGTAGCACAAGGCTCTGAGACAAGAAGAAGGAGTAGATTATGATGAAGTGTTTGCTCTGTAGCAAGAATAGAAGCTATTAGGATATTTCTTGCTTTTGCTTCTTATATGGGATTTCAAGTTTACCAGATGGATGTCAAGAGTGCCTTTTTATATGGCAAGATTACAGAGGAAGTTTATGTCAAACAACCTCCTGGTTTTGAAGATCCTAAACACCCAAACAAAGTCTACAAGGTGGTTAAGGCTCTTTATGGCCTTCATCAGGCACCTAGAGCTTGGTATGAGAGGCTCTCTACATTCTTATTGCAACATGGATACAGGAGGGGAGCTATAGACAAGACTTTGTTTATCAAGAGAGACAAGAAGGATATCATGTTAGTTCAAGTCTATGTTGATGATATCATCTTTGGGGCTACCAAACAGTCCATGGTTAAGGAGTTTGAGCGGTGATGCGAAGGAATTTCAAATGAGTTCAATGGGAGAGTTAACATTCTTTTGGGACTTCAAGTTAAGCGGTCAAAGGAAGGAATTTTTATCGGTCAAGACAAGTATGTTCTGAGACATACTTAAGAAGTTCAATTTTGATGATATGAAGATTGTTACTACACCTATTAAATCTATCAATTCATTGGGCAAAGATGAAGATGGACAACTGTTGAAGTCAAGTTATCTGAGATCAATGATTGGCTCTCTTATGTATCTTCTTGCATCAAGGCACGATATCATGTTTGCGGTTTGTTTATGTGCAAGATATCAAGTCTCACCAAAGATCTCTCACATGAATGCGATGAAGAGAATCTTACATTATTTGAAACAACAACCTAAGTTGGGGTTGTGGTATCCAAAAAAGTCACCTTTTCACTTAGAAGCTTTTTCGAGATAGTGATTATGCGGTGATAATTATGATAGAAGATCCACCTTTGGAGGATGCCAATATCTTGGAAGAAGGTTAGTGTCACGGCAATGTAAGAAACAAACAATTGCGACAACATCCTCTCTGAAAGTGAATATGTAGGCTTTGCAAGCTGTTGTGGACAAGTTTTATGGATGCGAGAATCAACTCTTGGACTATGGGTTCAATTTCAAAATACTCCTATCAACATTGATAATGAGAGTACCATTTGTATTGTGAAGAATCTGTTTATCATTCCAAGACCAAGCACATTTGATTAGGCATCACTTTATCGAGATTGCTATGAGCACGAGGCTCATTAATGTGGTTAAGGTTCACACGGATGATAATGTGGTGATTTACTCACCAAAGGCTTTGATGTTTCAAGATTCAATCACTTGGTGGTGAGCATTGGCATGATTAACTCTTGAGCTACATTTAAGGGAGGACTATTCGGTGTTAGTATAGTCTGTGTATTGCTTGAGGGAGGATATTTGTGTATACTTAGTTTATCTGAAGAATTTGGCAAATCTTGTTTTTCACGAAATCTTGCTTGGAAAATCTTGCTTTGGGAAAATCTTGCATCGTGGAAAATCTTGTTTGTCGTATTAAAATCTTGTTCCAACGGTTATATTGAGGGTAATTAATGCTAACGGTTGTTTTATTTTGGGCGATGATTTTCAAATCTCACCTATAAATAACTACTTTCCGATTTTCCTCTTATATTAATACATTAGCATCGTTTCCATATTTCTCTCATTCTTATTCGATTTCAATTCTTATTGTGCTTACATAATCACCAATGGCGAATCGACCTCTTGTTTCAAAGCACAATATGGTAGCCAATTTAGACAAGCCGAAGATAATGAGGCGTTTCATGATATTATTGATTATCTAATTGGGTCGCCCATCGGTTATGCTCTTTTAGTGGAGCGGATATTATTGAACCTTGGATTCAAGAATTTTGGGCTCTTGCAAGGATAATATGGAGAATGAAGAATTTTATATTAGAGCTACGATTCTTTGGAAGAACTGTGAAGATTCTTGAAGCCTCCATTAGAAGATTTGTTGTTTAATGATGATGATGGGGATATTCGTTTTAATAAGGAGTTGATTTGGGAAACTTTTGGACATCTTGGTTATGAAGGGTCATTAACTGAACAAACTTTTCGGAAAAAATTATTTTGTCCTCAATGGAAGTTTTTAATACATGTGTTGTTACATTGTATAAGTGCTAAAAGTACTTCTTGGGAGCAATTTGGGTCAAATATAGCATCTGCTATGGTGGGATTAGCTACAGATCGTGTTTTTAATTTTTCAAGGCTGATTCTTGATGGCATGCTTTCTCACATCAATCATGGATCCAAATGGTTAATGTATCCCAGGTTTATACAAGTTTTCTTGAACAAACAACTTGCTGATGTACCGAAGCCTACCAATTTACTTTCTGTTATTGTACAACAAGCAAAGATTTTTACTTTTATGGCTAGAAGAAGTGATCTATTCGAGAGGTCCGGATACACCATTAACTACTTCTATGATGGAAGTTGTTCGGTATTAGAGCGATGTTGAAGATGATGCGACAAGTGTGAAGTCTTGCATCTGAAAGTCTTGCACTGCAGTCTGCATCTGAAGGTCTTGCATCTGCAATCTTGCTTCTCAAGAAGGTCTTGCATCTCCACGGTCTTGTTTCCCCAATCACGAGGTTCAAGAAGAAATTGCAAGATCACCTTCTCCATCTCCACAACGATCATTCTGTTTCTCAATCGGAGGAACATTCACAAATTCAAGGTGATGATCCACATACTATACCTCGTGAAGGTTTAACTTTGGATAATTATGCTTTGACAAGGGAGATAATTAAGTTGCAAAGACTACTAAGGTTCAAGCCAAGCGGATAAAGAAATTGAAGTTAAAATTTAGAAGGCTAAAACTTTTATCGGCCTTTGATTAAAGAATTTAAATATCTGGGTCAAATCAAAGAAGAAAGCACAAAAGCGGTCTAAGACAAGTAAACACCAAAGGTTCATAAACCATCTTACATCAACTTGGGAGGAATTTAGAAGAACAGAACTTGAAAGAAGATATGGTTAAAGAAAATGAACACGAAAGTTCTAAAAAGTCGAAGAAAAGATCATTCAAGATCTTGATGAGCAAGTTCAAGTTCAAAATCTGCGATGATCAAGTCTTGAACAACAAAGTCTTGGTTTTCAAAGTACTTTCGGACAAGAGGTAATAACTCCAAGAGTATTAGACTTTGATGAGGAAGCGGTCCTTCAACAACGTACATGAAGAAGTTGTTGGTCCTGTTGTTTTTCAAGAGGAGGAAGCTATTCTCAAACCTATTCATTCGCAAGTGATGATGAGTTCATTGCTACAATTTTAGGAGATTTATCACAACCAAGAGGTGGAGTTACTATTTGAGAAGTACAAGAAGAAGAACAACAAAGAACTTCTCAACTGCAATTGATCCTAAGGATAAAGGAAAGGGTGTTTTGGTTGAAACTAAGAAGAAAAAACTAACTTTGGCGAAATTAGAGCAATTGAAGTTGCTAGGAATGAACAAGCTGACTAGAAAGATTCAAGAAGAGTTAAATGCTAAAGATAGAGAAGCTCGGGAAGCTCAAGAAGCTCGAGAATAGAAGCGACTAAAAGGTACAAGATGAATTAGATCTTGAAAGCTCTTTGAACCATTCTGATCTTTGTTCTGTTAGATTTATGCCAAGAAGACTTAATAAAGCTAAAGGCAGAAATGCTATGATGGCTTATCTTAAAAGTCAAGGGTATAAAGGATTGCGAAGTTTAATTATTTTGAGATGAAAAGATTGTATGATCTTTGCTAGGGAGGATTATAAGAAGGATGTTGCGGCATCAAAGATTTTAGAGAAGAAGCTACTTGGTGAAGTGAAAGAAAGAAGAGTTTGAAAAGAAAAGGAAAAGCGAAGTTCTGGATGTTCGGTTCTCAAAGAAAGAAAAAGTTGAATTAAGATGCGAAACTAATGATGAATTAAGGAATTATCTCGAGTGGTAGATTTTGATTACTCAAAGAAGATGATGACATGAAGATGAGCGGATCAAAGATTAGTGCTTTTGAAGTTGTGAAATCCAAAGATGGAGATTATATGATTTTTCATAAAGAAGATGAAAGCTTCAAAGTTTTCAATAGGCTATGGGACTTATTGCACATTATAGATAGAGTAGATTTATTCTATTTATATCATGTGGTGAAAGCTTACTTTGAACATAATCCATTAGAAGGATTGGTTTAGTTTTACATGGTGATCTCATAAGCTGTATGGGAAGCGAAGAAGAGAAGCGATGATATTTGGAAGAATCAAGAAAATTGGGAAATTGTTTCTTGGAGATTCTTTGAAGAGTGCGGAGTTCATGTTTTAGAGTGGAAAATGGAACAATGATACACATGTTTGCGAGAAAGAAGATACCCTCTCACAATTGAGCTCATGAGAAGAATGCTAGAGCATGGAATGGAAGTAGAAGAGGATAATGAAGCGCTTGCATGGTTATCAACTTGTTTATCAACTGGACTACCATTCTTGAAGATGATGAAAAAGCGGTATGAGACTTAATTGAATAAATTATTTTGATAAATCGGTACTTTATTCAAAATCTTGCGATCAAACGATACTTTAATCAAAATCTTGCTTGCGACTTTTAAACCAGTTAAGTGATTTTTGAATGAAACCTTTTGCTAAGTAACAAAATTTTGAAACAAAGGTTAAGTGAAATAAATGGATTTTGAGATGATAACAATAGGTCATCAATCCACCATGGTTACAAAAGGATTGACTAATCCATGAGCAAGCGGCTCGGTAAAGATATATCAAATCCGTTTTAGTTGACAACTTGCTAATAAGTTGGATGGTAATCAACTCACCATATCGATTAATGTGAAGAGTTGGCTAGCCCACAAGAAAATGGCTTGTGGTAAAGGCGTGGAAAAACCATTATTGGTAATTAGTTCACCATTAGATAGAAGAACTAACTAGTCGGAAGGTACAACTTTTGGTAAAGACAAAACAAATCTGTTGATAGCGATGATTTGCTAAAAATCATATGGTTATCAATGTACCATGGTCTTACACACCAAAACATTTGGCTACTCCGGAGATAATGGCTTTGGTAAAGAGATCTAAATCCATTAAGTTTTCAATGATTCACCTCTCACGAGGAGTTAACACACATGGAAGTGATGAGAATAGTATGCAACTTTAAGCGAATTAATGTACAAATTGTCATATGTTCTTTGTGTTCTTTGAAAAGATGGAGTTCTTTGGATCTTCTTTGTGAAAGAATAATTCTAGAGATACTTTGACAAAGCACAGACACTACAGAAATACAATCCAAAGACTAAGAAACAATCTGTCCTTAAAGATGAAGTTGTTAAAGATATATTCACAAAAGGAACTTGAAGTCAAGCAAGTAGAATTCAAGTTAGGGGAGGATTGTTGGGATATGAAAGTGCTGAAGAGATGAAAGTACTAAAGATATGAACCCATAGCCTTATCGTTATAACCCGAATAAAAGACCTCTTTGATGAATTTATTTTCTTTGTTTTGATACTTGTACAAGCTTATGGTAAAAGCATTGATCATGACTAGGCATTGAGTGATATACCCACCAATATATGTTGAGTGAAATCTTTAGCCACTTTGAGGTATCCTAGTTATGTTATCTTAAGTGTTTGGTTCATTTTTAGAAGATTTTCTCATATTATAAGCAAAATAATAGTTATCTTTTATGGTAATTGTTACATTTTCAAAAGTATAAAACACGAAACATGGTGTTATGGACCATTGAAATCAATCTTTGCAAATGTTTGACCTACTCGGGTAGATCGGTAACACAATCCCTTCCCATTCGGTTAGGCAAAGTAGAGCTTAAGTGTGGGGAATTTGATAACGTCTAAAATGAACATGTTTTTAGTAGCGTTATTGTCGGTCTTTGTGCATGATATTTTATCATATATTTACTCATAATCGTTATTCGTGTTGCAAAAGTGCAAAGATGCGTCTTGTGTATGTATATGTAGCGGTATTGCGAATATTGAAGAAATGAAGTTTTATGCACATTTGGAAAGCGTCTAAAGGAAGGAAGTTTAGATTGGAAGCTTGTGGACTCAATGATATGGAGGCGTAGTGATTTGAAGCATCTACAACAAGGAAAGATCAAGTTTAGCTTTGGAAATCATCAACGTAAGCAAAGAATGAAGCGTAAAGGGAAAAGTCGACAAAAAGTCAAAAGGAGCAAAACTCACCGTTCGGTCGCAACCCGCAACCGGATCCGGTGGGCTAATGGTCAAAGCCGTGACCGATTCGGTCGATGAAGAAACCGATCCGGTTTACGGCGCAGCGATTACACAATTCGCATTTATTGTTGTCTTAACTCCCATAATCATTGAGTCCGATCATTTCTTGATATTAACTTGGAAGAACGTTTTTGGGCGATTAAGCAAGTGCTTTGGCTATTTAAAGGACCTAGTACTTGTATACTAAGTGTGACACAACAAATAGAGTATTAGTTTACACCAAAACTCATACTTACCCATTTATTTCAACCCAAAAGCTTGGTAGTTCTTGGAAAACGTCCGGAAGCAAGGAAGGAACCATTCTTGTCCATTGTTTGGTAGTTTGGAGTTGTGCGGTGATCCTAGGTGATTGGAGGCGTGGTTGCTACATTCCACGATTTCTAATTCTTGTAATCACAAAGATTAGGTATTCTATGAACTTTGTTATGGAAATCTATTCTCTTGAATTGTTTGAATTACTTTGTTATGACTTGTGTTTAGATATGATTGTTTTCATGGAGTAGTTTGTGTTATACTTGTGTGTTGGAATGTGATTAATCATAATAATGTTCTCAAAATGTGATGCATGTATATATGATCTTGTTTAAATAAGTTTGTTGGAAAATACTAGTCTTGGATTGATTTGTCAATAAAACATGTTTTAAGAAAAAGGACCGAAAGGATTTCTCTTGTGTTTTATTCCAAAAGTGTTGTGACAAACTAGTATGGGGATATGGTGATTGACATCCACCATGTTTTGCTTATTAAAACAAGACTAGGAACGTTTTCATCACGAAGGGTCGAAAGATTCGTAAGAACAAATTTAATGAGAGCATGTTGCAAACAAATGGAATTTTTATAGGATAATCATTGGGATAAGGACCGAAAGGATTACCTAAATGTTTTTGTTCTTAGAATGATTTTTACAAACAAATACCATGGTTGGGAAATCATTTGCTTATGATTTGTGCATCATAATAAGAGTATACACCAAACCTTTATGAACATTATCTATGGTTGATTATGAGACTTCACACAAGTATATATTTTTATTATTGATTCGTATTTTCACTAGAACACTTATTCGAGAGAGCCTTGACAAGCTTTCTTGTTAGAAACTTTTTAATAAAAACTATTTCAAAACAAAAATCCCTTGGGACGATCTCGACTTACCAAAACGTTACTATTGCGGACGAGTATACTTGCTCGTATGTGTTAAAAGGTTATCTGGTTAATTCGTGATTATAAATTTTAAAACTTGCACCAACCGGAGCACATCAAGTTTTAGGCGCCGCGCGGGATTTTTCTATAATTTTCTTTGAAATTAGTAAAAAAAAAAAAAAAAGTTTTGTTACAAACTAACCGATTCGGTTGGTTAGCCAACGAATCCGGTTAGACATTCTCAATGAAATTTTTCTTTGGTTGAATTTTATTTCTATCTTTTTAGTTTATTGTGTTTTGATTTCTAGAGTAATTGTGTGGTTTAATCGGTTCTTAGATTTATTGTCTTTAGTTATTTTCTTTTCTTTACATTTGTCATTTAATTAATCTAGATTTATATATTTCAATATTTTTTAGTTGATGGTAATGGTTAAGAGTATCTTATTTTCAGTTATAGTTTATTTTATGATAGCAATTATTAGTAGTTTATTTAGTTTTAGTTTAGTTTTAATTTTGGTTTTAATTAGAGTTAATGAGTTATTTAATTATGAGTTTATGAAGAGTTTTATTTAATTAACTAGAGTTAGTACTTCATTAATGACATTATTTGCTTTCAATTATTATTATTAAATTTGTTTTAAAAAAAAAAAAAAAATATATTTTCAAACAAACCGATCGGTCGCAACCCGCAACCTGATCCGGTTCGTGATTCTGTCCTAGAATTTTCAACCAACCGATTCGGTTGGTGATCCAACCGAATCCGGTTGGAGTTTCTGTGCCGAGTTTTTTTTTCATTTTTAGATTTTGAGTTTGTATTTATTTCTTTTATTTTGTTAGATGTCTTAGTTGTTTATTATATGTTTTATATAGTTTGTTCTTGTTTTACTAACGTTAACGCTAATCATTCGGGATTTGATTTGTTTTGTTTTGTTAAGTTGTCTAGTAACATGGATAGTTTGAGCGGAATCTCGGAATACCTTCGTAATTTGGATGACATGTTCAAGGATACGGAAGTTCATTAGAAAGATTGGAGGAATTCGGAGGAAAGCAAGAAAGAATTGGGAATTGACACGGGTGATATGGAAGAAGTATGTGAAAACAAGGTTCATCTACCCAAAACAAAAGAGTGGTAGTGTTTACACAAGCACCGTCAACGATGTATGATTCACCGATGATGAGATTTGGAACACCTTGTGAAGTGGAAGGATGCGTGCTTGGGATGCGACAATATGGCGTATGGGAGAATTATATCTTGGAAGAGGTTCTTGACGAGATCGGTCATATTCGTATGGATTATGAGGCGTATGGGAGAAAGATGGTCAAAAATCTGAAAGTCAATATTCATGGGCATATGTTTGAAACTGATTTTGTTGTTCTAGAGGAAGGTAATGCGGATGAGCCAAATGTTTGTTTTGGAAGAAATTTTCTTGTCACAACTAAGTGTCAAGTAGATTTTGGTATGGGAGAGATGCGGATTAACATAACCGAGTTGGAAGAAGAAAAAGGGATCAACGAGATGCTAGTGGAAGTGTGTGCAAATATGGAGGAGAAGAATGTGGAAGTGGTGAAAATGGGAAAGCAAACCGAAGAAACCATCATCAAATAAATTAACCCCAACAACAACCTCCACCACCAAAAATGATTACACACCATTGTCACCTACTACTACTATCAAACCCTTAACCGAAAGCCAAAAAGAAGCTATCTTAGAGAATCTAGAACAAAAATTTCTAGAGCTCAATGAAAAGAAACCGGTTATTGAAGTTCTCCAAGATTATGTGCTTTATAGAAAGAAGTTGGATGCATTGATGCTAGCGAGGGCTAGGTTGGAAGATAAGAATCTCACGGATGAGGATCGAGATCGAATTTTGTTTAAAGGCATGCCAAGGAAAGAAAAGGATCCGGGTAATTTTGTGTTGCCAATCAAAGTAAATGGAACTACACGGTTTATGCTTTAGGCGTCACGGGTCGAGTGTTAACGTGATGCCGTATCCATTGTTCAAAACTTTGGGACTAAGTAATCCGCAACCTAATCATTCTAAGCTCACTATGGCGGATAACACTCAAGCAAAGGCAATGGGAGAAGTTAAGAATGTAAGAGTGCAAATCGGCTACCAACCGTATTTGGCAGATTTTCTTGTCTTAGATATTCCGGTGGACAAGAGTTTACCACTATTGTTGGGGAGGCCATTTTTACGAACTTGTGGAGCAATTATAGACATGGGAAGAGGTACCATGACTATTGACGATGGAATTTCGAGGCAAACATACTACCCAAGACCAAGAGGACCAATTTTGGAAGGTATGGAAGATTTGGAATGGATAGATGCAAATGATGATTTAACTTGTTTTGAAGTGGGACGTGATGTCCATGGTAATCCGATGTACGGACCTTTAACTCCACCTTATTTCGATATTGAGGACGAAATGGAGCGTGCATTCGCGATCGAAGCTTTTATAACCCATTCAAAACATTTTGTTTACAAGAAGTTGACCGACTTTTTAGGATCTTTACCGGTGCAACTTAAGAATTTGGAGTGGAAACCCGAAGGATTGGGGACTTACAAGAGGCAAAGCGGAGATGGGGCATGGCATGTTAAGTTTGATATATTATGCCCGGATGGACGAAGATTTATGAGGAAATTTAAAACTTTTGAAACATTCCGTGAATTAACCGGAAAATTTCAAAGCGAGGATATTCTTAGGCAAGAATATTTTGAGGAATTTTGAGGGAAGGCAAAGACCGTAATAACAAGCAATCATTTGCTTGAATTTTATGCCTTATTTTATTTTGTTTTGATTTGATGCATTAGGATTTTTGTTTCTTATTTATTTTTCATGTTATGATTGAGGTAATTTGGTTTTAATACATGATGACTATGAGTTTGAGTCGAGTTGGATTAGTTCATTTATATGATGAGTTGAGTTTTTTTTTGGATTGAATGATTGTTAAAAATTTCATTTGGTGAATAAATGTTGTGTGAAAATTTTTAGCAGGAATTTTTTGAGTAAAAATATGTTGCTTGGAGGGTAAATGCCTAAGTAACATGTTAAACAAGTAAAAAAGCAAATTTGGCAAAAAGCATACCGAATCGGTTGTGTCCTTGACTGAACCGGTTGCACCAAAATATAAAAATTCATTTTTCCAAAAACACACACACACACACTAATTTTCCAGGGTTTTTGCAAAATTCATCCAAGAAGAGCGATTGGAAGTTGTTTGAATTGTAGGATAACATCATGGCACCCAAGCAAGTAAGCATTTACATTCAATTTACTCAATTAAGGTTTTATTAGAACATTTGATTCGAATTGGATTTTAGGTCACCAATTTGGGGGTTTTTGTTATAATCCGAATTAAGTGGTAATATTCTAGGATTAAGTGGGTAATTGATATAGGAGTGCATTACAACAAGAAAATGATTGATTGATTCACCATAGAATGGATTTTAGATGATAAGATTTTTCGGAATTAATTGGGTTATGCTTATGGGATGAGATAAGTTACAACTATTGATTCATTTTGATGGATGATATGTTTGATTTTTAAGAGTGATGGATGCTACACTATTAGAGCTTATGATTTTTAAGAATGTTGAGATGAGTTCTAAGATGTTTGATGATTTGGAAGCAAGATAGAGTAATTCTAGGATGTGGGAAATCATTGAGGATGATAGAATGCGATCTAGAAGTGGTTTGAGCGTTAGAAATTCGAGATGTTGAGGATTTGAAGGTGAAATACCTTATGCAGTCTGCACAACCGATTCGGTTGCGCATAACAACCGAACGGTTGTTGCCTGATGACAGTAGGAAACCGATTCGGTTGGTGATCCAACCGAATCCGGTTACGGTTTCTGAGAGAATTTTTTGTGAAATTTTGAAATGTCTAGTAGAGGGTTCTCTAACCTTTTCGTTTGTTCTAACACTCTTATATGATCTTATTTTTGTGATTTCTAGAGAATTGTTGTAGGAAGCTCGAGTGGGAGGAAATTCAATTAACCCGCTTGTTACGAAGTTTTGTGAAAGGAGCGAGAAGAAGAAGGTTAAGTATAGTGTGAAGAAGGAAGCAAATGCTAATTTAAAATTCAAAATCTCACCGATGGAGAAACATGCTTTTCGAGAAAGATTGTCGAAATTACAACATAGGCAATGTTTAGTTCAAGGGTGATTGATTGGGATTTATTTAACGAATGTGATTGTGAAGATGAGTTAAGAAGTATGATCTGACGTCTTATGTATATCCGGGGATGGAGATTCGTTCAATGATTTGTCATGGGAAAGAGCATTCGGTGTTAATGAAGAAGTCTATCGAGAATGGTGTATGGAATTCTTTTCAACCATGTATTTTGAAAGAAAAGTAGATGTTTGAATTTGATGTCGGAGATTTGTATTTGGTTTAGACTTTGTGGTAGGGATCATGCTTACACATTGCCGACTTTTGGTGTAGCTCTTGGTTTGTATGAGCCACATGAGGTAAATCATCGATTATTTGAAACTCACTTTTCTAGACTTGGAGGTTTGAAAAGATTACCCTAGTATTCCCGCTTATTGGAATCAAGTGGGAGATCCTACTTGTGCTAGGAGGAATGCTTCAACCATCGGGAATCCGTTGATGAGGATACTTCACAAGTTGATTGTGACCGGGCCATTTAATAGATTTGGGCGAGAGACAAATGTCGAAACCGGACTTATGGATTATGAAGTTCTTTGGAAGAAACTAAGGATGGTAATGCTATTTGGCGGGTTGCCGAATATTTGTCTAGGAGAGCCCGGAATCAAGAACAACTTGATAACATTTGTGGAGGACATTTTGTGACAAGATTAGCGAAGAATCTTGGATATTATGTTGATGAGGAATTGGCTAAGTGTGGAGAGCCAAAGTATAGTGAAACGTGGACTGCGAAAGGTTTTGGTAATGCTTTGAATAGGAGATTGAAAACCGTAGGGTTATGGGTTGAACCAAGACCACAACAGCAACCACCACGACAGCAACCACCACAACAGCAAGGGAATATACCAATGGAGAACGTGCAAATGGGTACGTCCAGTAGTTTTGATTCAGGATGGGGAGAGTGGAACCAACATCTAGATGAGATTCAATGTAGGGATGTGTGGAGAGATTCGATGATGTTAAGGAACAACTACATCAATGATTAATTACGAGTTGCCACCCTACAATCCACCAAATGTTCCACCATATCCTTTTCCGTACACTTCTTATCCTGGACCCTATCCATATCCATATCACAGTACGCACCGTTTCCGATCCAATACCCCTTATGGTCGATTGCACGAAGCGGAGGAGCAAGTTATGAAGTAGGAGGATCATCATCGGGAGTTGGAGGCAAGAAGAAAAGAGGAGAGTTCGTTCGAAATCATAGAGCGAAAACTATGTAACCGAAAGTGATGATGATGATGAGTTTGATGATGAAGAAGGAGAAGAAATGGCGAGGATGACGAGTGATTATGGGTCATTCGTGAAATTATGGTTTCAAAACAATGGTCATGATGTGTTTTAAACTATTTCTATCTTTTGATTGATTTTCTTTAGGATGTTTGGCATATTTTGGTTTTATCTAGTTTTTAGTAGTTTTGTTTGTTTTGTGCATTTCGTGTTGCAGTTTTTGTTTGCAGGATGGATATGTTGGAAGCTTATTGATGGTCGAATATTTCGAGTTGGATAACTCACAGGCTTGCTAATGACCCAATGTGCTTATTGCATATTTTATTCCGTGGTATCTTTTAACTATTTCTTTTTCCCATTTTCTTTACTTTGAAGTTCATTTTCATTACATTGAGGACAATGCAAAACTTAAGTATGGGGAGGAAGAAAATAGGAAAATGATCGCATTTTTATTTTTTTAGATAACTTTTGGATACAAGTGATTAGAAGAAATTAGCCTTGATGGTCTAATGGTTTTAGCGTTATTAAAAATTAAAATACATAATTTGGGATTTCAATGGTAAAATGAGGTTTTGAAAATTTTTAGATTTGAACCAAATTCTTGAAATAATTCATTTTGGATTCGATAGCATTTTCTAGCATGCATAATAGCCTTTTTCCCACATTTTGTGAGGTTTCTTTTGTATGAAACATCTTTTGTTTTATATTTGCTATGAGTGTCTTGGGTGATTATGTCGATTCTAGAACTTGTACTAGTTATGCATTACGGTTAAAATCACTTTCGAGTGATCTAAATATTTTCAAGTGATAAGAGGCATTTTAGGAATAAAACCCAAATGGCCTTCCATTTTACATCTAATGATATATTAGTGACCACATCGGTTAGTTAACCACCCACATGGACCCATTTTGTTAGTGCTCATTTTAGCACTAGATACCCTAGTTACACCCTCCGAGCCATTCCTTTTCATTTTGATAAATCCAGAAAAATACAAAATATTTTACACCTTTAAACCTTAGCCAACCCTTATCAAGTCTAATGGTTTGTTGCTAGTTGTTTGGAATGAGTGGATTGTTTTTGATGATTATGAGTTAGTTACATTTTGCCATTCGTGTGTGCCATTTCGACAAAGACGAAGGATGCATACTTCTTATTTGTATTTTTGTGGTGATGCTTATGCGAAGTGTGGGGGAGTTGAAAAAAAAAAAAAATAAAAAAAAATAAAAAAAAAAAAATAAAAATTTGACAATTATAGCCAATGTGCTACATTATTATGAAGATGAAGGAAGATGAAGTATGTTTGAGTTATCGATTAGCCAATGTGCTAAGACGTGATATATATATATTTGGTGATTGATATGAGAAGAGGAGTAATAATCGTTTTTCGGGATTGTGGTTTGTATGATGACTAGCACCATGGAGGTTTGGACTTGATTTTATTTTTATTTTAAACCAATTTCATAAACTATCCCATGCCTTATCCATACCTATTATGAACCCATAGCCTTATCGTTATAACCCGAATAAAGACCTCTTTGATGAATTTATTTTCTTTGTTTTGATACTTGTACAAGCTTATGGTAAAAGCATTGATCATGACTAGGCATTGAGTGATATACCCACCAATATATGAGTGTTGAGTGAAATCTTTAGCCATTTGTGAGGTATCCTAGTTATGTTATCTTAAGTGTTTGGTTCATTTTAGAAGATTTTCTCATATTATAAGCAAAATAATAGTTATCTTTTATGGTAATTGTTACATTTTCAAACATGGTGTTATGGACCATTGAAATCAATCTTTGCAAATGTTTGACCTACTCGAGGCGAGTAGAGCTTAAGTGTGGGGAATTTGATAACGTCTAAAATGAACATGTTTTAGTAGCGTTATTGTCGGTTTGTGCATGATATTCGGCTATATTTACTCATAAGCTGTTGCAAAAGTGCAAAGATCGTCTTGTGTATGTATATGTAGCGGTATTGCGAATATTGAAGAAATGAAGTTTTATGCACATTTGGGCGTCTAAAGGAAGGAAGTTTAGATTGGAAGCTTGTGGACTCAATGATATGGGCGTAGTGATTTGAAGCATCTACAACAAGGAAAGATCAAGTTTAGCTTTGGAAATCATCAACGTAAGCAAAGAATGAAGCGTAAAGGAAAAGTCGACAAAAGTCAAAGGAGCAAAACTCGGCCGTTCGGTCGCAACCCGCAACCGGATCCGGTGGGCTAATGGTCAAAGCCGTGACCGATTCGGTCGATGAAGAAACCGATCCGGTTTCGCACCTGATTACACATTCGCATTTATTGTTGTCTTAACTCCCATAATCATTGAGTCCGATCATTTCTTGATATTAACTTGGAGAACGTTTTTGGGCGATTAAGCAAGTGCTTTGGCTATTTAAAGGACCTAGTACTTGTATACTAAGTGTGACACAACAAATAGAGTATTAGTTTACACCAAAACTCATACTTACCCATTTATTTCAACCCAAAAGCTTGGTAGTTCTTGGAAGCGTCCCGAAGCAAGGAAGGAACCATTCTTGTCCATTGTTTGGTAGTTTGGAGTTGTGCGGTGATCCTAGGTGATTGGAGGCGCGTGGTTGCTACATTCCACGATTTCTAATTCTTGTAATCACAAAAGATTAGGTATTCTATGAACTTTGTTATGGAAATCTATTCTCTTGAATTGTTTGAATTACTTTGTTATGACTTGTGTTTAGATATGATTGTTTTCATGGAGTAGTTTGTGTTATACTTGTGTGTTGGAATGTGATTAATCATAATAATGTTCTCAAAATGTGATGCATGTATATATGATCTTGTTTAAATAAGTTTGTTGGAAAAATACTAGTCTTGGATTGATTTGTCAATAAAACATGTTTTAAGAAAAAGGACCGAAAGGATTTCTCTTGTGTTTTATTCCAAAAAGTGTTGTGACAAACTAGTATGGGGATATGGTGATTGACATCCACCATGTTTTGCTTATTAAAACAAGACTAGGAACGTTTTCATCACGAAGGGTCGAAAGATTCGTAAGAACAAATTTAATGAGAGCATGTTGCAAACAAATGGAGTTTTTATAGGATAATCATTGGGATAAGGACCGAAAGGATTACCTAAATGTTTTTGTTCTTAGAATGATTTTTACAAACAAATACCATGGTTGGGAAATCATTTGCTTATGATTTGTGCATCATAATAAGAGTATACACCAAACCTTTATGAACATTATCTATGGTTGATTATGAGACTTCACACAAGTATATATTTTATTATTGATTCGTATTTTCACTAGAACACTTATTCGAGAGAGCCTTGACAAGCTTTCTTGTTAGAAACTTTTAATAAAAACTATTTCAAAACAAAAATCCTTGGGACGATCTCGACTTACCAAAACGTTACTATTATGGACGAGTATACTTGCTCGTATGTGTTAAAGGTTATACGGTTAATTCGTGATTATAAATTTTAAAACTTGCACCAACCGGAGCACATCGAGAGATGTACGAGTTTATGAAGTTTTAGAGTTCTGAATTCACAAGTTATTTAGTGTTTTAGAGAAGTTCGATAATCTTAGAGTTGTTTAGTATGTCGCATAATAAGCGATTTAGAGTTTATAATAAAATTTATTCTTCTTAGCTTTGTTAAGTAAATTCCGCGTACTTGATAAAGATTGCTCAGTGTTTCTTTGTTAATAACTTAGGATTTATCCGAGGTTATTAAACCTTAACAAGCTAGTTAAAGTTAGTTTGATTAAAGTATATCGATCCAACAGAATGGCTCAGATGGGTGTATCTAGGGGTATCTTGCACTAAAGGAGAGTGCAACAAAAGGGTTTCACAAGGGGGTCGAGAAGTCGAGGTGACTAATCGATAGACACACAATGGTAGTTTATTTGAGTGATAATCCTATAATACTGCCTTCTTAAACTGAAAATTCCAAATACATCGAGCTAACTCAACATACCTTGTCTATGGTCTCGAAATGATGTAAAGGCCAAGTTCTAAAGTTTACAAGCTACCGGCACACTCATAATTTGGTGGATTTGGGGTAAAATATTGGAAATGGATAAGGCTAATCTCACCATATAATATCAAGGGTTGTATGTGCTCGGCTAAGGTCTAACCTAGTTAGGTTAAGAAAAACATGTAAAAATTTTAAAAATGGCATAATTTTTCAAAATAAACTAGAAAAACAAGGGAAAAATAAAGTTCAAGAGACAATTCTACTCCCGTCCCCCCACTTGAATTGTACAAAGTCCCTTTTTTACTAAGCGTTAAATAAAGGTGAAGAGAAAAGTAGAATTAGGCGAGAACTTCCGAAATTTGCTCCAAAAGAAAGAAGGCCCACGAAAAGTGGTGCCTTCGTATAAGCATCCACGAGCAAACTTCAATCCACGAAATCATACTACAGACAAGCATAATTCTAAAAGAAAAAATGAAAATGAAAACAAACCTAACTCACTTCGTAGGAATCACGGTTGCATTTAGCATATGCAACAAGCCTTTTAAACCACTTGGTGTCCCAAGTGGACGAGTGAAGTCTCGTGAGGGTTTACAGGAACACGCCACAAAGTTTATTTAAAATACTAATACAAGGTTATTGTGTTTAAAATGAAAGAAGTAATCTGAGAGGATAGTTACGTCAGTAACTCTTAGAAAGAGTTTACCGTAACTAAACAAAACTTGACATCTGTTGCAAGAGTGTAGCTACGGCGTAACCACTTTGATGGAATTAGCCGTAATTGATAATGCATCCGAAATTCTGCTGCAAGGGGTTTGTTACGGCGTAACCATGGGATGACTTCTGGCAGTAACTATAGTCGATCGACATCTCTTGACAATCACTCTTCATTTCGCAAAAATGGTTAAAACACAAAACCAATGAAATGGAAATAAAACAAAAAAAAGGGATAATTCGGGTTGTCTCCCGAAAGAGTATTTTTCTTTATTTACCAGTCTTTAAGTTAGACTCAGAGCCTCGGGGCTTTACGGTGGCCTTTGGACTTGGCCAACTTCCTCTATGTCTTTCATCAAGTTATGCCTGACCCAAGTGACATTTGTGGCAGTGTGGAGGTATTCTTTGGTCCCCATCCTCCGAACCTTGCAGAATTTTTCGTCCGGCCCTAAATGATACCTAGTGAATTCATATCTTTCGGCAACAATCGGTGGTGGTTTTTTATATTGGATCCCAAGAAGCTTGCACCTCCTTTGCTCATACTCTTCATCTTCTAGGTCAGTCATCCTTGCTTTATATCGTGGCTCCTGGTGATCTATAATTTCATTTATGTCGTAATCATTGAAATTGGTTTCAACTGAATTATCCAAATGCCTATACTTGCAATCTTCTCTTGTGTCCACCTTGTCATCATTTGTTGAGTTACCCATATCTTGAGGAGTCTCTTCATCAGGATCATCTTCGTTCATGCAGTCCTTCCAAATTTTATTTTTAGTGGACGTATCCACTTTTCCATATTTTATTTTGATCCACTCGTTAAATCTTAATCTACCTGACCATTGTACTTCAGTTCACCTATTGTCAGTTGTTGAATTCCATAGAAATTCATCAACTCCTACTCTATTGGCACTACTTCCTCCATTACAGTTGTCATCGTAAGGATCACACGAGGCCTAAGAATCCCTATCAATGGTATTTATTATTTCACACCAATTCCTTTGATCAATGAGCCCCTGATCCGTGGCTGAATTAATTGTTGCTTCATTATTATTTTCAGAGGGTTCACTGAGGCAAAGATCAGTCCATATTTTCTTTTATCATCATTGTCAACTTCCCCATACCTGATTCGTACCCAAGCTTTGAATGTTATCTCTTTGTCATTGGTTGAGGACCATATGTACTTGTTGTTTTTTACTCTTTCTTTGTCATGTCCACCGTCACAAACGTCCACATAAGGGTTGCATGAAGCCCAGAGATCATATCCTTTATCGTTGTCAATAGGGATAGCCGTACACCAATGGTACTTTAATTTGGGAAAGTACTTGTAATCCATTTTCTGAACTTCGTGCCATATGTCTTCAGACTCGTTTTCCTTTGTTCTCGAGGTGTTGTCGCATTGTATTCTTCCTTTGTCGTGTTCTTTGACTTTCCTTCCCTGCATATTACGATCATTAGTAGCGCAGTGCTTGTGTGTGATGGTGGAAGGAATAGTTTTGTTTTTTCCTTTCTTGATAACACAAACAGTTTCAACAGGGTGACATTTTCCAACGTCATCCATATTCAAGGTAAGCTTCCTATCGTTGATTTTTAATGTGATGTTTTTTTCGAAAACATTAATTTTTGCATGAGCAGTAGCCAGAAGGGGTCTGCCCAAAATTAATGGGATGTCGAGATCTTCTTCCATGTCTAAAATAACAAAGTCGACAGGAAGAGTAAAATTATTGATTTTGATGAGCACATTCTCAACTATCCCTCCGGGTATGCTAACCGATTCATCGACCATTTCAATAGTCATGCAAAGGGTTTTGTGGAAAACTAGAAGGGGGTTGAATAGTTTTGCCGATTTTAAGTTGATTTCAAAACTTTAGATTCGATATTATGTGAAATCGTATGGATGTTGAGAGCGTATAGATCTAATGATAATGCAAGCAAATAAATAAAGATAAGGGATAGAAATGACACAACCGATTTATAGTGGTTCGGCTACAAGGACACCTTCCTTGCCCTACTCCACTCCCGAGTCACCTACTCGAGAGTTCAAGCACTATGTCAACAAACTCCTTCACTTGGCGGAGAAGCCTTCACTGGCGTTGCTTACACTTTTTCCAGCACAAAGCTAGATACCGAGTCCGTAGCACGGTGGACCAACCCAACACAACTATTACACAACAAATATGTGAAATATCAAATACAAGATCTTCGCTACTGAAATCTTGCGGGTGACAAATCAATCAAGGACCCCTTGCTTGGATGACTTGTAGAATGCTCGTGATCTCGCCTTGAGAAGGACCTATATGAGGATCACAAATAGAAAGAAGAAGAACAACTCTCTAGATCAAGTGATCTATATGTTAGAAGAGAATGAGAGTGTATGAGAGATTTAGTAAGAAGAGGGTGAGTTAGAATGAAGAAATGGCTCTCTATTTATAGGCAAACTTCTTCATTGTTCCCACGGATCCCTTCCTGAGGGATCCGTCTAGTGTAATCCAGGGATCCGTGGGCAGCTCCTCTTTGCCCATGGGTTTTTGGTTATGGGTCATGGGTTGGTACATGGGTTATATCTAGATTCAATGTATCTAAGTATACATTGTATCAAGTCTCTTTGGGTATGGATTAAGATCCATGGGTTATGATATTTACCCATCCTAATAAACTATTACAACAAATGCTTAATTACTACATTTTGTATTTAAATGGCTATATGTAAATGCTTTACAAAACTAACATGTATCCTTTATAATTGTACTTAAGATAACATTATATTTGTTATCAACAAAACACAAAGAGATCGCAAAATATTAATAAACGGTTTTACGGTTTATTTGTATTAACAATCTCCCTTTTGTTGATGACAAAACATAATGTTATGATGAGTAAAACTTAAGAATAGATGTAAGTTTTGAAAGCCCTAAGTTTTACTTCTTCTCCCTTTTGTTGAAACAAAAGTTAACCCTGGAAGAAATAAACAAACTTCTAACTCCCCTCGACGGTAGCTCCCCTTGTTTGGGCGTCAAGTGAAGAAAATAAAATCTACAAAAGAAAGGTTAGTAACATGCTTATATAATCTTGTGGTTGCGAGAATCAAGATTGGGAGCCAAGGTATGTAAACAAGGCCTTGTAATAAAACAACAAATTGTAGTGGTATGAATGCCACTTACAAGCATGTAAAAATAAGAACAAGACTTGTTCTTGAAAAGTGACTTCAAAAATAATACTTAAAAGTTGAAAAGTAGTAGTAGTGATTCCTTCCATGCTTGCATAAGGTTATGGATGGAGGTTTTGATGAGTAATGGTATTGATGCGATCAAGGATGAGGTTGAGTATGAAACGCATTTATTCCCTAACTTCTATTGCAATTTCCCTAGTGGATTGGCAATGTTCACAATGTAAATGATGTGGGTGATGAGTGCGTAAGTTTTCCGGGTTGATTTGATTTGAGTTATCACGGAAGTTGTGGTGGAAAAATAGGAAAATATGGATCAATATCCGAATGTTAGTAAATGGTGGTGGAAAAGAACCTAGATGTTCTTGTGATGTGATAGGAGCTAATGGTGGTGATGTTTCAAGATCTTGAAATAAAGTATTTGGAGATGTGGGGTGTTGAAAAGACTAATTCTTTTCTTTAGGTTGATTAGATCTTGTTGGAGTCTTAAGGAGTTCCAAAAGAGTTATTTTAGGTGGTGATGAAGTTGGTGTACTTGTTGGTGATGAGGGTGGTGCTAAAATGGAAGCATCTTGTGGTGAGTTATTTGTTGAGGATGAATCATTTGAGGTTGGTTTTGCTAAACAACAAGATCGGATACTAATCCGTGCGGATATCCTAGCATTTGATTGTGGTATTTTGGATGGTGGAAGTACAAAGGTTTGGATATCATGATTGTTTGTACTAGATGATTCTCCTAAAGGGTTTTTGGATGACATGATGAAGTGTGTTTGTGAGAAGGAGATAGAGTATGCAAGCATTTTGGGAGTTATATATATAGAAAAACAAAACATTGTAATGAATGCTTGACCCAAAATGTGGATTAAAATCTAATGATTAGATATGAATTCAAGGCATGTGATCATGAGAACACAAGCATTAAAGAGCATACTCCCAAAAAAAATGAAGCAAATGTGGATTTTTTTTTATCCAAAGTGAAAAGATAGAAGTTGAAAATAGCTTACATTACACGGATCCCACGATCCTTCCTCGAGGATCCGTCCATCATGAAGGTGGGATCCGGTAGGTGCGGTGATTCGAGCGACATAAAATTTTTCTTTGGAAACATTTTGCCTATTGTGTGCCTATATGCAAACTATTTGGAGTTGCGGTTTCTCGACCTCTAAAAGAAAAGGAAAATAACTAGAGAAAATAAATCCTAATTGAGATAACCCGAAAACACACATTTGGTACATAAGTACGTAATATTGTGTTATCAATACTCCTAATTCATTTTGCTTAAATGAATGTACCAAAACACATATTAGTTATATGTTCCTTTAGCATTCAAAAGTCATGAGATGCAATGAAAGCGGGTTTTACTTTGTATTAATAATGAAAAGCGATTTGTCCTAAACGTGAAATTGCTTTTGTGAAATTGATCTGGAAGGTATCATTCTTTTTAGAAAACATTTTGAAAGGAGATTTTCTTTAAAAATGTGTATGTAGTTATGTAAAAAATTATAAATGGAATACTTATCTTGGGTTTGAAAATTCCCGTATTGTTTGTGAGTTGTCGTGAAATAGGAATCCTAGACTCGAGAAAGAAGAAGGCTAGTGTTTACATACCTTGTAGAGTCAATTAAGTTATGACATTTGTTCCATTAGACCAAGACCAAGGCGAAGTAGGTTGAATTGTTCCCGCTTCAACGGTTTGGTGAGGACGTCGGCTATGTTGTCTTCGGATGCAACCTTCTCAATAGAGATGTTCCCCTTTGAACATTGTCTCTTAGGAAGTGATGACGAATCTCTATATGCTTTGTGCGAGAATGTAATACGGATTCTTGCTTAAGTCGATTGCACCTTTGTTGTCACATAGAATGGCTATGTCGCTTAGATGGATGGCGTAGTCTACTAACGCTTGTTTCATCCATAGTGCTTGTTGGCATGCTTTTCGTGAGGCGTACTAAACCCGGTTGTTGATATTGCAAGTGCCGTTTGTTTCTTAGAAAACCATGATGTTAAACAACATCCCATAAAAGTACATACCCCACTTGTACTTTTTCTATCAACGTAATCACCGCATGGTCGAATCGCATATACAATTGTTTCTACTCGTGCCCTTAGGATACCATAATCCTAATTGTGTTGTACCCTTAATATATCTAAATATTATTTTTACGGCTTCTAGGTGTGATATTTTAGGGTTTTCTTGAAACCTAGCACATAAGCAAACACTAAACATGATATCCGCCTACTTGCCGTGAGGTAGAAGGCTACTTATCATGCCACGATATTTAGTATTATCAACGGATTCTCCGTCCTCGTCTTTATGAGTTTGGTGTCGGATGACATTGGAGTCCTAATTGGTTTTGACTCTTCTAGACCGAATTTCTTTAACATTTCCTTGATGTATTTAGATTGATTAAAGAAGATACCATCTTCTACTTGTTTTATTTGTAGACCAAGAAAGAAACTAAGTTCTCCCATCATACTCATCTCGAACTCGTCATTGATCGGCTCCCAAACGGTCAGGTTTTATCACACAAGCTAACCACTTGTGAATGGTCAACCGTAATAAAAGCCGGACGACTTGAGAACGCAATGCAATGAAGTCGGAGAGTTTAGTGTTTCCCGTGTCGTTAAGTCCCAACGTACAGTGCAATGAATCACCAAACGTATAGTGATCGGGTGAATTTGAACGGGAAAAGGGTTATGATAGATACTAAATGACAAAGGAAAAATTAAAGAAAATTAAAAAGCTAAATTATATTAAATAAACGCTATCACTATTTTTTAAAATTATGAACGTTTAAAACCTAAAACGTACGTTTAAATAAAATTACGTAAACGTACAAAATAAAACGTGAGTTTTGAGAAATAAAAGGCCTACAAATATGAAAATGATATTTTTACAATCCTAATAATAAAAGAAAATTATTAGAAAAAGAAAATTAATTTTATAACTATTTATTTAATTATTATTAATTAAAAACTATTTTTACCTATTTAATAATACCCTAAAATATAAGAAAATATGAAATAAAGCTAGAAAAATGAAATTATGACTTAAAAAATCTAAAATAACTAAAGAGAATTTTCAAAACTAATTTTGTATTTTTCGATGATTTTCTATTTTCTATGAATTAAAACTATTTAAAACTAATTAAATTGCTAAAATTACAAATTTAACTAAGAAAATCTGGAAAAATATTTTTTTGACTTTTTATATTTATCTTAACCTAGGAAAAATGAAAACTTATTTTTTTGAAACTTTTCTGATTTATTTGCAATAAAAGCTAATTAAAAAGTACTAAAAACTGTTTTAAATAAAAAAAATAGCAAACAGTGAGGGAAAATTATGAAAAATTCAGGAAAAGTCTAAAATAATATTCTAAATCTATGAAAAATATAAAAAACAGGGCTTATGTGAAGGATTATGAAGCTGTAGTGCAAACTGAATGAGAATAAGCACTTGTAATAAGCTATAAGCTGGAAATGAGACCCAACTGAAAGCAGAAGCTAGAGTATGCCAAAAATACTTAAAACCAGCCTATATCAATTAACCTAACCTTCTAAGATGCAAGCTACAATGGTTTGACTCTTTGAATTACCAAGAAGCCAAATTCCTTACCCAACTTATTTGCAGCTTAACAATAAGCTAACCAATGAACCAGTGTAAAAACCAAAGTCAGAGACCTCAAGCCCACCAAATTGAACTATCTCTAGACCAAGTTTCACCAAGGACAAGCTATTTTGAAGCTTGTGCAAGGCTCAGAAGATGCACGATTCACACTCGTTAATCATCGAGTGTGAGCAGGCAAAAGTAGCTAATTGGGCAGCTTATCTACAGCTTATAAGGACTTCCAAAAAATTCACAAAAATCAATTTTAAGCACTTGACCAGCTGAAGTTGTTGAGCCCAAAGTTTCACTTGATTTGAACCACAATTGAAGCTATGAAAATTCCACCAAGGTGTGTGAAAAACGGATTTTCAACTTTTTGACTTTTAACTTAGAAATGGAAAGTTGACTAAACTGAGATTTGATCTTAATTCATGAACTGATTGAGATGAATTAAGCTAAAGTAAAGCTATATTAAGCTACTCTACTGATATTTAAGCACAAATCAAGCTTTTGATCTATGAAAATTCCAACAGACATGAAATTAGGACAGATTCAATGTGATTTTGACTTTGAGTGAGTTTTGGTGACAAGTAATGACTAAGTTGGTTGTGTTTAACCTAGTTTAGACTAATGTAGCAGTTTTCAACCAATAACTAACCTTCTATCCTTGATTTACTAACAGATCCAAACACCCTTTATACTAACTGTTTGCAAAATTTTAACCTCTAAACTGCTTAATTATTTTAACTCAATACTGAATCTAGTTTTAACTGTCCTAATTGAATCTAGATGCAGTGATTAGATCATACAACAAACACAGAACACTAACATTGCAGACATGAGCAGAAATCAATGAAATAGAATAAGATGAACTAGTACTTACATATGTCCTAGCCACTATGGCTTGAGATCAATCAAACAAAGAACCACTATCCTATTAACCCAAATCTAACTCAGAATCAACCCATGTTCAACTCTGCATCAACCCAAATTCATAACCAAGTCCAATTGAGCTTCAGTTTGACTTTTGTTGACTGTCTCTAAGATTTGAGTAAATTTTAAGATTGAAACAAATTTAAGCTCACAATAAGCTATAACAAGCTTAAATGAACCTAATCAGTCCAATGTAACAATTTTAGCTCAACAAAACTTAATTTGGAAATTCGACTTTAAAATTGCAAACATGAGAATTAATGCTACAAACTTGAAACTGAGATTGAAATGAGTTCAAATTACATTAAGGTAACAGAATACAAGCAAAGATTTCAACTTTAGAAACAAACTAAGACCATTTAAACAAAAACGACATACATGAAAATTGAAACTAAAAACTACTACCCTTCTCTCCTTCTTCTTCCTCTATTTATACCCAAAAAGCTTCCCACGTGTCTTCTGATCAATTCCCACTAATAATCTCAGCCATTGGATGATTGGGGCCTTTTAGCCTTTGATGGCATTTTGGCGGAAAACATTTTTAGCCGATTGGAGAGGTTGAGTGCAAAGAGGGGCATTTAATGCTTTTGTTGTTTGGTGGAGGTGGAGTGATAAGGGAGGTGAAGGTTGAGCTGGAGGTGAGGTGAGTGTCTGGGTTTGCAGAGCAGGTGGGAGGAAGGAGGAAAAAGGGAGGGAAGGGTGGCTTGTTTGACCGGGGTTTGACCGGGGGTCTATTATTAGACAGGGGGTCCAATAAGGGGGGGTCAAAACAAAAGGAATGGTTCAAGGTTCAAAGGTTTGGTATTAATAGCAAGGACCATTTTGTAATTTCTGATATTTGAGGGACCAAATCTGCCATTTTCCAAAGTTATGCCAAGGGACCAATTATGACAAGTTTCAATAGTATAAGGGCCATTTTTGCCATTTTTGAAACTCAAAGGACTACACTTGTAATTTCTCAAAACTTTTGACATTTTTCACCAAAGGACTAATTATGACAACTTATGATTTTAAAAGGACCTTTGGTGACTTTTCTTTTAAAATAAGTGCTCGGGGACTATTTCGACAACTTTTGAAACTTGGGGACTAAAGCGCCAATTATGCAAACTTAGCTCATTTTTCATCGATTTTAAATATTTTGCATCCGAAACATATAAAATACAATTTTGAGATATTTTCGTATTTTGATGCATTTCGAGCATTTTAAATGTTTTCGATTCAGATTTGACCAAAATGATGAGTATTTACACACTCATCAGTCATGCATGATTTTAGAGAAATCATCACACATGTCTTGACAAGTGGATCCGAATATAATATCATCTACATATATTTGTACTATGATTAAGTGTGACTCTCTTTTCTTAGTAAAAAGTGTGTTGTCAACTAACCCCATGGTGTAGTTGTGTTTAACTAGAAATGACTTGAGTCTATCATACCAAGCTTTTGGAGCTTGTTTAAGACCGTAAAGGGCTTTCTTTAATTTATACACATGTTTGGGTTTTTCAAAATCAATAAAACCCGGAGGTTGAGCTACATATACTTCTTCATTTATGACACCATTTAGAAAAGCGCTTTTGACATCCATTTGATAAAGCTTTAGATCATTAGCACAAGCATACGCAAGAAGTATTCTTATAGACTCTAATCTAGCCACAGGGGCATAGGTCTCATCAAAGTCTATTCCCTCTTGTTGGTTATACCCTTGAGCAACGAGTCTAGCCTTGTTCCTAGACACTACTCCGTTTGCATCTAATTTGTTTTTATAAACCCATTTGGTTCCTATTATGGTTTGATTACTAGGTGGAGGGACAAGTGTCCAAACATCATTAGAAACAAATTGATTTAGTTCTTCTTGCATAGCCATTACCCAACTTTCATCTTTTATGGCTTCTTGTGTATTCTTAGGTTCTAAGGTTGAAACGAAACAAAACAAGCTACTTTGGTTTTGAACTTGAGACCTTAATGTTCGTTCGTTTAGTTTTCCTATGACTTTATCTCACGGGTGATCTTTGGACTCTTTAATGGTTACTATAACATCACTTAGAGGTTCTTCTTCTTCACTTATCTTTTCTTTATTACTATGGCTTCACTTTCTATAATCTCGTCATCGACAAGAGGTGGAGAGGGTTTGGGTGGACTTTCATCAAATTTTATATTTAATGACTCTTCTACCTTCATTGTTTCTTTGTTTAATATGACGTAAGCTTTGCTATTTGGCGAATAACCTAAAAGATACCTTCGGTTGATTTAGGATCAAATTTTGTAAGGTAATCTTTAGTGTTAAGAATAAAACATTTACTACCAAAGACTCTAAGGTGATTTAACGAGAGCTTTTGCCTCGAAATAACTCATATGGAGTTTTTCCTAAGATTGGTCTAATCAAGACTCGATTGAGTATATACGTTGAAGTATCAACGGTATTACACCAAATTTTTGAGGTATGGAATGTTCATTAAGCATGGTTCGACTCATTTCTTGTAGAGTTCTATTCTTTCTTTCTACTACCCCATTCGATTGTGGAGTCGTGGAGCCGAGAAGTTGTGAGTAATACCATTAGCGTCACAAAAGCTCCAATTGCACTTCATTATCGAATTCCTACCATGATCCGTCCTAATAGACACCTGGGTCTTCCTAGTTGTCTTTGGATCTTTTTGCTTAATATTTCAAAATAGTTAAAGGTTTCCGTTTTGTTCTTTAAAAATTTTGTCCAAGTATACCTAGAGTAGTCATCCACTATTACCAAAGTATAGTAGTTGCCTCCATAACTTTGGATAGCGGATGGACCAAATAGATCCATATGTAGTAATTCTAGACACTTAGTTGTGGACACCATG
Organism: Chrysanthemum lavandulifolium; assembly: GCA_022545495.1. Lineage (NCBI taxonomy): Eukaryota > Viridiplantae > Streptophyta > Magnoliopsida > Asterales > Asteraceae > Chrysanthemum > Chrysanthemum lavandulifolium. The sequence continues at coordinate 102,130,314 of CM040238.1, read as the reverse complement.
TTTTTAGCTTTATGACTCGAATGAGCTTGTTTTCCTATATTACAAGCATCACAAAAATGATGTTCATATTTTAACTTAGGTAGATCTCTTACTAGATCTTTGGATGATAGCGATTGAAGAAGTCGCATATTGGCGTGACCCAATCTTCGATGCCATAAGGTCGAAGTATCATCCATAGAGGTAAGACATAGTTTGTCTTTAGGTTCATTACCGATTTTAATGACATAGACTCCATGTTTCCTAATTCCTCTTCCTATGGTTATGCCATTTTTAAGTATCTTACTACCGGTTTCGGTAAAAAGTACATTGCACTTTTTATCACATATTTGACCTATACTTAAGAGATTAAAGTTTAGGTTTTCTACGTGACCCACATCGTTAATGGTTAGAGATTTGTTAGAGATCGTACCTTTACCGATGATTCTACTTTTGCTATTTCCAAACACCACATTACCTCCATTGAAGGATTCGATGCGTGGAGAATAGATCCTATTGCCGGTCATGTGCCTCGTGCACCCGCTATCCTTGACCCATTCATCGGGGTCTAGGTCGACCTTTACACACCTCGTGGTTTGCCATGAGGCAAATTTCTTCGCCTTCCTCGTCGCTCATTCCCATGTTCCGCTCACGCGCCTTTTGATCATCCCGTTTGGGACACTTACTAATAAAGTGGTTTGGGTCCCCACATTTAAAGCAAGCACGATCATCCTTTGGCTTCTCGTCCTCTTTGTTTTTCCGAAAGCCTTTCTTATCGTCATACGGTTGTTTGACGTATCTACCTTTTCTTCTAAAGAACTTTTAAAGTCCTCACCGCTATAGCGTACTCTTCGTCGTCACTACTCGAAGATGAGTTCTCCTCATCGCTCGAAGCCTTTTGGCTTTAAGGGAAAGAGATTTGTGTTTCTCTTTTACCTTTGAGGCTTCGGAATCTTTAGCAAGGACAAGCTCAGACTTTTAGGTTGCCTATGAGTTCATCGAGGTGAGGATTGTCAAATCTTTTGACTCTTCGATTGCCGTCACCTTGGATCTCTACTTGATGGATGTGCCTTAGATATCTCCTAACATGGTTACGGCTAGAAAAGGATTCATCAAGTGCTTGTAAAGATGTAATAATAGTATTAAAGTTAGCAAATGAATGATCTATAGTTTCCTCATCCGATATTGAAAATTGTTCATATTGTTGAACAAATAAATCAATTTTATTATTTTTAACTTGTTGGTTGCCTTGATGAGTTACAACTAAAGAATTCCAAATTTCTTTAGAGGTTTTAAGCATAGAAATTCTTTCAATTCCTTTTCGGTAAAGCATTATATAAACCCATTTTGCTTCACTATTTTTAGAAAGCTTTTCTTCATTTCATCATTTAGTTTATCATGAGGTATGTGAACTAAATTTCCTTTATCATCATTCGAGGTAGCCTCAAAATCACCTTCAACAATAATGTACCAAAGATCAATATCTTTAGACTTCACATATGTTTCAATCTATTTTTCCAATATATAAAACCATTAGTTTCAAGTAGTGGTGGTCGTTGCATAGATTGCCCTTCCTTATAATTTTCGAACCCATAGTGATCGAAAAGTTTTAAAATACAATTTTATTTTAAAACTTTTATAAACTTAGCTCTTGATGCCAATTGTGGAAAACTAGAAGGGGGTTGAATAGTTTTGCCGATTTTAAGTTGATTTCAAAAACTTTAGATTCGATATTATGTGAAATCGTATGGATGTTGAGAACGATAGATCTAATGATAATGCAAGCAAATAAATAAAGATAAGGGATAGAAATGACACAACCGATTTATAGTGGTTCGGCTGCAAGGACACCTTCCTTGCCTACTCCACTCCCGAGTCACCTACTCGAGAGTTCAAGCACTATGTCAACAAACTCCTTCACTTGGTGGAGAAGCCTTCACAACGTTGCTTACACTTTTCCGGTACAAAGCTAGATACCGAGTCCGTAGCACGGTGGACCAACCCAACACAACTATTACACAACAAATATGTGAAATATCAAATACAAGATCTTCGCTACGAAATCTTATGGAGTGACAAATCAATCAAGGACCCCTTACTTGGATGACTTGTAGAATGCTCGTGATCTCGCCTTAGAGAAGGACCTATATGAGGATCACGAATAGAAAGAAAGAAGAACAACTCTCTAGATCAAGTGATCTATATGTTAGAAGAGAATGAGAGTTTATGAGAGATTTAGTAAGAAGAGGGGTGAGTTAGAATGAAGAAATGGCTCTCTATTTATAGGCAAACTTCTTTACTATTCCCACGGATCCCACGGATCCCTTCCACAAGGGATCCGTCTAGTGTAATCCAATGGATCCGTGGAACGCTCCTCTTTGCCCATGGGTTTTTTGGTTATGGGTCATGGGTTGGTCCATAGGTTATATCTAGATTCAATGTATCTAAGTATACATTGTATCAAGTCTCTTTGGGTATGGATTAAGATCCATGGGTTATGATATTTACCCATCCTAATAAACTATTACAACAAATGCTTAATTACTACATTTTTGTGTTTAAATGGCTATATGTAAATGCTTTACAAAACTAACATGTATCCTTTATAATTGTACTTAAGATAACATTATATTTGTTATCAACAAAACACAAAGAGATCGCAAAATATTAATAAACGGTTTTACGGTTTATTTGTATTAACAGGTTTGATAGGACCAAGGTTTAATCTTTTACACATGGAAAATGGCATGATACTAATACTAGCCCCTAGGTCAGCTAAGACATTGATATTATGTAAATTATTAATAGAGCAAGGGAGAATGAAACTTCCTAGGTCTTTTTCCTTAAGAGGGATTTGATTTAGGATGACTGCAGAGCATCTGGCGTTTAACTTTACTTCATTCTCCGTAACAGCTTCTATTTCCGTATGTTGTGCTTCCTTTGGAAAGCTCGTCTTGTCACATATGATTTTAGCTTGTTTTTGAAATCCGGAGAGCTCCTCTTTATCGTATCTGAAAGGGGTATAGAGGGGTTTTCTGTTGCTGGAAAATATGGCTTTACAGAAACTATTATCACACGAATTGTCTTGATTAGTTTCATTTTCCTTTATCCGGGGTTCTTTTTCGTTTTCTTCCAAATCCTCATGCCGAGCAAGGAGAGTGGTTCTAGTTTCCTAGAATTTTTGTAACAATGAGTTCCTGTTGGCTTGTCGCTTATTATCTTCTTCCAGATACTTATTTATTGATTCCTCGAGTGAAGAACTTCTTGTTTTGAAAGAATCTTGATTATAATCTTGCTGGAAGGGTTTTCCTTCTCCATACATAACCTTTTCAATTCGGGGGCTTATAATTTTCATAGGGCAATCTCTGGTTGAGTTCCCTCCTTTACTTTCATCGCATCCTACTCGAATATCATGCACATTTTCCTGGAGCTTCTTCATATCTCTTCCAAGGTTTTCCAATTTACTTGTAATGGTGGCAATGCTTATGGGACCTCTGTCTGTGTTTTGTTCTTGATAAGGTTTTAAATGTACCTTTTGAGTGGTCGTTTAAGCCCTTATTTGATCACTTTTGTATCCGTTATTACTTAATATCGCTCCTTTTCACTTTTAGGTATCTTGAAGGCAAATTCGGAATGACACTTATTCGGACGAAAAGGCGCGAGTATCTGAAGAAAATGGCCAAAGTCAAGAATCGAGACACTCAAGTCATTGGCCAAGGGGACGGCGCCAGTTATACTTGTGACGCCGTCGAACAACTTTTGTGACGACTCAAGAGCCAAATTGCTTATTTACAAGTGACGGCATCGGGTTTTAAAAGAGTAGGCGTCGCAACTCGACGGCCTAGATTTGATCCAGACGTCAGAGACTCAAGACGACGGCGTCACGAACATAAGGTGACGCCACAATGATAACGTGGCCAAGACGAAACCCTAACGATAATGATCGACGGCATCACAAACTAAAGGGTGACGCCGTCGCAGCTTGTAACCTTATATATAGAAACCGAATTTTTAGTTTTGATTGGTAGTTTTGTGGAGTAAAAAACCTAAACCTAACCAAGGCTGTCTTGTACATTATTTTAGGGTTCCATACCCTATCTTACATCAATATAAGTGTTTTACTTCATTAATTCAATTATGTCTTCAATTGATTGTGTGTATGCTTGCATGTTCCCCATGTCCGGCTAATTTATTTGTGTGTTTGCTTAGGTAATATGAAACTTAGTTATTGAATATTGATTGGTTGTCTCTTATCTTAATTGTGATTGACCTAATATTGCGATAGGTCATTCGTTGTGTTGTTAATGCTTGATTAATCTTTGTTGAACCTTAGTTTATAATCACCTAGAGTAATTGTAGGCTATACATCCAAAGAATACCTTAGAGTTAAAGTTTATAAATCCTAGAGATTTTGTAGTCATTAACCTTTGGTAGCTTCAAAGAGTTAGGGATAAACGATACCCTACAACCTTAGAGACACAACGCGATTAAGAATAAGGACGTGACAATTCAACCACCAATAGGAGATAACTAGGAGTAATAAATCCTAAGCAAATGCATTTTAATCATCATACGAGCACACAACAATAGACATAGACTACACTACCTTAGATTAGATAATTAGATAAGTAGAAGTAATCGGAGAAATACCAACCTCCAAATCCAAACCCGAGATTTGTACCTTTCCATTTCCTAAAAACATAAAAGATAAAAGATAATCTTCCTCAACCCCAACCTTAGCGTAGTAACTTCTCATTAGCATTCCTATTCCCTAGAGAACGATATCAATTCCGTGGCTTACCCTAATACTACACTACAACGATTAGGTTCATCGCCTAGGTGTTGAAAAATTTGCTCAACGAAAGGAAGTTCCTTTGACCCGAACGCTACTGTAAGCGTTATCAAGTTTTGGCGCCGTTACAGTGGAATAGAATAGCTAGTTAGAGTCCACCTCGTTTTGGTTTCCTTGCTTGATTCCTATCAAGTAAGCTTTTTCCCATTTTAGCTTCCTCGTAGTCTATCCCTTCTTCGTGACCTTTGTTAGTAATCCCATCACTTTTCATCATGGAAGGTGATAATCAACCACCACTCATCAACCCACCATTAAATGACCCGCCAAGAGGCCGTACTCTTGGTGAATACTGAGAACAAGCCACCTAGGCTATAGAAACACCATTGAGCTTCCCGACCAAGCCCAAACTACGGCCTGCGATCCGACACCATCCGGTTGGTGCAAACGGATGTGCATTCCATGGACTTCGTTCAAGATCCTAATCAAGATCTTAAGGATTTCCTTAAAATTATTGATTCCATCGACCTCGATGCTACTACTCGGGAGACCACGCCAAGGCTCTTCCAATTCTCTCACAGACCAAGCTAGTAATTGGCTTGAGCGACTTCCCGCCGGCTCCATCTCAAGTTGGGATGATCTTACCTCTCGTTTCCTTGCTCAATTTTTCCCGCCTACCAAGCTTAGGAATGATATCTTGATGTTCCAAGAACGTCAAGGTGAATCTCTCTACGAAGCATGGACTCAATTCAAGGACTTACTCCATAGAGTCCCTCATCACGGCATTGATCTGTGGCTTCAAGTCCAACTCTTCTACGATCATGTCAACTTCCTCACTAAGCGATCCATTGACCAAGCGGCCGGTGGAAAACTTAGTGATCTCACCGCAGAAGAATCATGGGGTATAATAGAGGACCTTGCTCTCTATGACAACGAAAGTTGGAATGACCTCCGTGAGTTGCCCAAAACCGTAAAGGCACTCACAACCTTCCGACCGTAGGATGCTCGAGCTTGAAGATCAAGTTAAATTCCTAATGGGCTCTTACGAAAATCCTAAGTCTTCACGCCAAGTGAACAAGGTTTCTTCCTTGTGTGAGCAATGTAATGGCCCTCATAACACTCGCGCTTGCACAAGACTCCCCAAACAAGCTTCCGCTGACTACACGATCCTCGCACCAATGGAATGGGAGGAAGATTCCTACAACACCCGGACCTAGGACTTTTAATGGCCGAGAAGCATGGAAGGGCAAGCCCGACTTTTATTGGGGACAAACCAAAGAATTCACTTCCAATGATTTCTCATGGCCCCCATCTCACTGGCCCTAGCCAAAAACATAGAAGGATGTTGCAACACCTAGTCGCATCTCAAGAAGCTCAAATAGCTAAGCTCTCGGACCGCTTTAACCAACAACAAGCCGAGATGGATAGGAAGATAGATAACCTCTTGAAAGCCATGACCAATAGTGATAGGAAGGTTAATGCTATCTCAACTTCCGAAGCTTCCGATGTAGAGATTAAGGACCCAAGTAAGTTAGCTAAGCACGTTCAATTCGTCAATACCGTCACCTTAGTGAAACCTAATAGAACAAATGACGAAGCGAACCAGGAAACGATACTTGAGGTTAGTGAGACACCTAGAAATGAAACAACCAAGGAAGTAGATGAAGTAGACCATGACTATTTCAATAAGTTTCCTAAGGAAGAAGAACTCTCTCGCCACCCACACTTAGTACGTGACCTCCGTCACCTGTATGTTAGGAGAAGCCCTAGGATCAAGTTTGGGAACCCTTGGAATCTTAACATACCATGTTGCATAGGACACCTTTTCGTGGCAAAGGCCTTGATCTGCGCAAAACAGTCAAGTCTAAAAGACTAAAAACTGCTCAAACACAAATGCAATTAAGATCAGAGGAATATAGGGTATTCCTGGGTCGTTAAGTCCCACGGAGGATGAATTGGTGTTAAAACACTTAATCGATAGTAGAATGATCACTAAGGATAAGAATCAAGTAGGTTTCGATGGAAAATTATACTAAAAGAAAAGATCGCAAATTAAGGCGACTTAAATGCAAATTAAAGGAAATAAAAGATAAAATCTATTAAATAAACGCTATCACTATTTTTAAAATCGATGAACGTTAAAAACTACAACTTAAAACTTACGCTTAAAATAAAATAACGCTCACGTACAAAATAAAAAGTGAGTTTTAAAGAAATAAAAGACCTATAAAGATAAAATGATACTTTGGAATCCTAATAATAAAAGAAAATTATTAGAAAAATAAAATTATTTTACAACTATTTATTTAATGATTATTAATTAAAACTATTTATTAAGTATTTAAATTGCACTAAAATACAAGAAATTACAAAATTAACCTAGAAAATGAAATTATAACTTGGAAAATCTAAAATATGATAAAACTTATTTTAAAACTAAAAATATATTTTTAGACTTATTATCTATTTATTATTAATTTAAAACTATTTAAAACTAATAAAATGCTAAAAATACTTTTTAACCCAAGAAAATTATGGAAAATACTTTTATCACTTTTATATTTATCCTAACCTAAGAAAATTGAAAATCATTTTTGGACTTTTATAATTTTTAGTATTAAAAGCTATTTAAAAATACCTAAAACTGCTTTTAATTAAGAAAATAGCAAATGAACTTGGAAAATCTGAAAATTTCAGGAAAAGTTTATTTTAATCTCTGAATCTAGGAAAATAGAAAACATGTGCTTGTGTAGAGAAATAAGTCATTGTGTAAACCGCTTATAAATAAGCACTAGAAAAAGCTAAATGTTGACCAAAGACTACCAATCCTTCACGTAAGCTATATTAAGCTATAATAACTCTATTTCAACCAAAACAACAAGCTAGAACTTCGGATACAAGTTTAACATGATTTGAGTTTTAGCTTATTTATGAAAACAGAAATTTGGTGGTGACTTTAAGCTGATGCACAGGACACTCAATAAGCTAAAACTGAAAAGCCATTATTAGAACTTGTTCTAGACCTGGGTGACTACCTAAATACCAAAGATGATGGCCAGATAAGCTAACATGAACTTTTGAGAGGCTTTTCCAAAACCTGAGATTTCACTGATTAAAACTCAGTCAATACTGAGTTTTTTGGACAAAATGAAAAGCTCAAGCAGCCTTGGAAAATAAGCTCTAAATTGAAAAATGACACTTAAGACCTTGAGACAGCTTGGATGGCTTCTCAAAAAGCTAAAAATCACAGGCTATTTATTACTAATAAGCTCTCTAAGAGCTTATGAACTTGCTACAAATCGATGCACAGGCACATACGACTTTTATAGAAAACTTAAGGTTTGACTTTAATGAACTTATAATCAAATTTATAGATTAAACATGTTATATTAAGGTGTAATAAGATTATACTAAGCTATATTAACTATTTTAAGCTAATATGATGACTCTTGCTACTAAAATTCCTAACAAAGGGATGATCGAGTTGTTGAGAGTGATTTTGACTTTTATGTAATGAGCATGTGTTTTCTTTGTTAAACCGAGTTATATAGACCAAGTTAGACACAAATTAACCACAAGTACAGATCTGCACCGCTTTTACATGAGAAACAAGATAAACCAAACACTCCTTTATATGATCGAGTTGATGTTTTCAAAGATAATCACCGATTAAGACCAAGATTTTGATTAAAACCCGATATTATCACTTATTTAGACCGAATAAGCATTAAACCATATAAATAACAACATAACATTGAGAAATTAAAACTATGCTAAATTAAGCATTAAGATGAGTTTTTATAACTTCGATTTAAATTAACAAACTACTAGTTTTAAAACTTAAATACACTAAATTATGACTAATGAGCACTTAAGAAATGATATTTCACTTTTTAGACAACTAGAACATATAAATGCAAAATTGATCAAAAGGCTTACAACTGATATTCCAATTAAAAGCTAAGAACCAAGATCACCAACACAACCTAAAGCTTCCCATGAAGCACTAATCCCAAGGCAATCCCAAATACACCTTGCTCCAAATTGCTAGAACCTTGCACCATGATTTCGATTTTGAGCTATTTAATTAGTATTTTGTGAATTTTGGATTTGGCTACCAATATCGCTTTTAAGGTTTCTAAAAGCTTTGATAAGCTTAATAGGAGCTTATATGTACTTCGAGTCCAAACTAACAACTAATTAACATCATTCAACATTTTGAGATTTCTGATAAATAAGAAAAATTGCATAACTTGATAAAAGACTTGAAACTGAAATTGAGTACTTGCAAAAGTTTTCTTTCACCTTAAAAACATAAAATACAAAGCTTAAAGCTTTTACAAACACTGAAATTTAAAGGTTAAGCTAAAACGACATTCAAATTTAAAATTACACTAGATACTTAATTACATTGGACCAAACTTGATATATATTGACTTAAATCTTCTCTTGTCGACCAAGATATCCCACCAACATCCAAATTTTGATTTCATCCAGATAGTCGATTGACACATGGCGATTTTGGCGCCATTTTTCAAGGAGGGTTTTTCCATTAATTGGAGTTTGTATTGGAGTGGAGAGTGGAGGAGACAAGTGGGAGGTGATGTGGAGGTGGATAGGTGGAAAACGGTGGTTAAAACCACTGGTTTTGGTGAAACAGTTTGGGAGAGAAGGGTGAATAGTAAGCGGTTTTAACCGCTTTAAAATTTGGGCCTGTAATCGTGTTTTGGATTTGGATTGGGCTTAGTGTAATAATATAGGATCCGGATTGGCTTATTTTAACAACAAGGACAATATTTGCAATTTAGCCAAAGATGAAGGGTTGGTCTTGAACATTTTCCCAAGCTCTCATAAGGGTTAAACCTGCCACATAATAATAGTACAAGGACCTTTGATGTTAATTTCCATTTTACAAATCCAGGACTAAAACTCATCAAGTTTTAAACTTGAGGACCAAATATGTAATTTTCTCAAAAGTTTATCATAAGGACCATTTTGTCAAATATGAATAGAACAAGGTTTATTTTTGATAAATTTCCAATTTTGAAACCTTAAGGACTATTTTTGACATTTTCCAAAGTTCGTGGACTAAAGTTGTCATTTTGTGATTTTTAAACTTCAAAGGGTTTATTTTGACAACTTTTGAATCTCTTGGACCTAAAATGATATTTTACAAGCTTTTGAATTTGTGGACTATTTTTGACATATTTTCAAACTTGGGGACTAAACCGCCAATAATGCAAACTTGATACGCTTTTTCATCGATTTTGATGTTTTGCATTTAAAACATATAAAACACTGCTTTGTGATATTTTCATCATTTTGATGTGTTTCGAGTGTTTTCGGATGTTTTGGCATTTTAACAAGATAAAAATGATGAGTATTTAGACACTCATCAATCCCCCACACTAAGATATTGCTAGTCCCTAGCAATGATTTGAGAAAATTTAATGGATTTTATCTCTTTACCAAAAGCCATTTCTTCTGGAGTAGCCAAATGTTTCAGTTCAAGTAAGAACCATGGTACACCGATAACCATGTGATTTTGAGCAAACCACCAGCTTTCAACGGATTTGGTTTGTCTTTACCAAGCCGCACTTTCCGGACTAGCCAACTCTTAGATAAATTATCGTGATTATCTTTGGTGAGCCGATTACCAATTATGGATTTTCAACCGCCTTTACCACAAGCCATAAACTTGCGGGCTAGCCAACTTTTCACTAGTTTAAAGATATGGTGAGTTGAACACCATACAATTTTAGGCAAATTGCAAGCCATAAACGGATTTGATATATCTTTACCAAGAGCCGCTTGCTCTCGGATTAGCCAATCCTTATGTGGGTTAGACATGGCGGATCGATTACCATTTCTTCGAGTAAGTGAGAAACACTTACTCCAAAAAAATTTTGGCCAAAACGGGAATTGGGTGAAATAATTACATGAAATTCGTGAGAATTCCCCCACACTAAGAAATGAATATTGCCCTCAATATTCAAAGTACCAGCGGTTATGCCGAAACAAAGAACATAAAAGGAAATACTACGGCCATTATTTTATTTTTGATATATACACATTTTTTTTTTTTTTTTTTTTTTTTTTTTTTTTACCGAGATAGATTGAGAATATACAATTGTGGGAAAACTCCCCACACTAGGGTGGTAGAAAGGGGTAAGAAGATGTAATTATGGGTGAAAACCCATATGGTGCGTACTATTATTTTTGATTCCCGAGTCATTAGCTTGACTCGATCCCCGCATTCATTGGTTCATGGGAATGTTTGTAACCGGACAACCATGGGGAATGTCCTCTCCAAAGTAATGCTTTAATCGATGACCATTTACTTTAAAGTTAGGACCATCAGGTGAGATAACTCAATGGTACCATAAGGATAAACCTTAGTGATAGTAAATGGACCGCATCAATGGACTTAAGCTTTCCGAGAAAATCTTCAATCTAGAGTTGAAAAGAAGGACTCGATCACCAACGTTGAAAACGCGGTTCTTGATCTTGGAGTCATGAATCTTCTTTGTCTTTTGCTTGTAGATCAAAGAGTTCTCATAAGCTTGATCACAAGTTCATTTAGTTCATTCATTTGAACTTTTCTATGATCACCTACCGTCTCAGATATCGAAGTTTGCATGCTTTAAGGCCCAAGAAGCCTTGTGCTCTAGCTCAATCGGAAGATGACATGCTTTTCCGTGACACTAGCTTGTATGGAGTACACCCAATTGGTGTTTTGTAAGTTGTCATTTAAAAGCCCAGAGTGCGCCATCGAGTTTATCCGACTGTGATGCACGATTTTCACCCACCGTCCTTTCAAGTATTCTTTTAATACCACGATTTGAAACTTCCACCGCCCACTTGTTTGGGGTGGTATGCGAGAGATAGACGGTGGTAACACCATACTTTTGCATGACACGATCAAATTGGTCATTACAAAATGTACCACGATCACCGATTATTGCACGAGGAGTTCCAACCGCAAAGAGAGCTTCAAAATTTCACAACAACTCGGGCATCATTTGTAGGTAAAGCTTTGCTTCAACCCATTTTGACAAATAATCAATGTACCACTTAGTATGTACTTGTTACCACGAGACGAAGGAAATGGCCCCATAAAATCAATACCCGGATGTCAAATATCTCACAAACTTGAATGGCATTTGTGGCATTTCATTCCTTTGAGATATGTTTCCATGACGACAAGCATCACAAGTTTTGACAAAATCGTGGGCATCTTTATAGATTGTGGGCCAATAGAACCCGAATCAAACACCTTTTGGCGGTGTAGTTTGACTATGATGGCCCCGTGGGTCCAAAGATGACAAGCTTTGAGAATGTCAAGAGCTTCTTGTCCATAAACACACCGTCGGATGACTTGATCCGCACAGATTTTGAATAAGAAAGGGTCGTCCCGTAAATAGTGTTTAACATCCTGAAGAATTTATTCTTCTGCTGGGTCGACATCCCTTTCATTAATGAAGTTACCCGCATGGTAATTTGCAAAGTCAAGAAACCATGGGGTAGAAGAGTTTCACGAAAAGAAACCGCATTAAGTGTCTCGAGAGGAAATGTTTCATTAATATCCTTTTCTCGAAAACATCTTGGTGAGGGTTTTCTAATCGACAGATGATCTGCGCACTGTGTTCTCGCTCCTTTTTATCACGTATGATGATATCAAATTCTTGGAGGAGGAGAACCCAACGAGCAATCTCGGCTTTGCATCTTGTTTTGCAAAGAGATATTTTAGAGCCGAGTGATCCGTATACACTACGATTTAGTCAAGATAAGATACGGCCGAAACTTTTCAAAAGCATACACCACGCACTAATAGCTCTTTTTCGGTGGTGGTGTAATGAGTCCGAGCTTCACCATAGTCTTACTTATGTAGTGAATTGGTGAAAATGCTTATTTCTTCGTTGCCCTAAGACCGCGCCGATAGCAAAATCACTTGCATCGCACATAAGTTCAAAAGGTAAATCCCACGGGAGCAACGAGAATGGGTGCTTCAAGAAGCTTTTTTTCAATGTCTCAAAAGCTACGATGCACTCGGGTGAAAAGATAAAAGGAGCATCCTTTTCAAGAAGATGGGTCATTGGCCGGGCAATTTTGGAAAAATCTTGTATGAATCTACGATAGAAACCGGCATGACCTAAAAAACTCCTAATACCTTTGACGGTAGTAGGATGAGGTAATTTAGCAATAACATCGACTTTTGCTCTATCTACCTCAATCCCGTTCTTTGAAATCTTATGGCCAAGGACAATGCCTTCTTTGACCATAAAGTGACTTTTCTCCCAGTTTAGACAAAGATTGGTGTCTTCACACCTTTGAAGCATTTTATCTAAATGGGAGAGACATGATTGAAACGAATCCCCAATGACCGAGAAGTCATCCATAAACACTTCCATTGTTTCCGATCATGTCGTGGAAAATGGCCATCATACATCTTTGAACGTGCTGTGAGCATTACATAAGCCAAAAGGCATACGCCTATAGGCAAAAGTTCCGTATGGGCGTGTGAATGTGGTTTTATCTTGATCCTTTGGATCAATGGGAATCTGAAAGTACCCGAGAAACCATCAAGGAAACAATAGTATTCATTCCCTGCTAATCTCTCAAGCATTTGGTCCATAAAGGGCAGAGGAAAATGGTCTTTTCGGGTGGCGTCATTCAACTTACGATAGTCAATGCAAACACGCCATCCCGTAACCAATCGAGTTGGGATTAACTCGTTATCTTCATTTGTGATGACAGTAATGCCACCCTTTTTAGGAACACAATGAATTGGGCTAACCCAAGGACTGTCGAGATTGGGTAAATCAATCCTCGCATCAAGAAGTTTGATAACCTCTTGTTTGATAACATCATGGATTTTGGATTCACTCGCTCTCGATGTTGAGCTCGCTGGCTTAAAGTCATCCTCCATCAAAATTTTATGAGTACAAAACTCGTGGTTGATACCCTTAATGTCGGAGAGTTTCCAAGCAATTGCTTGCTTGTGTGACTTCAAGATTTTAATGAGAGCAGCTTTTTCATTTTACTCAAATCTCTAGCAATAATGGGTAATTTATCATCACCTTCAAGAAATGCATACTCGAGATGAGGTGGTAAGTCCTTAGCTCAACCTCGTGAAATTCTTCGCTTTCTCAACCGACTTGACTTCCTGTTATGAAGTTTGATGGAAGGGAGAGGATGAGAAATGTCATGATTTAACAACTTCTCAAGAAGAAAATCTCCTCCGATTAATCTCATTTTGATTAATCTCATCGTGAATTGAATCACTAGAGTGAGGGCTAATGATGGATCATCATTAAGCAACTTCTCAATGAGAAGTATGTCTCCTCAATGTCAATTGAGCGTGATCAATTTCCCATGGAATGTAATCATCGGATAAGTATGCTTCAATCTCTTCTAAGATGAAGTCACTTTCCTCAAATGGGGTGAGAGAAGGAGTAGAATTGGCGATGATAGGTTGAGATGAATGAGTGAGATCATCACTCAAGAATTATGATCATAACCAAGAACTTCTTGCGAGTACTCTTCGAAGCAACATCAATGATATCTATTCGGTTAACCGATTCGTAATCATAATTATGGAGTACCTCAAGTCCGATCAAGGTTAAAAGTGTGACTTCATTTCCAACACGTAATGTGATTTCTTGCTCAAATACATCTATGAGAGCACGCCCGTCTCGTGAATCCTCGACCAACAATGAGAGGAACCCGATGATCGCATCGAAATCAACAACCACTAAGTCACCGAAATGGAACTTTCCTATTACTAAATACGCCCTCGGCAATGCCAAGAGGACGAGATATTGTACGATCCGCAAGCTCGAGAGTCATGCATGTAGGAGTGAGTTTCGAAGAGAAAGTTTCTTCCATATCGAATATGGCATAAGATTAATGCTTGCACCAAGATCTCGCTAGGCAAAGATTCAACCATTCCCGAATACACAAGGTAAGAGAAATTTCCGTGATCTCCAAGCTTTTCAGAAGCTTTTTCAGATAACCGCAGAGCGTTCTCGTTAAGAGGAGTTTTAGCCATTTCAAACAACTTTTCCTTGTTGCTTAACATGTGTTTGAGAGTTGATGCAAACTTGGGCATCAAGATGATAGCATCCGCAAAGCTTATGTCAAATGTAACTCTTGGAAAATTTGGAAAATTTGTCCATTTGATGACTAGCTTTTCACGGAGCTTTTGCTCATTCAAACGTGATGGATAAGGAATAGAAGATTTGGATTTGGTATTTTCAATTGGAGCTAGTGTGGTTCAAAACAACTCTCGGATTAGACTTGGGTTTCGGACAACTTGAGGATGGACTACCAAAGGTGGGACGTGTGGCACTTCCATTATTAATAGGAAGTTCCTTGTCCTTTGTTTCCTTGGTAACATGACTCATTGTCACTGGAGGAGGGGCATTGGAGTCGAGGTCCATTGTGAGTCGAGGTTCACTTTCCACTACCTTTGGAAGAGAAGAAGAAGAAGAAGTAGTAGGAATAGCGGGTCCATTGTATGAAACACCACTCGGTCGTGATCGCTTTAGCATCGCCCCTCGGGTTAGCGATCGTGTTGCTCGGAAGTTTTCCCGAGCCCGAGGGTTGATCATTTAAAGACTTCTTGAGATCGGTGATCCGACCGACCAACAACTGCTCATCTCATCTGGGATTTCATAAACCGCTTCAAGAACTCATCGATGATGGTCCCGGAGGAGTAATGATGGGAGGTGGATTAGAGGAAATTTTGAGGTCGGGTGTTTTGATTATGACCTTGTTGTTGAAAATTCCTTGATTAGGATTCACATTCCCATGAAATTGATTCCCACGATTGAAATTGTTTTGATGAAGGTTCCCTTGTTGTTGGAAACCTTGATTGGGTCCAGGATAGAAATTACCTTGGTTTTGATAACCTTGGCTCATTCTAGGTTGATTTCGACTCTGTTAAGATTCTCGTTAAAACCGGTGGTGCACGATATGTGTTAGCACGGTAGCTTGGTTCATTTCGAGGACGGTATTGATTACCTCCTTGATTTGAAGTACCGCTATAGCATTTGCTTCAAACGGACTACCATCGGTGGTAGTACAGCTTGTAGTATGCATGAGGACCACCACAAGTGACACAAACTTCAACTTTCTTCACTTCACCATGTGATGGTGTTTGAGTGAATGTGACTTTCTTTTGGTTAGCAAGAACCAAAGCTCGAACAATGTCCGTGAGTTTATCAATCTTAGCATCGGTGCTAGATGTACTCACAGAGATGAAGTAGAAGGTCCCAGATTAGACCGATTTTGATAAGTCTTAGTGCGGAAAGGACGGACCGGGACTTGTTTTCAATTATTTGTAAGGCTTCTTTGGTGGTTTTGCTAAGGAAATTACCTCCGGAGGCATTCGAGAGTCTTGGTCACTTGTCTCGCACCATTATAGAAAGTATCCATTTGCATTAACTCGGTAAAACCATGATGTGGACACTTATGAGCAATTCTTTGTAACGATCCCATGCCTCCCCGAATGATTCATCAAATCGAGAAAATTTCATTATCTCATTCTTAAGACTTGTGGTTCGAGATGGAGGATAGAACTCGTTAACAAACTTGGTGACTAGATCCTCCCATGTCTCTATAGAACGAGGGGTTGTTTCTCGCCAATTCCGGCTTGTCCTCTGTAGAAAATGGGAATGAGAAGAAGCTTGATAGCTTCGTGGGACATTCTTGTACTTGATGGTCGATGCTATCTTATTGAACCATCGAATGTGTGCATGAGGATCATCCCGCTCAAAACCATAGAATTGGCTTTGGGTTACAGATTAAGCAACCCGGTTTGAGCTCGAAGGTATCACCACAATGGTTGGGACAACAATGGCATCTCCATAACCCTCGATGGGTGCTTGGAGAAGCTCATTCATAGGTTTGTCTTCCGCCATTTCGGTGGTGGTGGTGGTAGACGCCTCGACACGGTGAAGGAGCCGAACATCCTCTACGCTTCGAGGAATGTTTCCTAGTTCGGAAAGTGGACTTGTAGAATCGAAGAACGAGCAAGATGCACTAAGTATAAAAATCAATTTTCCAAAACAAATGAGGCAAAACACAAGTGAACTTAACCAATAATCCCAAATGAAATGGCTTTTAAAAAGGTACACCAAATCACAAGTGACACAAAGGCAAGTTTTAAATCGATGTTCGGGAACTTATTAATGGTCGCACCCCAGCTAGGTAGCAAGACTTTGCCTTGATTTATGGTGGTTGATTTTATGTATATATTAAGTACCAATGAAAAGACGAGGTATGATTTAGCCGATGGGGTTTAAAACTTTTGAAAATATTTTGGAATCGCCTCGCTTAACCAAATCGTATCTCTTTAAGAATCACCTTAAAAGAAACACAAACTAGAAAACGTTACGATTGTTTTGTTGTTTTATATTGTTTTGGGTTTTAACACTTTAGGAAAAGTGTTAATGAACTTTTGGTTTATATTAACTTTACGTAAAACTTTTACAAACCGTGGTATATGTGCAAGTAGGTCCGATAATGCTAGAAACACGCTATAGCCTCAAGAAGCAAGCGCCTAAAATTTGATCTCACAAGAAACAGTCAAGTCTAAAAGACTAAAACCGCTCAAACACAAATGCAATTAAGATCGAGGAATATAGGGTATTCCTGGGTCGTTAAGTCCCACGGAGGATGAATTGGTGTTAAAACACTTAATCAGATAGTAGAATGATCACTAAGGATAGCAATCAGTAGGGTTTTCGATGGAAAATTATACTAAAAGAAAAGATCTGCAAATTAAGGCGACTTAAATGCAAATTAAAGGAAATAAAAGATAAAATCTATTAAATAAACGCTATCACTATTTTTAAAATCGATGAACGTTTAAAAACTACAACTTAAAACTTACGTTTAAAATAAAATAACGTCTACGTACAAAATAAAAAGTGAGTTTTAAAGAAATAAAAGACCTATAAAGATAAAAATGATACTTTTGGAATCCTAATAATAAAAGAAAATTATTAGAAAAATAAAATTATTTTTACAACTATTTATTTAATGATTATTAATTAAAAACTATTTATTAAGTATTTAAATTGCACTAAAATACAAGAAATTACAAAATTAACCTAGAAAAATGAAATTATAACTTGGAAAAATCTAAAATATGATAAAACTTATTTTAAAACTAAAAATATATTTTTTTAGACTTATTATCTATTTATTATTAATTTAAAACTATTTAAAACTAATAAAAATGCTAAAAAATACTTTTTAACCCAAGAAAATTATGGAAAATACTTTTATCACTTTTATATTTATCCTAACCTAAGAAAATTGAAAATCATTTTTGGACTTTTATAATTTTTTAGTATTAAAAGCTATTTAAAATACCTAAAACTGCTTTTAATTAAGAAAAATAGCAAATGAACTTGGAAAAATCTGAAAATTTCAGGAAAAGTTTATTTTAATCTACTGAATCTAGGAAAATAGAAAACATGTGCTTGTGTAGAGAAATAAGTCATTGTAAACCGCTTATAAATAAGCACTAGAAAAAGCTAAATGTTGACCAAAGACTACCAATCCTTCACGTAAGCTATATTAAGCTATAATAACTCTATTTCAACCAAAACAACAAGCTAGAACTTGGATACAAGTTTAACATGATTTGAGTTTTAGCTTATTTATGAAAAACAAATTGGTGGTGACTTTAGTCGATGCAGTGACACTCAATAAGCTAAAACTGAAAAGCCATTATTAGAACTTGTTCTAGACCTGGGTGACTACCTAAATACCAAAGATGATGGCCAGATAAGCTAACATGAACTTTTGAGAGGCTTTTCCAAAACCTGAGATTTCACTGATTAAAACTCAGTCAATACTGAGTTTTTTGGACAAAATGAAAAGCTCAAGCAGCCTTGGAAAATAAGCTCTAAA
Organism: Chrysanthemum lavandulifolium; assembly: GCA_022545495.1. Taxonomy (NCBI): domain Eukaryota; kingdom Viridiplantae; phylum Streptophyta; class Magnoliopsida; order Asterales; family Asteraceae; genus Chrysanthemum; species Chrysanthemum lavandulifolium. Next base: position 102,111,623 of record CM040238.1, on the reverse strand, counting down.
TTGAAAAATGACACTTAAGACCTTGAGACAGCTTTGATGGCTTCTCAAAAGCTAAAATCACAGGCTATTTATTACTAATAAGCTCTCTAAGAGCTTATGAACTTGCTACCAAATCGATGCACAGGCACATATGACTTTTATAGAAAACTTAAGGTTTGACTTTAATGAACTTATAATCAAATTTATAGATTAAACATGTTATATTAAGGTGTAATAAGATTATACTAAGCTATATTAACTATTTTAAGCTAATATGATGACTCTTGCTACTAAAATTCCTAACAAAGGGATGATCAAGTTAAGTTGAGAGTGATTTTGACTTTTATGTAATGAGCATGTGTTTTCTTTGTTAAACCGAGTTATATAGACCAAGTTAGACACAAATTAACCACAAGTACAGATCTGCACCGCTTTTACACAGAGAAACAAGATAAACCAAACACTCCTTTATATGACCGAGTTGATGTTTTTCAAAGATAATCACCGATTAAGACCAAGATTTTGATTAAAACCCGATATTATCACTTATTTAGACCGAATAAGCATTAAACCATATAAATAACAACATAACATTGAGAAATTAAAACTATGCTAAATTAAGCTGTTAAGATGAGTTTTTATAACTTCGATTTAAATTAACAAACTACTAGTTTTAAAACTTAAATACACTAAATTATGACTAATGAGCACTTAAGAAACAGATATTTCACTTTTAGACAACTAGAACATATAAATGCAAAATTGATCAAAAGGCTTACAACTGATATTCCAATTAAAAGCTAAGAACCAAGATCACCAACACAACCTAAAGCTTCCCATGAAGCACTAATCCCAAGGCAATCCCAAATACACCTTGCTCCAGCTTGCTAGAACCTTGCACCATGATTTCTGATTTTTGAGCTATTTAATTAGTATTTTTGTGAATTTTTGGATTTGGCTACCAATACTGCTTTTAAGGTTTCTAAAAGCTTTGATAAGCTTAATAGGGAGCTTATATGTACTTCTGAGTCCAAACTAACAACTAATTAACATCATTCAACATTTTGAGATTTCTGATAAATAAGAAAAATTGCATAACTTGATAAAAGACTTGAAACTGAAATTGAGTACTTGCAAAAGTTTTCTTTCACCTTAAAAACATAAAATACAAAGCTTAAAGCTTTTACAAACACTGAAATTTAAAGGTTAAGCTAAAACGACATTCAAATTTAAAATTACACTAGATACTTAATTACATTGGACCAAACTTGATATATATTGACTTAAATCTTCTCTTGTCGACCTCTGAAGATATCCCACCAACATCCAGCCCTTGATTTCATCCAGATAGTCAGAATTGACACATGGCGATTTTGGCGCCATTTTTTCAAGGAGTGGGTTTTTTCCATTAATTGGAGTTTGTATTGGAGTGGAGGTGGAGGGAGACAGATGGGAGGTGATGTGGAGGTGGATAGGTGGAAAACCGGTGGTTAAAACCACCGGTTTTGGTGAAACAGTTTGGGAGAGAAGGGTGAATAGTAAGCGGTTTTAACCGCTTTAAAATTTGGGCGGTAATCGTGTTTTGATTTGATTGGGCTTAGTGTAATAATATAGGATCCGGATTGGCTTATTTTAACAACAAGGACAATATTTGCAATTTAGCCAAAGATGAAGGGTTGGTCTTGAACATTTTCCCAAGCTCTCATAAGGGTTAAACCTGCCACATAATAATAGTACAAGGACCTTTGATGTTAATTTCCATTTTACAAATCCAGGACTAAAAGCACAAGTTTTAAACTTGAGGACCAAATATGTAATTTTCTCAAAAGTTTATCATAAGGACCATTTTGTCAAATATGAATAGAACAAGGTTTATTTTTGATAAATTTCCAATTTTGAAACCTTAAGGACTATTTTTGACATTTTCCAAAGTTCGTGGACTAAAGTTGTCATTTTGTGATTTTTAAACTTCAAAGGGTTTATTTTGACAACTTTTGAATCTCTTGGACCTAAAATGATATTTTACAAGCTTTTGAATTTCCGTGGACTATTTTTGACATATTTTCAAACTTGGGGACTAAAAGCGCCAATAATGCAAACTTGATACGTTTTTCATCAGATTTTGATGTTTTTGCATTTAAAACATATAAAACACTGTTTTGTGATATTTTCATCATTTTGATGTGTTTCTGAGTGTTTTCAGATGTTTTTGGCATTTTAACAGTATAAAAATGATGAGTATTTAGACACTCATCAGGCCTACATCGATCGTAAGTCCCCGATAAATATCATGACTAGCACCTACTATAATTGGGTAATGAAGAAGCCTATCCCAACTAGGAAATATCCCGATAATCCTAGGGTTAGTTGCAATTTTCTTGGTAGAGTTAAGGGATTGCCCATTTATGTAGGTAGTTTCATGTTTCCTATGGATTTCATAATAGTGGATGATATTAGTACTGCCATAGATCCTAGCTTGTCCCAAGTTATTCTAGGAAAGTCTTTCATAGAAAACGCCGGGATGACTTATGATCCATCGTTAAGAATAGTGAGATTCAAGGATGAGGCCGATAATGTAGCCTACCAAATGCCGTTTAAGATTGAGAAGTTTTCATCACTCTCCAATGATGAAAAGGAACTTAAACTATCGGTCTACTATAGGAATGAGGAGGATAAGGAGAAGGGAGTAGATTATGTTATGGCCAAGATTTTCGGTTTCTATAAGGGTTGCTTGGACTTAGGACCAGAATATAGAACCGAGTGAGGAGAGGACGACTGCTTAGAAAGGTGCATCATAGGGCATATTTACAACATGGAATCCCCCAATAGAGACCGTCATGAGGAAGAAGGTGACGGTAATGAAGTCACGTAGGGGCACGACTTCGAGTCTAGCTACAAGACTCATAAATAAAGAAAAGCGCTTCGTGGGAGGCAATCCATGCTTAATTGTGTGCTTGTTTGTGTGTCATATATCTTTTATTGATTGTTTATTCTCATGTTTAAATTTGTAAAAATGCTTTATTTTGTCTTTAACCTCGTCTTAATTACATATAAAGGTATTTTACATAAGGGATAAGTGTAGGGAGGATTACACACGTTTTCAAAAGAAACGTAAATATGAGAATTACAATTATTTAAAAGATACACATGTGTATTTGTTCTAGTCAAATGCTTGTATCGAGTCATAATGGATGTTTTCGTGGAATTTTTCCGATTCTAAAGATGTAAATTTTCCACAAAATCGCAGCACCGGTTTCGTCCGGATAACTGGCGTCAGATCACAACTCGACGGCGTCGGGAGGAGCAAAACAAATTTTATCACTTTTCTCGCTTTCGAGCTACTTATAAATTTTTGAATTTTTCGTGTCTTAATTTTCCGTAAAATCAGAAGCATCCATTCCACAAGCATTATATCCTAGTTTAGTAGTAGTCTTATATATATTGTTACCGCCGATTTAACGCGAAGGTTTCGTTTGTTTTCTTCAAGTGTGCAGTTTAATTTACCAAGAAGAAGATACATAAGATGAGAAGGAGCTTTTAACGCAAACGTTCTTCTTGAAGTAAAGATGTAACCACCACTTCACACGGATCCTACCGAGCTAATCGGGGAGTATTAGTTTCTTTCATCTTTTATTACCTTCCATTATCATAACTTTGATACTTTCGGGAACATTGGGGACAATGTTCGGCTTTAAGTGTTGGGAGGAAAATAAAGCGAACTTTGAAACTATGCTTATCCTTGATTATTTGCTTTGTCCAATTGCATTTGTGTAATAAACCATGAGAAATATCGGTTAGGGTAATTTTGGCACCAAATTTAAAAATTTTCAAGACATATAGAGTGGGCCATTAGTCTTAATAAAGCGCCTCATGGATAGGAAATTATATGACTAGCACAAAACCCTTTACCACTTAAATTCCACCCAAAATGTGAGGATCGCCATTAGATTAGTAGGAATTAAAGCATTCATCTTTAATGCTTAGAGTGTGAACCGTAGTATAATAGATTCTAGAACTTGTTTTGTGATGCATTCCGAGATCGCTAGTAAGACTACACTTGTGTAGTTAGGAACAACTAAATGATAAGAGGCATTAGGATAACCCTTGTTTGATAATTGTAATATAATTACTTCTTCCACATCGGTTGAGTAATTCCCCACACCTTTGTGTTGTACTCATCTTTAGTACACGATACCCTAGTTAACCCCTCGATCCTATCCTTTTCGCGGTTCTCGTGATGTTTTGCTCGAATATCAATGAAGAGCATTGTTTACAATCCACCCCAAATATACACCCAAATCGCCTTAGCCTACCTTGTATACACTCACTTTTAGTGCATTATTGTTATCACACTAAACCCTTAGTTCAATTATCTAGTTGCTTGCATATGTTTCTAAGTCGAGTCATATCCTTTGTACACGCTTTGGGACGATTGGGACTCATGGGAAAAGTTAAACTTTATGAAATGACGGAAGGGAACGTTAAATTCAAATTCCCTTTATTTGCATAATAATGTACCCAAGTGTTTTGATCTTTTCAAATCGGGTCAAATTAGTGTTAGAGTAATAAAACTCAAGTGTAGGGATGTGCCTATAAACCCTATCATTTTGATGTTATCGTAGAGGATGGTAGAGTAAAAGTGTATGTAAAAAAAAATCGAAAAACAATTAGAAAAGAGAAAAAGAAAAAAAATAGAGTGTTGAAAAAAAAACATACGGGCTACCATCCTACATCTATTTTTAAATTTATGTTTGTTTATTTCAGTTATCTAGAGTTTAGAGTGTCGAGTCTTGGCTTAGCAACGCCATTCTTCGCATGCTTGTAACATAAAGATTTTTGACTTGCCACCACTAAATAGTCTATCCCACCAAACCCTTTGTTTCCCTACCGTAAGCCTAACGTTACAACCTTTTAAAAGACCTCTTGGATAGTCTTTCCTAGGTGCTTACGCCAAAGCGATGGAGGTTTGATCTAGTCTCAAGCCTATGGTAATCTATGTACTAGGACCGGTTAATGAGTGTTTATCTTCCATTTCCAACTTGTTATATTTCATATACACCGAGAGATGTGAGTATCCAAACACCCCATGTGAGGTGCTAGTATGTAATTCCGTGCTTGTTATGACTTTATGGGCTTATATGTGTTGTGGATCGTTCTAAACTAGACCCCTAACTTATAAATCAATTGGCTAAAGCACATATGCTTGAGGACAAGCAAATACCAAGTGTAGGGATATTTGATAAGGTTTTAAATGTACCTTTTGAGGGTCGTTTAAGCCCTTATTTGATCACTTTGTATCCGTTATTACTTAATATCGTTCCTTTTCACTTTTAGGTATCTTGAAGGCAAATTGTGGAATGACACTTATTCGGACGAAAAGCGAGTATCTGAAGAAAATGGCCAAAGTCAAGAATCGAGACACTCAAGTCGCCGAAACCAAGGGACGGCGTCCAGTTATACTTGTGACGCCATCGGAAAAAGTTTTGTCACGACTCAAGAGCCAAATTGCTTATTTACAAGTGACGGCATCGGGTTTTAAAAGAGTAGGCGTCGAGCTCGACGGCCTAGATTTGATCCAGACGCGCCGAGACTCAAGCGACGGCGTCACGAACATAAGGTGACGTCGTCACAATGATAACGTGCCAAGACGAAACCCTAATGAAGGCGACTCACTGCGTCACAAACTAAAGGGTGACGCCATCGCAGCTTGTAACCTTATATATAGAAACCGAATTTTTAGTTTTCGGTGGGTAGTTTTGTGGAGTAAAAACCTAAACCGAACCAAGGTCTGTCTTGTACAAGATTTTAGGTTCCATACCCTATCTTACATCAAGATAAGTGTTTTACTTCATTAATTCAATTATGTCTTCAATTGATTGTGTGTATGCTTGCATGTTCCCCATGTCCGGCTAATTTATTTGTGTGTTTGCTTAGGTAATATGAAACTTAGTTATTGAATATTGATTGGTTGTCTCTTATCTTAATTGTGATTGACCTAGTATTGCGATAGGTCATTCGTTGTGTTGTTAATGCTTGATTAATCTTTGTTGAACCTTAGTTTATAATCACCTAGAGTAATTGTAGGCTATACATCCAAAGAATACCTTAGAGTTAAAGTTTATAAATCCTAGAGATTTTGTAGTCATTAACCTTTGGTAGCTTCAAAGAGTTAGGGATAAACGCATACCCTACAACCTTAGAGACACAACGCGATTAAGAATAAGGACATGACAATTCAACCACCAATAGGAGATAACTAGGGAGTAATAAAGCCTAAGCAAATACATTTTTAATCATCATACGAGCACACAAAATAGACATAGACTACACTACCTTAGATTAGATAATTAGATAAGTAGAAGTAATCGGAGAAATACCAACCCCTAAATCCAAACCCGAGATTCGTACTTTCCATTTCCTAAAAACATAAAAAGATAAAAATAATATTCCTCAAACCCAACCTTAGCGTAGTAACTTCTTACTAGCATTCCTATTCCCCAGAGAACGATATCAATTCCGTGGCTTACCCTAATACTACACTACAACGATTAGGTTCATCGCTTAGGGTGTTGAAAACTTGCTCGATTTAAAAGGAAGTTCCTTTGACCCCGAACGCGCTGTGTAAGCGTTATCGAGTTACTTCCTCCATCGTGCCATTTTTTAGAGTGATCGGCAAGTTTCTGAATGGCTTCAATGGCGAGAGCAGGAGTCATACCGGGAATTGGCCCTTGGTAGTACAGCATTTGTCTTGTAGTCACATTGATTCCTTTGTAGGACATTTGTAGAGGAGATCGTTGTATCTATCCCAGGCTTGATACAATGTTTCATCATCATCTTGTTTAAAATTGTTTATGTCTGCGAGTTGTCTTGATACTTTAGATGGTGGATGATCGTTGAATGAAGTGTCTTTAAGGAGAGCCCACGATCAATGGTTCCAGCTGGTAATCTATTAACCCATCGTTTAGCGGCTCCCGTAAGAGTGATATAGAAATTTCTGAGCATAACCGCATCTTTTGAAACTCCTGGTGTATTGAACAGGCTGGTGATATATTCAATATTTTTGACGTGTTCGTAAGCATCTTCCGAGGTATTTCCAGAAAAAGGATTTGCTCTTAATTCCCTCATAAATTGAGGTTTTATCTCGAAATCAATATTAGCTCCAAGTGCTGGTCTTACGAGCCCCGGCCCTTGTTTTTCTCTTGTCAACGCCAAATATTCCTCAAGAGTGAGGTCATCAATGTTAACAACTTCCATGGTACCTGAAAACTTGAAAAGTGATCGTGAGAATTTGAAAATTTTAAAATAAAACAAAAATGAAAGACTTAATAGCAATCCTAATATAACTCCCAAAGAATGGCGCCAAAAACTTGATGCAGATTTTTCGACTGTGTTTTAATATTTATAATGTCTCGTTATACCTATGGTCTACCCTAATGCACTAATGGGCAGTGTACCCGGTCGTGTGTAGTGTAATATTCGGTAAAACCGAGGTCGTCCCAAGAGCTATGTGTGTTTGATTAATACTAAGTCTAGGTGTCACAGATTTTAAGATGATTTAATTAATTAACTAATAAAGCAAATAAAGGCAAAGGTGTAATCAATAGAGGAGAGTAGTGCTAACCTAGTCATTCATCATAGCTAGTAATGTCTACATCTAATTACTTCCAATTACTTCTGTGGGGTCAAAGTCGAGAGGCGAGATTTGGTCGGTTCGCCTAACCTATCGCAAAGATGCCACCACTGGAGAAGTCGGTGTCCCTCATAAGTCCAGCTTGTTCCCGGTCCCCTAAGACGAGTCATTAAGTTCCGCTACATGCTAGACTTATAATAGTGAGTGCCGGGCGCTAGCATCTTAGACACTCATCCCTAATTCTTAAGTTCATCCAAACGGTAGGTGATCGGTTGGTCAAATCGCACAAGTATAAAGGGTCGTCATTGGTCATATCTTACCCTTCCGTCTCGGCCTACTCACTTAGGGTCGGTTGGTCATATCTCCTAAGCAACTAGCCTCACCGCTATTCAAAACTACCAAACAAGGGTAACTACCAATAAACTATGCATGCATACACTTAGAAATAATTATACGGAAGTAAAGTAAACGCAAACAAAACAATTATGAATCATAACTAGGCCAAGACCAAGAAGTGCTTAGCTCATATTAACCATACAAATCAATTCAATATTTAAAGTTACGAAATATATGAATCGAAATTAAAGAAAAGATAAAATGCTAATGCTTATCGTAGGGAGTGATTTCTCCCTGAGATAGCTCCGTATGCTCCTCTAGACCTGCCTTTGGCTTCTTCCCACGTTCTTTGGTTGTTGTGTGTGAAATGGGATGCTTTGAAATGCTGGAAATCGTGGATATTTATAGGCCAGATCTTAGTTACGGCGTAACTAATAAAATAGTTACGTCGTAATCATCTAATTCTTCGTAAGTTGCACTAGATTTGCTGGTTACGGCGTAACCTTATAAATGGTTACGCCGTATCTTCAATAATTCTTGGTTACGTCGTAGTTTATGCACGAGTTACGGCGTAATTATCGCGGAACCTCATTTGACATAATATAGTTACGTTGTAATCTTTTGAGAGTTACGCCGTAATCTTCGATAAATTGGCTTTCGAGTCACGCTTTAGTTACAACAGAATGTGAGAGATGAGTTACGCGTAACTTCTTCAAAGTGAGAATACTATGATAAATCTTTAATAATTCTCCAATTCCGCGTCTCTTTAGCTCAAATGCTCGTAATTTACCTGAAAGTATAATATAATGGAAAACAAGCGTAAATCCATATAAATGATATAAAGTACACGCATTATCGGGGGAAATTGACACTTAATATTCAGGATAATTTGATGTTATCATATAACTTCTTGAAACAATTAACTGACTGAAAACAAAGATTTAGATTAAACGGGTTGCCGGGGGCAGGTGGTCCGACAATTGGTATTGACCGAAATTATGTTTTAGTTCCAGAGAATGCGAACAAGAGTATTAAAAGGTATTGGCTGCAGGGACCAAAAATAGGCACAAACGAGGTATTCTTGACCAACTGTGGGAGCCCGAGAAATATAAAGAGGGTTGTAAATGCAGGAGAGCATTGAGCGGCAACCTCGGTGTTGAGTGAGCAACAATGGCTAATGAGTCTACAACAGTTCTGCAACCCGTCACCTCTAATTGATTATTTGATATCATTTGTTAGAGAAGAAAAGTTTATGTAATTAGTTTATAAGTAATATTATTTTAGCTTCATTTAACTATGTTTACACGACTTTTTAAAAAACAATTTCCACCTACTAAAGAACAATAATATAGGTAGCCTCATTTGTTCACAAACACTTTCAAGTATTTCCAAGAAGAAAATGCCTATACTTAACTGTGTATCTTAGTGTGCATAAACTTTTCCTTGCATCAACTCCTAACTAAATAATACTAAGAACAAGATCATTCAACAACAAATGCACCTACATATGCATTATCACAAATGTTCTATGTGTCGATAAAGCGTCCCCGCAGCAACGCGCGGGCTAACCTGCTCGTTAAGTACTAATATTCAATTTTTGATGTGCAAACTTGTAGTTTGTATTTCTTTTTAGGCTGGCAAGGAAGAGACATTTTCACCTTACACCTAAGTGTTCCTCTCATTTCTTCTCACACCCACTCACCTATTTGTGGTCAAAGGCACCTCTATAGTCACCTTAACTTCCATTTTTTTATAATAACTTACAAAATTAAAACGTAAACGTACAAAATTATAAACGTAAATGTACGAAATAAAAAACGCAAACGTAGAAAATTAAAACATTACATAACTTCGAATATTAAAAATAGTACATAAACTTCGAATATTAAAAACACAAACCTAGGAAATTAAAACATTTCACCGTACCGCGATACAGAAAATAAAACACATAGATTAAAACACGTAAAGTTAATCCACGTGACCCCAAGTTGGAGACTTGTCTGAGTCATAACCATCGTCGTAAGCAGACCAGTTCGCAAACCTGCTCTCTTCGTACTCTCGTTCCTAAGTGTTAAACAAGTCATCCCTACGCTCTTGTTCTTCCCTTGCTTCCTGCTCCCTACGAGCAGCTTCCTCACGTGCTTGTTGTTCTTCCATTTCTCTCAAAGCTTTTTCATCTTCGAGATACGGATTTTCTTCTTGTTCCACAACCGATTTCTCAATTGCTACCTCAACCGGTTCCTCAATTGCTACCTCAACTGGTTTCTCGTCCGTTGGAAAAAATGGGAAGATATCTGTTGGTGGAGTGTTAACCGTGTTTTCTTGAGATATTTTTGAGAATTTGGTAAAAGAGTTGAGAGGAGTATAGAATAGTGAAGTTGTGTTTAAAAATAAAGAAGAAGATGAGTATTTTAATAAAAATAGTTTTTTTTTTTTTTTTTTTTTTTTTTACATACAAATTAGGGGCCGCGTTTTTCAAATTCACATAGGTGACTTGGTCACCGAGTTTGTTCTTGATTTGTAGACCTCGCGCGTGACTTTTAACCTTGGGCAAGGAAACTCGCGTGTGACTTCCTACTCACCTAGCACTACTCGCGCCTTTGCCGAGTAGTCTTAAAACACACCATAACTTCATGCGTTCTTTTTGTTTTTTATTTCTTATACCAAGACACATTATAGTAGAGTTTCTTTTTAAAACACGCCATAACTTAATGTGTTCTTCTTGTTTTCTCTTTCTTATACCAAGACACATTATAGTAGGGTTGTAAACGAATCGGACAAACACGAACGAAGCCGTGTTCATGTTTGTTCGTCTAATTTTAATCGGATAAATGGTCGCGAGTGCTTAAACGGAAAAAATTTTCTTGTTCATGTTCGTTTATTAAGAAATTGAGTTTTTCATATTCAGTTATGTTTGTTCATCAAGATATAAACGATCGAAAATAAATGAACGTAAAAACAAACATAAACTTTATTCATTTACACATAATATTTTGTTTTATAACTGTTATTTTGTTTGAACAAACCAGTTTTAAAAGTATGCAATTAATACATATGATATATACATGTAAACAAATAAATAAACATAAACGAACACTAATAAATGTATAATCGTACATTCACGAACATAATGAACGGACGTGACTTTTGTTCTTGTTCGTTCATTTAACTAAAAGAGCGTAAAATATTGTTTATGTTCATTCATTTAATAAATAAACGTACTTTTTACCGAATAGTTCATTAATGTTCACTGAATATTCATTTCATTTACAGTCCTATATTATAGTGTTTTTTTATTTCGTTAGTAAATATTAAGTAGGGGTGTTCATTGGTTTGGTTATCGGTTTATTCAGTTTGGTTAGTTCGGTTAATTTTTTTTAACACGAGTACTCATGAATTGGTCATTAGCTAACATATGAAGGACATGTAGACAAAACTCTCAAGAACGCTGCTGGGTTTCCACCGTTATTATTATTACTCATATTATTATTATTATTATTATTATTATTATTATTATTATTATTATTATTATTATTATTATTATTATTATTATTATTATTATTTTTTTTTTTTTTTTTTTTTTTATAAATCACACTTTAGCTAACATATAAAACATCACTTCATTAGAAAACTAGAGGGATTTTACAAGAAATTGGTGAGAAGCCGAGACACTAGTCGGGCTCCCACTCCTTTCTTGATACAAAAACTTAGTCTATGGAAAATAAAAGCACCACTCTTGACATTATTCGAGTGGCTAACAGCAACAGTCTTGATACGTGAAAGTGTATCCAAGGCTTCCGCATCAAGCTCCCCGAATGTAGAAAAAGCAAATGGAATAAACTTGTAACCGTTTTCCTCACATTTGGACACATATTTCTTTTTCTTCTTCTCCACAGCATTACGTAAGGCTACCCCTGGAGCTCATAAATTTGCATCAATGTCCGCAAAAGGAGAGATCACAGTCACATCCAAACATGCGTCCTTATCTTGGATCCAGTTGAATAATAGCAAGTCTGTCGGACGTAGCTCTTTTCCATCCCTCGAAAGAAACCCCATTGGGGCCTCCTTTGTCACTATAATCCCAACCTTGGAACATATGTCGACAAGAATATCACGCACTAGGTTGTGTCTAAACTTCACCCCCACTTCACTGGAACAGTGAACTGCATGGTCTCCCCATTGGTCTATACGATGCTTGCAGCTCGGACAAGGACTACCTTCAGAAAACATAGGTATGGGAAGCCTATATCACAATACCGACCGGAATTGACGATGGTTCATCCTTTGGCCTAACCCATCAATAGGTATAGTGAATAGGAATCTTGTGCATGTGAGGCCCGGGTACAACTGAGGATAGCCACTTGCCTTGGACTTAACGAATACTTAGAAACAAGATCTTTCTCGATGACACCAAAGTAACACTTTGCCAAGGTTTTCATCATATGGGGGCAGGAGCGTCAAAGGCGACAGAGAACGTATCTGTGTTACAAGCACTGTTAAAAGTATCAAGAGCATACTGGAGCGAAGGACCATGAGAATTAATGCCCTTTTTACCAATATTTGGTCCTGCAGATCACTAGTTTGCAAACGAGAGGCGAGGAAGGCATATTGGATGATGCCACTCGCCGCATGGATGCCAAGCCCACCCATCTTGATTGGGAGGGTGGCAAGCCGCTACTGCTAGTCACCAAACCCTGGTCCGGAGGCTGTAATAATCTTCTCCAAGGAAGCACGTAACCTCTGATCAAACTGGACTTGGACCTCTCGCACGTACAAAGGGGAACATGTCCTCAAAGCGTAAGATAATTTTGCAACCCCGGCACAATTATGGAGAAGAAGGAGCTCACGTTGGGGGTCATTAAGTTTAAGAATAGCTTCCATTAGTAAGATAGTTTTTGAAACCCTTTTCAAAGCCAGCTCCTGACAAAAACTTTCATCCAAACTAACTGAACCACCAAGAAGTTTGACACCAGCGACCGGACAAGAGATATTTGTAGAAAAACACCCTCCACGCTGCTTCTGGGGTCCTTCATAGGCCAAAAAAGTTCAGTTTTATTAACATTCAAAAACAACCCCCGAGCCGGACCATCCGTCATAATAATGTCAAGCGCCTTGGCAACCATGAGAGTATCTCCCACAATAGTACCATTATTATTATTATTATTATTATTATTATTATTATTATTATTATTATTATTATTATTATTATTATTATTATTATTATTATTATTATTATTATTATTATTATTATTATTATTATTATTTTAATTATAATCACACTTTTATTAAAAACTCATAGGATTACAAAGATTAGTGGGAGCCTCAAACCAATCGAGCCCCACACCTCTAGTAATGGTAAAACCAATCCTATTAAAGATATAAAAGCATTGCACGCGCCCAATGTCCCGAGTCATCGAGAAGCGTCGAATACGCTTGAGTAAGGTGACCGCATCTTTCTCAAGTTCTCCAAAAGAGGAAAAAGAAGGGAGAAACCCATACCCAATATCCGCGCATTTGGCATCGTGACTTGACCCGCTTACGCCGAAAGCAAAGATCACCGATCACCGCCCGGTATAAAATCAATCAACCGGATTGCGTCAAAGGCGACGAACCCGTAAGATCAACACATACATCGCGTCCACTATCCCAAGAGTAGAGTAATATGTCACCGGTCGCAAGGATATGTCCCATCTCCAAAAGCCCAATATCCACCTCTTGCGAGCGGAAATCCCGGATCGAGCATATGTCAACAAGAACATCGCGCACAAGGTTGTGACGATGTTTAATGCCAACAATACCCTCACACGAAACAGCGTGATCCCGTAAATATCTTCGGGAAAAACCTTAGGCGGCGTAACACGGTGCACGAGCAAGTGAAAGAGGAACACCCAAACGATAACACAATACACCGATAAGCCCAGCACTCATAGTTTGTCCCAATCCGGATCACGAGCCACCCTAAGCCAATCCGAAGTGTGATCCTCCTTTAAAGAGCTCCATAACGCCATCCATCGGGGAAAGATGGAAAGTAGATTCAACAGTTTGGGAAACCCGGCGAAATATATATCGCCAATTTCTTCATAAGTTTGGGGCGACCTCGCTAGGGTTACTCAAAAGGTCAATATCCATATTCACGTTGAAAGTACATAGAGCATCATCAAAAGAGGACCAGCGGTTATAATACCGAACCATGAAGAAGCTTAGTGCAAGGCCGGTGATTGAAGTCTAAAGCAATGAAGGCATAGTTCAAGACATCACTGCGAGAATATAAACCAAGTCCCCAAAAGCAAAAGGTAAGGTGGCGAGTCTCCACCGCGGTCACCAAAACCAGTCGAGCGGTGACAATACGCTCAAAGAAGAACGAAGTGCCGCATCAAAAGAAACCCGAGCACACTCAAAGACCCGGGAGAAATATGCGCATAGAAAATAGAGCTTATAAATACAAAGACATGCACGGATTAACAACAACTCGCATTGAGGGTCATTAAGTTTGGCAACCGCCTCCATAAGTTCAATAGTTTTAGCAACCCTTTTCGGGACCAACTTACTACCAAACTCAAAATCCACACTAATGGTCCACCCAATAATTTAACACCATGTGAGGCGAGAAATATTAGGGGAAAAACACCATCATACCGCTTCGGGGTCCTCTTGTGGCCAAAAGACTTGATTTATCAACATTGAGGTGTAAACCACGACAAGGTCCGTCCGCCATAATCAACTCTAAAACCTTACCCACAACCAAGGTATCACCAATAATAGTACCATCATCCAAATACCAAGCTTGAAAGGAAAGGTCAAAAGAATCTCTAATCTTACAAGCTAAGGGATGTAAGACTAAAGCAAAAGAAGAGGCCCAAGCGGATCACCTTGTTGCACACCTTGATGAGACCAAAGAGTATGCTCACCATAATATAATCTAGCAAGTACTAGAGTAGCAAAACTCCACCCACCGTGAAATAGCCGGAAATGCAAACGAACCTCACGTAACATAATGCTTCGGTCCACCATGTTGAAAGCGTTTTTAAAATCAACCAACAACATGGATGAGACCAACCTCACCCCGCGGTCCTCAACCAAACGGTTCACTGACATGAAGAATAGCTTCCCACCCCTGCACACCCCAACACCAAGTTGTAAATCATCGAAATAAGCGCACAAGAGTGGCTAAGCATGGAAGCACAAACCTTGAAACTAACGCCTCCAAACAGTCCCAACAAGAATAGGGCGGATACCCTTCCTGGTTTGACTAAGGGTGTGAGAGGAGCACTAGCAATATACTCCCCAACGCCCTCGGACGATTACAAAGAAGAAAAAGGTTCACCACTGGGTAATAGAAGCGATCAACTCGCCGAAATAGCCACAACCGCACCACTCAAAGAATCAAAAGGTGTTGGGCACGCAACCCATCTCGCCCACAAGAAGTACCACGAGGAAACTCTTGATCATGTCAAGAACGATGGAAGAGGATGCGATAAGGTGATGATGATCAATAGGTATATCAAAAGAGAGGAGCGGACTAAAAAGGTGCTTAGCTTTAAGTCTTCAAAGTAGAAGCATCATAAGGTGCAACACCGTAAGACGAAAGAACTACGACCGCAACAAGATAATGACCATCACAAATCTTCCTCTTACATTGCTTGACATTACGATCACCCAAATCCAAACTATCATCATCAACAAGAGACCATGATGGAAGGGCTCACTAAAACCTCACGCACAACCCGCAAACTACCACCGGAGAACCCCATGCATGAATAGCATTAACAATATACTCTTCCCGACGTTACGCTTAGTGACCGACCTACTCTCTTGACTACTCCTCGGGCAAAAGGTTTTAAGTAGACAAAGCGGCAGGACAAATAAACTAACCCAACAAGAAATGTCACCAGTGCAGATCACCTTATCAAGAGCTCTTTTCAGCAGTGAGAGAACTCCAACCGACATTTGGGAGGATAGATTTGACAGATCCGCAACCCCTGGAGAATAAGGTATCAAGAAGAGATAAATCAAAGCCACCAAGCACGCCCAAAACCGAATCCTCAACAAGGGCTACATGAGAAAGAGCACGTGGTTTGGTGAGATCATATAACACGAACCGAACAACACCATCGCCACAATCGAGGAGACACAAAATCGAACCCGCACCATGACGACACTTAGTCCGGAAGGTATGCGTTTGAAACGACCACCACACAACCACAAACCCATACGCTAAGAGTAACCTCAACCCTTTCGAAAATAACCAACCGACAAAGAGGCGCTTAGTGATGGCTTGAGCCTCACCACTAAAGTGCCGATCACGAAGATGTGTGATCAAAGAGGTTTTAGTGAGTCCATTTCCACCACCATCCCGACATCCACTAAGACCCACGAAGGGACAGTGAAATCTTACAGCAGGCATAGAAACAAAACAACAAAAAGCCCCTTGCAACCAAACCTCAAGCAACGAAGCACAAAAGCAAAAGCAGAACCAACAATAGCAGCCACAAAACTAATAGCAGTACCAACAAAAAATTATATTCTCGGATCAGAAGCAACTGTATAAGGAAAATGTACCAAAGCCACTGTATTAAAAGCCACAGAAGTAACGCCACCAGTTTAGAAACCCCAACACAAACTGCCTTGGAATCACGAAAATGTATTGGACGTCACACCTGCTCGGATCCAGAAACACAGTAAACCCACAACACCAATGAACCCTACAGCCCCCCACGAACCAAGCGCAGTACGAAAACCCAACAACAACGGAAAGTTGCAGATGGTTCCACCACGACAACAGCAAACCACAAAGAAAACGGGCTTCAAACCAAAACCCTAAAAGAGAAATAACGGAAAAAAAAAAGTGAGGAAAATCAAACCCTAACAGCAAGAACGATCTATCCCAACCTCCAACAGGGATGTTGAATAAAGGATCCAACAGAGATGTTGAATTAATAGGCCAGGAAAGATCAAAGATGAAGCGGGATCATCTAATTATTATTATTATTATTATTATTATTATTATTATTATTATTATTATTATTATTATTCACTCATATTTTATTTTTTACGTTTCATTCATTTCGTCCGTTTTTATATGCTTTCGTCCGTTTTTCGCTTCCGCCTGCATTTCCGTGATTTTTGCACGTTTTATCCGCTTTCATCGCTTTTATATGCTTTCATCATTTTTTTGTTTCGCCCGTTTTTCCGTTTTCGTCCTTTTCACGTTTTATACGTTTTCATCCGCTTTTATGCGTTTTAATCCGTTCTTTTCGTTTTCGGTCGTTTTTATACATTTACTTACGTTTTTATCCATTATCATCAGGTTTTGTACGTTTTTGTCCGTTTTTTCCTGTTTTCTTATGTTTTTATCCGTTTTCGTCTGTTTTTTTCGTTTTCATCCGGTTTCATACGTTTTCTTACGTTTTTATGCGTTTTCATCAGTTTTTGTACGTTTTCGTTTGTTTTTTCATTTTTTTCGTTTTCTTATGTTTTTATCCGTTTGCATCGGTTTTCATACGTTTTTATACGTTTTCGTCCATTTATCGGTTTTCATACGGACGTAAACGTATAAAAACCGATGAAAACGGATAAAAAATTAGAAAACAAAGAAAAAACGGACGAAAACGTATAAAAACGTACGTAAATGGGAAAAAACGGGCGAAAACAAAAAAAACGGATGAAAGCATATAAAGCGGTGAAAACGAATAAAGCGTATAAAATACCAAGCGAAAACGAAAAACGGACTAAAACGGAAAAAAAAAAAAGCAAGCTAAAATGGATAAAAAATGGACGAAACGAATAAAAACGTAAGAAGATAAAATAAGAGTGAATAATAATAATAATAACAACAATAATAATAATAATAATAATTAAAAAAAAAAAGTAAAGTATAAAAGTAAATTGCAAAATACATCCCTCTTATAAGTAAAAGAGTAAACTGCAAAATACATCCCTCGTATGAATAAAAATACCAAAACAACCCTACATTAGGCTCTCGTTAGCAGTTAGTTCGTTCTTAGGGATGTATGTTGGTAAATGTTTTGCTAACGAAGGATGTAAGGTGTCAATAGTTTCTGACAGGGATGTAAGGTCTCAGAAATTGCAAACCACAAGGATGTATTTTGCAGTTTACTAAAAAAAAACGAAAAAGGTGAATTTGTTTTTTTCGAAAGTTTATCAAAATGCTCGTCTATATAAAGATAATTAAATGCTGGTTGTGACTATATAATTTGTTTTGTCTTACGATTAACGTTTCATGAAATATTTAAATTATAAAAAATAGACAAAATATTAAAATAATTTTATTCTCAACTATTAATTTATTTTAAATAAAATGAGTCCTTTAATGTAGAAGAAATATTTAGTATGCAAAATAACTTCTCACAAATAATAAAACTTATCATTTAAGTTTAAAAAATGTATACACATACACTATATACACTATAAGTAGTAGTTAAATTAAATCAATAATGGACAAGTGTTACATCCATTTTTTCTGATCTCCATTATTTAATTTGATGCATGTTTCAATCGTTTAGTCAGGCATACCTTTAAACTAGCTTATAGACCCGTGGATTCACGGGGTTTATAAAGAAGTTATTCATTAAGAAGTTGAGTGTGTGAATAAAGTAACAAACAACAACGAACGTAAACATGTTCTATTATTTTTTAAATGAATAATAGGTGCTAAGTCAACAATACTATAAACAATTATACTTGTATAATAAACGTCTATGCACTGTCTTCTCCAATAGCTGCAGTCAATGCCATCCACTTGAGTAATAAATGTTCATTTTGTGAACACCTAACGATTGATCAACCGAGCAAAACCAAGAGGTTAGTAATTTATGTGCATGTGTTAATTCATGTACATCAAACGGGATCCCTATGTGACATCTATCTGTTGCGTTTACTCGTATAATAATAGTTATTAAATAATTAAATCTCAACATGTTTTTATGCATTCCATAGTAAGAGTGGCTGGTTTGGCACACAATAAGAGTGGGTATGATTATGTCAAAGAAGATAAGAGTAATCTAGTTATTTCAGTTATTATTTTAATAATAAGCCGGTTATATTAATGAAGTTGGAAAAAATGTAAAAGTTTGTTGGTGAAGTAAGATAATAAAACAAGGTTTGTTATCTAACCAAAAAAATATGGAAAGTGCGTTTCTAATTAGTGGACTTAACCCAAATGTTTTATTAATTCAAAAGTAATGTAAATTTAATGGTCTATATTTTCAACTTTGACTTGCTACAGCCCATACAATCAAAATTAAAAAATCAAAGATCATAAGAAAAATCTATTCCTTTACCATAATTTATCTTTTACATAGATAGTAAACTCAAATTTTAGCAGTTGGCCACTTGAGACACCATATAAACGAAAAATGGCAATCCAACCACTCTAAACATCTAACTAAACTGATATACATTTGCTTCGAAAGTGACTATGCGTCCTTATTTGACTTGTACACATATCCATGCTTGGCCACAATTAAGAAAAGACTTTGACATCACTCACCCCTGCACAAGATGTTTAACAACCTTTAAGAGCACTCAAACAGTTAGCCTAGGATGGATAATGAAAATAATAAGCCAATTGCTAATAAAACTCCCAAAAATAAAAAAGATGTTAACAACCTTTAACGGGTCAAAATGGGTAAAATAAAACTGAGAAGAATAAAGAAGCATGTCTGTTGGGTACCAACAGATTTTTCAGGTACCAGCATGCATATTTTTAAGTACTTGTTATTTGTTCCTTAAAAAAGACAGCGTCAATATAGTATGGGATTCCGTATGTACTTTATAAGCATTGAATAATTGCAATAAGCAGACTTTAGTAAGGAATCCAAACACCCTTTTACATAATTTTTTTTTTCATCTAAACACTAAAAAATGCTCATATGCTCTAGAAAGTGCTTAGATATGCTCTATAATACGTAATACAAAACCTACACTAATTACATAAAGAGTAAATTGCATAAACCTTTTTGCAAATTTTGGTCCATATTTATGACGAAACCTGAAATTTGACCAAACCTTAAGGACCAAATTTTGCAAAAAGGTTTCAAAAAAGGACGATCTCTGCACTTTCAAACTATTTAGGATGAAACCCTCAATTTGACCAAACCTTAGGGACGATTTATGCAATTATTACTTACATAAATTATACGCAAATACCAACATGCTAATTTTCAAATGCTTATTTAATTAGGAGTGTTTGGAATCGCTTACTATAAACTGCTTATATGCAGACTTTAATAAGGAATCCCAGACACCAGCTAACACAAGTTTCTTTATCTAAACACAAAATTCTATGCTTATTTAGGAGTGTATGGAAACGCTTGCTATAAAATGCTTAATTGCTTCGAAATAGCAGGTACGAACTTGCTTATTTTCAAGTACTATTTTTCGAAAAACGTATTTGTAGCCCAAGTGTTTCGCAATTCAGAGCCCAAACACAAGAACAAACCAATTACATCGCTTTTCAAGAGCCCACCTCACAAAAAACCAATCACATAACTGTCATAGCTCAAGTTTTGACATCTTTAACCAATTCGTTTAATGGCTGCCACTAAACCAGCCTAGCTTTAGCATATAAAAAGTTATGCAAACCCATGAAATCATTAACCATTTCACAGAATATAAAAAAAAATCTAATTCATCATTTTAAGTGGTTTTCAAAATTGTTTGTCGAAGGCTACAAAAATTTATATGAACTGAATAACAAACATAAACAAATTATTTGAAGCATAGAAAGAGCATACCTCATTTATCGAAAACTATACCATGTACATGGTCCAAAAAAAAGTTGATTGATCTTTACCTGCAAAAGATGAAAATAGCTAATAAAAAACCAACTGCAAAGCTTAACCAAGCATAGAAAGAGCATACCTCATTTATCTGACACCTTTACTACATATCTTACCACTCATTATATCCCACGTACATGCATAAACACTATAGCTTATTAAAACTTGACCGTTACCAGGCATTACCAAGTTTTATTTATTATTAAAATTTTGATCTTCTTTGGTTAGAACTAATCTTGGAAGCTACATATTGTCTAAAAGTCAATGTCAAACATCCCTCAACCAAAGTCATCGGCCAATGATCATATCACCTTTACATAACACACGTACCACTCAAAACTTTGGTCTATTCATTCAGGCATATTAACAAACATTTTGTGTGCAACCTTAAAGCCAAAATAACCCCTAAAAGTCTAAAGTCTGTCTCTAAACTGTAACAAATAAAATTAAACCAACTTTGTTTCAAAGAGTTGACTTGACGTGCATAGAAAAGCACACATAAGTCATAACAAAACCTAAACTAATCATCATTACTCAAAGAATGTATCAAATTCATATCGTAAGGGTAATAATGAGGAAAAGAAAAAAAATACCATCTCTCATGTGTGATTTTAGTGACACTCTTCTTTACAGCCTGCAAAACATAATTAGCACTTGTTATGCAGACTACATACTGGTTATGGGTCCATGTTCAGAAATTCCACCATATACACCTATTGTGATCAGATCCTAAAAAAAAAAAAAAAAAAAAAAAAATCATGAACAATAGAAATTCAGAAAGACCACCATTTTGCGCCGTGACTATCTTCATTATATAGTACAAAAGTTCCTCAAAATAAATCAATGACAAATAATTAGAAGGTGTTTTATGTTATGATTCACTAACCTATTTCAAAATATAAAAACCAAATAATTTGGAAAACGTTTTTCTTACAAATAAAATACCATTCAGCACATTTGCCCCAAATAATTTTATTTAGGGTTTTTGTAAGAGGATTTCGGAATTGATAATTAATCAAATCAATTACAAAAAATCGATACTAATGTGTAATTATCCAGGCCTAATTACAACTTCTTCATAAAAAATCAATACATTCTATATTAAAAACGAATAAACTAATTAAACGAAATAAACCAAATAAAAAATTCAACTAACATACCTTGATTTGAATCTGTTATGATCTATGCCGAAAATAGGGTTTCACGTGAATTAGAGTAAACGCCATATTTGAATCTGATATTGAATCGGTGATAGTTTCAATCAAAACTGATATACCTTCATTTTCAATCATTTCCATAAATGTAACAGAGTGTGTTACTTTTGGAGGTATATTTGATTGATATGAAATTAATTGTTCAATTGAAACTGCTTATTAGCATTGATTTAATTTTATGGGTTTGAACATGGGGAGGCGTACTTAAGAAGCATGTGTGTTGAATAAAAAGTAGTTATGCACATTAGTTGTACCTTCCAAGTGAATAGACCAATCATATTTTAGACACGTAAGAGCATTAATTTATTTGGCTGCTTTAGATGGTGGTACAAAACTCTTGTTTATTATATTAGATAGATGCGACAAGTATACACGAAGATTATCTTCTCAAAATTAGTAAAAAATAACAAAGTAAATAAAAAAAGTCGGCAAGCACCACCATACTAGTCATTAAAAAACTAACCATACAATTAATTAATTTAAACCAAAACAATTACTTTAAACCCTTAATTAACGCCCCCTAAATAAGAAAACAGAAACCAACCACACACGTGTC
Organism: Chrysanthemum lavandulifolium; assembly: GCA_022545495.1. Lineage (NCBI taxonomy): Eukaryota > Viridiplantae > Streptophyta > Magnoliopsida > Asterales > Asteraceae > Chrysanthemum > Chrysanthemum lavandulifolium. The sequence goes on along the minus strand of CM040238.1, from coordinate 102,089,108 downwards.
GGTCCATACGCTGAGCTGGACCAGTAAAACACATATAACAGATCGCGTGCCTTAAAACGACTCTCGTCCACAAATTTTATAAAGATACCCAATTTCATACACTTTCTCCCTCCTCACACTAGTCTTTCTTTTGATCTTACGTGATACGTGTCACGCGTTCGTTATAACTAACTTTTCCCCTAATTTTTTATTTTATCAAAATTAAACAAACACACACCTCTCTCTCTCACACACAGTAAAACACACACACACACAGAGTTGAACTATTGGCTAATTGTTGCGAGATTTTGTGTTTATTGAAATTAGTGTTTAATTGAAGGTACTGGTGAGCTGTACGGTTGAATTTGACGGTGAATTAGGGTTCTACAGGTAGATCTTACTTTTAAGCTGTGATTTATTGATGTGCAGTTATTTTAATTTGATTTGTGATTGAGTTTGATATTTTGTGGATTGTTAGTTTGAACTTTAGGACTCGATTTTACGAAACAAGTTAAAGAAAAAGAAATGAATGTGTTTCGAATCTATTGCATTTTGCAAAAGCAGAGGAGATTAACTTCTTAAAAATTAGCATTACGTGAAATGATTTTAGGCTAGATATGACGCTAAAAAGTAGTTATTCTTTGTCGCTTTATTTCAAATCAACACTTCGAAATAAGCACTTATTTTACCCCATATTAAGTAGATCAGCAGAAAAGTTTGCCTATGGAACTGCGGTAGTATGTGCTTAGTAGATATTAAAGTTGCGTTTAGTTGGAAGAATACACCTATGTTTTCCACATAACACGAATCGCGTTCAAATCGATTTATTCCCAACTAAACGCACCCGAAGTCTCTTTCTATGCGAACAAGTGAAAAATTGTTGAAGTTATATTTTTTAATCTTATTCATTGCTCTTTAGTTAATCTACTCAGCATATGATTGGTTTAATGTAACGCAATGTTTATCTTGTTATCGAGGTCTAATATTAGTTTTTTGGTTTTCGTTTGGTGATTTGTTTAACTGAGGTAAAGGGAGGCTTTCTGTTGTTTTTGTATAATTATCCCGTCGGAGAATTATGACGGTGAATATCGACGTCGGCTGATAGAAGATTTGAAGGAATGTCAGACTTGTCTATGTATGAGGTAGGAACTTTTATTGTGTCACTAGCTTTGTTTTAATGTTGTTCCTTCCATCACTATAGTTGAAATGTTTGTTTTTGGGTGATACTTAGAATACCACAACTGTTCATTTTGGTTTTTGTTTATTAAATGTGTGATACATGTTTTCCCGCTGGTTAAGTTTTTCATCAATAAAGATCTGAAAAGCACTGAAATTGATTACTTGCACATGTGAAATGACACTCAGTTATCTCTCCTAGTTTTGTGCAACTTTTTTTTCAACCATTCTTCTGTATCAATGAGTATTTTTATTCTCAAGTTTTCGTCTTTAGATAAAAGCGACATAAATGAGAACCATATATAATAGTTTTTTGTATGCAGCCTAATCACTAGCTGAACAGACCTTTTGGTTATATGTCATGTATCAAATCTAATATTTCTTTGATGCAGCCTAATCACTAGCTGAACAGACCATTTGGTCAAACCATGATTTCATTATTCGCAAGTAAAACCACTAAAACAATAGCATAAGATTAGTAAGTTGCTTGTTTTGTTGTAGATTTCATGTTAACTTTTTGAATATGTGATGCATACAATTAAGAGGAGTTGATGCATTGTTATGTGAGCTTCTAAGCGCGTATTCTATTTTTGGACAACCAAAGTGAAGTACTCACAAATTCTTAATAGTAAGATTGGGCTGTACCTGTATAAATACTCATTCATAACGAAGCCTAGAAGCTGTTGGTCATTTACTCATTTTATGCACTTAGTTGTAAAAGAATTCATAGACATATGAAGGAATAGTATTTTGAATGAACTGGTCACTTGACACTGCTACATTATAGCAAGAATTGTTAGTCCCTTAATATACCCGCAACTTTATAGATTCGATGATTACTAGCTGAAGTTTATTGGTTGTCTTTGGCATATTCACTGGAATTAATTAACAAACACTTATTGCAGTATATATAAATATTAGAAGATTTTTAAAAACTGCAGTTAGCTAATATTTTCACCGGTTTGCAGCTCGATGATATTATATGGGATGACTTCGATCGAGGTGAAGACCATATAGTACCACACCCAACTAACGCACGGTCTAGTAGAAGTTCATTTGAAGGAGACAGCTGTAAGAAACCTCGACGTGAAACAACACCTGTATCGAGTAACACCAACAACCCTGATGCTTCCGATAATATTTGTCAAGGCAATGCAGAACGAGACTCCAAGCCGTTCGATAAGAAAAAGAACATGATGGAGAAGGATTCACGGTCTAATGCACCACCTGGTGTAGTCGATGCATCATCTGATGCTGAGACAGTGAAAGACATGACTAATTTGGCATCTGATGACACCAGAATATCAAATAGTTACTTCGAAAGTAGCCACGACACCTCCGATGGTAAATTCAGTGTGGATGACCAAGTTCTCAGTGGCACATCAGCTGCAGGTGATAACCCATACAGTTACCAACTGACCCACATTCCCGAAGCAGGAGATATGTGTTTTGTTGACAATAACTGCCAGGGCAAGGCATCAGGCGATCTTATATATTATGGCTGGCCTGATATTGGGAACTTCGAGGAAGTGGACAAGATGTTAAGGTAGATCTTAGTTTGAAAAGTAAAAGTAACATTTTATCCCTTTTTTCCATTATTGTGAACCACACAATACCTTACATATGCTTTATCATCTATATGCAGAAGTTGTGATTCATCATTTGGACTAGGTGTCACTAACAATGATGATGAACTTGGCTGGTTTACATCAGATCAAGTTGAGGGTACTGAAGAAGCATTAAATATGGATTTTAAATTCCCATGTCCTGAGCCAAGTAGTTTGAAAATATATTACCCAATAATGATTCTCCAGAATCAAATAATCAGAGGTCTAGCTGCATCTCTGAAAGCAAAGGCAGTATCATATAGAAAACCAGGTTAGTCGAGTTTCATTTGTGACAGCAAGCTCAAGAAGCTTTCACTTTCACCAATTAGACGTCCTTATGATTGCGTTACTCTAGCTGTTATTACTGATTATCGATTCATTCTTTTTTCTTTGTGTAGTGTCATTTTGTTTATGCATTAAATGACAGTGGGTTATGCTGTCAAATGTCCAGCCCGCCTTAAAAATTATGTCTTAACTATGTAATTATGGTATAATTGACAGATCAGTATGCATAAAAAGCAGTTGAAGCATCCGAATCAGACGGATGGAAAAACAGTAGTTGAAGGCACTGGAAATGATGGCTCCTTTTATCAAATCAGTGGCTTGACAAGCAATGACAGTCCGCTTTCTTCAAACAATAGATCTGATCAAATGTTTACCTCTGTAGGCAACCAGAAGCAGTATAGAAACTTAGAATCTGATTATTTTGGTCACATGCAGAGCAATGTATCTTATCTACCTCCAGATTATCCGTATCAAACTAAATCTGGCCCAATGCTGTCTGGCATCAAATCTGAGCATCAGGGTCTCAAGTCTGCTTCCCCAAAGGGATCCTCTTATGCATCTAACCAGGGGTATTCAATGGAGAGTTCTGGTGATCCTTCATTTATTGGAAGCCCCAGAAAGATGGGTACGATGTTTCAGTCATCAAACTTTGTTTCTGCTGATAAGCAAGCCCATCCATCGGCCGGCGAACTTGAAAGTCAAAGTGATATTGAAGGAGTTCAGAAGAGAGCAGATATATGCTCATTAAATGCACCAGAAAGCTCCTCCAAATGTCCGGATTTGGATGAGATCTCACTTGAAGCAACTAGTTTCCGCCAGCTAAGACAGGTTACGGAACAGGTATGTTTGTTTTGCTGGATTTTATGGAAAATGTAGCTCTTCATGTTGTGTCCCTCTACTATAACAGTATCACTATGCATGATGTTCAAAACTTGTCACCTGCTTGAATATGTAAGATACATTACATCCTTAGATATTCTTGTTACAGTGACTCTTCTAAAGGCTGAAACTTACAAGTTGGTGTGTTGTATATTTGACTATATGATATGTGTAGATCCTATACTTGTGCCTCCCAAGGCCCTATCCTGGCTGAATTCCATATGCCCTTAGCAAATGACCTAGTATAACCCACTGTGTAATTCAAATGTCCTTTGGTGGTGCATGTCGGTAGGTTTGTTAGGCATTTGCCCCTAAAACAATATCAAAATGTATGGTGTGTTGAAGCTTGTAGTACAACAGTTGACTTATTATTGTTATTTTGATACTCTGGTCAACTGAGGAGGCGGCCTAGCCGACTACTAGAGTCATCTGTTGCTGTAACCTATATTGTCCCTGTTTTTCCTTCTTCCTTTGCTGCTGTTGTGGTAGTGGCTGTTTTGATATAACAATTAAGATATCTGGATGCAGAATTAGAGAAGATATAGATGTGGTTTTGGCATCCAGCCCCTATAAATTTCTGTTGAGGCCATGATACATGGTTTGGATTCTTAGGACTCAAGTTTGGTTTATGAGTGGAGTATAAGTATGTTGGTGTTACTCTGCAAGAAAAGAATGTGGTCTTCGAAACTTACACATGAAGCCATTTGAATGGTTATTACAGATTTGAGGACAGAAAATGGTGAATGAATGGTGTTTTAATGCTATGAAGGACAACAAATGTTATATTCGCGTCTGTGTTGGTTCTTCATAATAGGCGCTCACTTATGGTATCTTTCATTTATAACCTTATGAAAGCATTGTGCTGATACGAGTTAATAAACGCGAATTGCTGCAGTGGTGGCTTTCAAAGGTTGGGTTCAAGTGAGATTGAAATGTCCCAATCAAGCTGACTAATAAAAAATTTAGGAACTGGTGAGTCCTACTATAATATGTAGTCGGCATATTGGCCTACCAAGAGACATCTACAACACAGTTGATGTGCAGTATTAAAGTGAGTATAGTGCTCATTAGATTAATATCTATTCATTGCAACGGAATGTGAATGAAGTTTCAACACCTTGGATACAAGGTAGCATACTCATCAGTCGTTATGAGCTGCCAAGTTATTATAGAGGGGAAACGATTTGAAGACAGTGCAAACTAATAAGGAACTTAAGGTACTACAGTACTAAGAAACACTCTCATTAGGATAGTGGCATTTAGAAAAAAGGACACTATGTTATCCAAGAGGGAAACACTGAATATATGGAATGCACATTACTCTAGCCCTATCTATACGGACCTTAGTCCTTAGCATAAGGAGTATCTAATGGCAATCACACGCATGAGCTATGTTCAGAATATTGTTTATAAAAAAAAGCCGCGAAGCAGGTTTTATAGAACCCAGAGATGTGTTCATGCGTGTGTGATAGGGATTGAGTTACATCAACACAATGATTGTGTGCATTAAACGGAAGCCAACAAAGTAAGACAAATTGCAGTTCATAGAGTTTATAGCAGACACATTGCTAAGAGGTGCTGAAGTAACTCGACATGTGCATACATTGAAGCTCGAGAAATAAAACAAGCTAGCTCAATAGTCTACTAGTGTGACCTTATATGCAACAACAATGATGGTATGAAGCGGCAGGACACAACATACTGGTATGCATACAGAAGAACTAGTATAAAGGAGCTAAAAACTTTAAAATTACTCTTATGGATGGAATGAGAGATTGATGATCTCCACACGTGATGTGCATCTAAATGCACCAAGTAAATTACTCTTAAGGAGTGAGAGATTGAAATAGTAGAAAGCTTTAGCGAACATCAACACGACATTTTGGTTTGATCGAAATAGTTATGGCCATTCCGTTGCAGCTTCTCCCAATATTTTATGATGTTACCACTTACATCATTTGTGATAGATAAAACAGAAGAAAAGAGAAAAGCATAAGGAGATACCATTTGGCAAATAGTTATTCTGGAAAAGGCAGAGGAGACATGGAGCAACTAGAGAAAGGCTATTGGCTCCCAGATTTGTGGTTATTGCCGCCTTTTACTGCTTGTTAGGGATCAGCTTACTAATAGTATTTGATTGCTGTATTTGTTCTGAACATGTCTAGAAAACCGAAGCAAGTAACATATATCTCCTTGAACTATCAGTAATATATGCACACGCTTCGTACCGTATTAGAGCTGGATTATAAAGCCAAGAAATTATTTTGACCGAGTTAGGATGTGGATAGGAGTTTCTTTTAGGGAATTATTAACTGTGAGCACCTTTACCTTAGTTACCCTAGAAAATTTTAAAGGATTTTACAGTAGTTGCATTGGCTCTTCTACCGAATTTCGCCACTTTAGCATGCATTATGCTGTTTTTTGGTCTGCTTACCTTATGCAAAGTAGGGTCACTAGAATTGTTTTAAACATGAAGTCAGAAACTTTGAACATATTACTTGGCATGCACCTAATTCTCTTTTTTTTTTTGGTCTTAATTGTAATGCTTACTCGGAGCCTGTGCGTTTTTTCAGTTGGATTTGAGAACCAAGTTATGCATAAGGGACAGTCTGTACCGTTTGGCTAGAAGTGCTGAGCAACGGCATAACAATCCAAGTTTAAGTAGCGGTGCCACAGATATTAATGAACTTGGTGGGCCTTTGATGGCCGAAAGGACTAACAAGTATGCTAGCTTTCTCTTTGTTTTAATTTATATTTTTCTCAATGCAGCCTGTGACTAGCTAGTCTCATATTCTATCTGTTTGATTGTGGTAGAAGTGACTATTGATGCATGTTTTCCTCGGGTGAAAGTCTCTTTCATGGTTTTGAATTTTTTGCCCGTTTGAGTTGACTGGAAATATTCTGCTAGGTTTGATGCATGATTAATTGGTGGACAGGACTGGAATAAAAAAGATACAAAATAATCAAAACCGAAAACTGGTTTGAACCTGTCCGATTTCGTTTAGAAGTGGTTCGGTCCTACTAGAACTGAATACAAATTGGGAGTTTTTGGGATTGATAAATTGAAAGTTAAAATGATGTAGTTTCAAAGTTGAAAAGAAGTTGTTTTTCACAAAATACCGGTTTAGTTCTGGTTCCCAACTGAAAACCATTCTCTCAAAAACTCTTGGACTGAAAACCAGACCAAATATAGATGGCCCTGGTCTGGACCCGATTTGGTTTTGTTAGTCTAGACTGATTTTTGCATACCATCTACCTTAAAAAGCTTTACTTGCTGCATCATTTTGTCCTATAAGCATCAACTAATTGACACTGTATGAAAGTTTGCATGCTGGTTTTATTTGTTTCTATAACTTGTTACACATCTTTTAGTTCCAGTTTTTTATTTTCTGACGTGTTAATGCTCTGATTACAGGTGCACGGGATTCATGGATATGGAAACTGATACAAATCCTATTGACCGGTCCGTAGCACATTTATTATTTCATAGGCCTTCTGAATCTCCAAATTTGCCTCCCAAACCGAATGTGGTAAGTTATATATGGTTTCTGGCTCACATTATTATTTTTCAATATAATATAAATGCAACTGATTCCGAGATTATTATCTCCGCGTGAAATCAGAAACACGGGTTTATTTCAGGACCCTCGACGATGGATGAGAAACTAGCTTGTCAGGATGAAGCTGCAGCTGAATCAAATGACAAGATCGGCGGCAACTGAAGTTAGGCCATAATTATTGTTTATAATGTTGTGCAATATAGTGTATAAAATCATCCAAGAGGCCCCATCATGGATTCACATATACGAGTAGTAGGGCTTTTACATTTCCTTGGTGTATATCCTTCCTTTGTCTTGATAGCAATTTATGTCTTCTGATTATCAACCTGCATGTCCTGAATTTGTTGTATTTTTGTTACCGAGTGGTACCGAACTCTGCTTTTTGTTGACTGTGAGGTGTTAAAAATGCGGCTGGTTCTGCTTCTCGGTTATGTAAGTGCTCCTGACTAAAAGAAAACTCTTGTTTCTCTTCTCACTATGTGTCGGTTTTGATACTTGATAAAGAATGTTAATCAAGTTTCGAGTATATCTACACATTGTGATTTTGCTGTGAGCTTCATACTTCAAAATTGTAATGTGTAATACTTGTTTAATTTCAGGGGGCCGCTTGGTGCTAATACAGTAAGAATGTCTTGTTTATGTGGGGAAGTAATTTATTGTTAAACAACACACAAACGTAAGCGTATATGTTTCAAAAGTTTTGAACCCGTACATGAGAGGTATACATAGCGTAAGGATTTGAGGAGTTTGTGGGGATTTTTTTGTCACAGAGTCATTCCTTCGACCTTGTGTGGCGTCCTTTACCTGATAAGAAACAATCATCCGTCCCTTGTTTCATCCGTCCAGCGTATAATAGAGGTTTACTGGTTTCGTCCTGCCTTAGGCTTATCAGGGGAGCGGCCACAAATCCTAACCAGTGTAGTGCCATATCGAGTCTTCTACTCGTGGCACATACTACACCCTTACTGTTAGGGCACTCCAACAAGACTAACAGGATAAATCACGAACCTACGCACTAAGCAACGGTTCCAAGCATAACCCGACCTTCAGAATTTGGCTCGTCACATTCTCCCACCACCAATTCATGCACGACCGCGTGCATGGTCATCCGCCTCGACGAACGACTTCCCTCAAATAATTTGGCTTTACTTCGGCTTCATGGCTTAAAGGGACATTTGGGTTCCAGTGTGCAGCGAGCCAACGACTACACTCCATCTTGGATTAGTCCATTACTCTTTCTGGCGACTTAAGATCCGGTGTGCAGCTGTCATCCCTAGTTGGATTATCCATTACTCTTTCTCGCTTCTATCGGATGTGATATTGTGTACTCAACACGACATCATGTTATCCTCAACAACATCCCGGGTGACCTATCCCGCTACCTTTGCGCAACCAGCACTTTTAAGAACTTTTGGGGAGCGACATGAACGATTCTGCTTCGGTCTGCCTCGATCCGACTTGGCTCTGATACCACTTGTTACAGAGTGATTCCTTTGATCCCGAGTGCGTCCTTTACCAGATAAGGACCAACCATTTGTCCCGCGCGTATAATTGAGGTTCACTGGTTTCGTCCTTTCTTGGACTCCTCAGGGGAGTGGCCCCAACTCCCGACCACTATAGTGCCATATCGAGTCCTCTACTCGTGGCACATACTACACCCTTACCGTTGGGGTCTTCCAACAAGACCAACATGATAAACCAAGAACCCACACATTAAGCAATGCTTCCAAGCAGAACCGAACCTTCAGAATTTGGCTCGTGACATTTTGTTCCATTTAGACAACAAATATTTAATTTAAATGTTGTTTTTCATTTCCTTTAGTCTCTTAGAATTAAGACAAGTTTACGAAGGATCCGTGTGCAAAGAATAACGACTTTCACAATTGGTACTCATAGAAATGTCGATGGGTTACATCGACGCACACTAAACAGAACAGACAAGTTGGATTGTGAAAAAGAGAAGAAATGAAATGAAAATTATGAGGAAATGAGAACATGTTATATTCTCATAGAGAGGTAAAAGTAATTATTTATGACGTATATATTTATCCCGTATAAATTTAAAGTATATACAAGACAAAACCAAAAATCCTACTGGTGTTGTGGGTTTCGACCGACCTCCATAGGAGGGGAAGGAGTAAGTTTGACAACTTGTCAAACTTTTATACTTAGGGATAATTACTAGAACTTCTAGTTGTATTAGGATTGTCTTTAGTACTCTATAAATACAAAGACAACCTAAAGTATAAATTATTTATCCTCTCTAATACCCTAATCGAATCCCTCTCCATTCATCGATCAATCAAGGGTGCCTTTTTCGACTATAATCAACATCCTAGTCGATCTGTATACTCCAACTATGCATAGGATCTAGCCCTAGTTCAACTTGTGCAATACTAGTTTACACTCACCTCTTAGCAATGAATTTTTCTGTTATTATTTTACGAAAAAATTACACGTTTGGTCCCTGTGGTTTGCTCATATTACAAGTTTAGTCCCTAAGTCGTTTTAATTACACCAGAGATACCTATTTTTGAAACCTTGCACTCATTTAGTCCTTATTTTGGATGGGCCGTTAGTTTCTCCATTAACTGTTTGCACCGTTAGTCCTTACATTAATAATTTTGCAGATTAGTCCTATTTTTTCAAATAATAGTTTCGCCAGGTTAGTCCTCTTTTAATAATAGTTTTCGCCATTTTTACGTTTTGTTCGTTTTCTTTCGTTTTTATCTGTTTCCCCTATTTTTCGTTTTTGTCCGTTTTATCCGTTTTAAATACGCTTTTATATGTTTTCGTCCGTTTTATACATTTTTTATCCGTTTCGACACTTTTATTTCGTTTTATCCGTTTCATTCGTTTTTATCCGTTTTGCCTAATTTTACGTTTTTGTCATTTTCATTCCACGTTTTTTCGTTTTATATGTTTCGTTATTTTTTATGTTATTTGTCGCTTTTATCCCTTTTTACGTTTTGTCCGTTTCGCCCATTTTTACGTTTTATCCGTCTTAATTTGTTTTTATTCGTTTCGCATGATTTTACGTTTTATATGTTTCGTACGTTTTTACGTTTTGTCCGTTTTATCCCTTTTTACGTTTTCGCTCGTTTTACGTTTTTATCATTTTTATCCGTTTCGCCCGTTTTACGTTTTGTTCGTTTTATCCGTTTCGCCCATTTTTACGTTTTCATCCGCTTTAAAAGCGTAAAAAATGGACGAAAAAAATAAAACGGATAAAAACCAAAGCGAAAAGGATAAAATGTATGAAAACGGACAAAACATATAAAACTTAAAAAAATGCGAAAGCGGATAAAAAACGAATGGAAACGGATAAAAGCGGAAACGGATAAAAACGAAGCAACGGATAAAAGCGAAAAAAAAATGAAAACGGTGATAACGTAAAAATGATTGAAAACGGATAAAAGCGGACAAAGCGTAAGAAACCGGCGGCGGATAAAATGAACGAAACGGATAAAACCGTAAAACGGCGGTAAACGTTAAAACGAACGAAACATATAAAATGTAAAAGCGTGCGGCGGATAAAAGCAGACAAAAGCGTAAAAAGCGAAACGTAAAAAAGCGGACGAATAACGGAAAAAAGGGTGAAACGGATAAAACGAACAAAAGCGGACAAAAGCGTAAAAAGGCGAAAACTATTATTAACGGAGGAACCAAGTGTCGAAAATATTATTTGAAAAAATAGGACTAACGGTGCAAAAGTTATTAACAGAAGGACTAACGGTGCAAACACTTAACGGAAAAACTAACGGCCCATCTAAAATAGGGACTAAATGAGTGCAAGGTTTCAAAAATAGGTATCTCTGGTGTAATTAAAACGACTTAGAGACTAAACTTGAAATATGAGCAAACCACAGGGACCAAACGTGTAATTTTTTCTTATTTTACACTTCCTAACTTCATTTCTTTGATATTAAACTAGTTTAATTCATTCTTTAGTGATCCAAACATTCTTCCATTACAAGTGCAAGAGGAAAACACTCATATTCGTAAGATATCAAGTGTCCTAGTATAGTTAGTGCATAAGTAACATTGGTTACTTCCTTGTTGCATTTTAGCATACATCAAGTTCATCATTATCATTCTTGTGTAGTTGTATTATTGGGTAGATCGAGTTGATCGTGTGGATCTTGTATATTGTGTAGTTGTGTGGTGATTGGATAGATTGTGTCAAGATCTTGTGATTTGTGTAGCTTGTGAGAAGATCGAGTAGATCGTGTGTGAGATTGGTTCAGCTAGATTAGAACTCGACATTTCGCTTGTGTCAAGATTGTAGAAAACTAGAAGGGGGGTTGAATAGTTTACCAATTAAAAACTTTGTTTTGAAACTTATTGAAAGATCAATTGATATTGATCTTAGATATATTAATAAAATATGCAAGCAATATGTAAAGAGTAAATAAGGAAAGAAATTATCAAACCACAACAAGTTGTTTATAGTGGTTCGGTCTACAAGGACTCTTTTTCCTTGCCTACTCCACTCCCGAGTCTCACACTCGAGAGTTTAACTTCACTAGTCAACAAGCTCCTTTCACCGTGGAGAAACCTTTACACTTCGCTTACACTATTTACGACACTAAGCTAGATGTCAAGTTCTTTCCAAGGTACAACCACTCCCACACACAATGTATTTTGAGGACTAAAATACTAACCACTCACACTCACAAGATTATGATGGTTTAATACAACAATGAAGTATGAATCAACACAAGATCATACAACACTAAACAAACAAGACTTCCAACTTCGTTTGAAGCTTGAATGTGACTTGATCTTCTTTGCTACAAAAGAGATCACTAATATGATATGAAACCGAGTTAGAAAGGTTAGAGAAGATATGTAAGAGTATGATAGAAAGGGATGAAAAACTACTTGGTTTGGCTTTGCTATTTATAGCCAAAACCTTCAAAGAGTACCACGGACGGTGGAACCCTTGAAAGGGTTCCCTTCATTATATATTTTGGTGCCGTCGAGTGCGACGACAAGATATCAAGATCTTGCCAAAGTCAACCATATCTATGTAAGATTGTGTAAGATATGAAGAGTACAAATCTACACAAAATATCTAATGAAATCTTTCAATGATTTCCATGATGCATCACATGATGTCATTTGTTGTTTTCTATTTTTAGAAATATGCAAATACATAAGTAATGTTTAGTTTTTAAGAAACTAAAATATTCTAAAAACTACTATCATACATTATGCTTAGACTCATGTTAAGATATGATTAGTCACAATATAAATGCTTAAATGATGAAGATATTGTTTGAAAAAGCTTGTTTTAATATCTATTAAACTTGACAAGCTTTAAGCTTTTATACAAATTAAATTTACTTTTGTCGTTAACAAAACTTAGGTAAAGATCAAAAATATAAATAACGTTTAATGACGATATTTGTATTAACAATCTCCCCTTTATGTTGAGGAAAAATATAAATTTTATTTTTATAAAAGATACAAAGTTTGTTCAAGAGTTATAAAATATTAGTTTTAGAACTTGAAAGGAAATGATAATGCAAGTATATGATGTTTGACTTTTTCGGAAAGTCAAAGTATTCACTAGTTGATGCATGATGTTGACTTTTTCAAGAAGTCAAAGTATGCGATTGACTTTTTAAGAAAAGTCAAGTATTACCAATGAAGTATCATGTTTGACTTTTCGGAAAGTCAATGTATGCATTTGACTTTTTCGGAAAAGTCAAATATAAACAAGTTCTATATTTTCTCCCATTTTTGTCTCAACAAAAGAAGAGGCGACGCGAATGTAATGAGCCGAGCTATTATCTCCTGATCAAGCTCCCCTAAATTGGGTGCTTAATGGGAAGATACATGGATTGTGAAAATAAAGCTACAAAAAAATGTTAGTAATAATAATCATGAAAAGAGAACACAATGATGTGTTTTAAGAAAATAAATAATCTTAAGAAAAGAAGGACTTAGAAATGTTAATCTATGACCATCCTAATGAGATGGTGGATGAGAAAGAGCGTTGAGGAGCTCAAGGATGTGATTGAGGATGAACCTCATTTCCTCTTGGAAGTTATGGACCATAACCCGGGTCCTATCAACGGTTTGGGCGGTTGCTCACAAGTTGAGCACCCATGCCTAGGGGGTAGTATGTTTGGTGAGGTTGAGGTGGTGGAATGGTAGATGTGTTGGTGTTGGTGGGGATGTTTGGGGTGGTCATGATGGAGGCTAGCAAAGCACTTTGCATTTGCATAGTCTCACTAAGGTGAGAATCCACCATGCCTTTGAATTGGTGGAGGTTTTAGAGTTCCACTTGAATCTCCTTTCTTGTGGGATTAGCATCCCACATGCACTCCTTAATGTCCTGTAAGTGAGGGGACATTGATGTGGGGAGTGGTTGGTCCCCATACAAAGGACCATGAATGTCTTTGTGAATGGGGTGGAAGAGAAGAGGTTTTGGCCCTAATGGGGTGTTTGGGTCAAAGGATGGCCTAGGTGACTCATGAGCAATCCGCTCAATTGTGCCAAAGGAAGGCAATGGTGGTGGATGATTTGGCCTAGGAGGCAAGTCATCCAAGTCCTCCAATTTGGAGAAGTGAGTGGTGTGGAAAATAACTCCATAGGAATGAGAGTTGGAGACTTTGGTGGTGAGGGTGGTGAGGGTGTTTTGGATGTTTGGATGGGTGCCGGTGGAGGTAAAGTTGGTGTTTTTTTAGGTGGTGGAGTGGTGATCACAATTGGTGATTGGTTAAAAGTAGCCAAAGTTAGGCTTGTATCATCTCGGATGGGGGATGAGATTGTGAGTGGAGAAGACTCGGATGATGAGCTCAAGTTTACGAAGAAACAAGGCCTCACGCTAATTCTAGCGGTTTTCTTGCAAGGTTTAGGAGAGGATTTTGTCATTTTGACTTGTGTTTTTCTTTGCTAGATGATGGTAAGAATGAAGAAGGTGTGAGGATGATCATGGTAAAACCTCTCAATTTATAGAAGTGAAAATTGATTGGCTCCCAAACGATCGGGTTTATTACAAGTCAACCACTTGTGAATGGTCAACCGTAATAAAAGCCGACGACTTGAGAACGCAATGCAATTAAGTCCAGGAGAGTTTAGTGTTTCCCAGTCGTTAAGTCCCAACGATCCGTATGTTGAATAGCCAAACGTGTAGTGATCGGGTGATATTGAACGAAAGGGGTTATGATTTTGAATAATTATACCTAAAGAAAAGTTTGTAAATTACAGGGCTTAAATGCAAATTAAAGAAAATTAAAAAGCTAAATTATATTAAATAAACGCTATCACTATTTTTAAAATTTGATTTTCTTGATTTTTCTTTTATAAATTTAAATTAAAACTAATTTTAACTTTTAAAACTAAATTAAAATACTAAAAATTATGAAAATAAAGAGGAAAATTGTGAAACTATTTTCAAAATCTAAAATAACTAAAGAGAATTTTCAAAACTAATTTTGTATTTTTTCGATTTATATTCTAATTTCTATGATTTAAAAACTATTTAAAACTAATTAAATGGCTAAAAATTACAAATTTAACTAAGAAAATCTGGAAAATTATTTTTTGCTTTTATATTTATCTTAATCTATGAAAATTGAAAACTTATTTTTTGAAGCTTTTACGATTTAATTGCAATAAAGGCTAATTAAAAGTCCTAAAAGCTGTTTTAAATAGGGAAAAATAGCAAGCGATCTTGAAAAATTATGAAAATTAGGAAAAGTCTAAAATAATATTCTAAATCTATGAAAAATATAAAACATATACTAGTGTGCAAGATTAAGGTTTCGTAGTGAAAAGTGCTTATAAATAAGCACTTGTAATAAGCTAAATGTACCAAATGAGCACCAAATTATCACAGAAGCTAGAGTATGCCAAAAATACTTAAAACCAGCCTATATCAATTAACCTAACCTTCTAAAGCTCTGATTATAAAGATTTGATTTAATGACTTACTAAGAAACCAAACAGCCTTGACTAGCTACTTCAAGCTAGTGCAACAGTTGATCTAATAAGCTAAATAGAAAAACAGAAATTGAGAACTCAAGACTACCAACTGGACTATCACAAGACCAAGTTTCAGCCACTACCAAGCTATAATGAAGCTTATGCTAGGGTCGAAGAAAGCTTCGATTCACACTCGGTTAAGCGAGTATGAGCAGGCAAAAGTGGCTCATTGAGGAGCTTATTCATAGCTTAAGAAAAATTCCAAAAATTCCCCAAAAATCATTTTTCAACACTACACCAGTTCAAGTTACTTAACCCAAACTTACAAAAGCTTTTGACCAGTGATGAACAAACTAAAAATGTACCCAGTTTTGTAAAAACTGCTTTTTGTGGTCTTTGACTTTTGCAACAGAAATGAATTTTTGACTTTTGTGAACTTTGATCTTGCAAAATGGATTGGAAATGATGCCTTATGATGAAATGAAGCTAAATGAAGCTATCCTAAGTTATTCCAAGCCTAAATGCAAGTACTAGCTTCCTAAAATCAAAGCGATATGAAATTTGGAGCAGTTAAAAGGATTTTGACTTATGCGGTTCGGGATGCAAATGTTTGATCTAGATGACTCTAATATACCTAAGTTGGACTCAAGAAACAGATCTTAACTAATTTCTAACCCTCTAACTCAATGTAACAGCTTGAACCAAACACCCTTATCAAAACTGAAACTCAAATTTAAACCTACAGACTGCTTAACAATACTCAAGCTATCTCAGACTAACCTAGTTGTATCTGAATTTAGAGATTAAAGCAAGTACAGCCACAAAATTAATGAGCATAATATGAATGCAAATTTTAAGCACAAAAGGAGACAACAAAGTGTATTAAGCACTTACAGCTATCCAGCTTATTTTGAAGCTCAATCCAGAACCATAACTACACTAACCTAAGCTATTCCAACCCAATCCAAGCTCTGCATCAACCCAATATCATAACCATTTCCAAATGAGCTTCAGTTTGACTTTTGTTGACCAATATGAGAGTTAGCTTAAAACTGAATTATAAGCTTACTAAAAGCTATGGGTAGCTTTAGTAAGCTTATTTGAGTTATAATGGAGCTATTTGAAGCCTGGCTTTTAGATTATTTAAAACTGCATAAGTAAAAGAAAACTTAAAAACAAGAAACTTGGATAAACTTTAAATTATTCTTTGAAAATGAGTTACAATGGCTAAACGCCTTAGTTCAGTACAAGGAAGATTCAAATTACAATTTAGAACTTAATTAAAACATAAAAATCAAAAACGACATATATGAAAAACTAAAACTAAAAACTACTCTCTTAAACTAGCTTCTCTTCCTCCTTTTTATTAGTAGAAGTACTCCCACTTATCCTCTGAGCTTTTCCCACCAATTTTTAGAGCCATTGGATCACTTGAGTTGATATTGGCCGTTGATGGCATTTTGGCGGAAAGCGGTATATCAACAGGGGGTTTGAGTGCAAGGAAGGAGAAACATTAATTGTTTCTTGTTTTGTTAGGTAAGGTGGAGGGGATAGGGTGTGGGGTGTGAGCTGTAAGAATGGTGATGTGAGATGGTTTCAGAGAGTGGGTGAAGACGAAGGTTAAAAGGAGGGGCGGTATTGGTTTGAGTCAAACCAAGTTTGACTGGGGTGTATTATTAAGGCAGGGGGGTTTGACTTGGGGATTAATAATGTGTCATCCTTCAAGACGATAAGTATTTACATCGAGTCATAACTCAGACATATGTTAAATACATATTATCAAGTCTTGTTATCCTTGAGTTCAATCTAAGCTTTATAATCTCAACAAATTAGGATTGACAACTTAAGTATTTCATCCGAAATATTCAAGTATATGCGACTTACGATTATAGTCATTAAAAGTCATATCCGAAAAATCAACACCCAAGTATTTTAACAACACATGTTGAAACACTTATCCAAAACAAACAACCACGGTGCCACTTATCCCTCTCGACACCTACTATCCTATTCCATCTTTTGGCATCATTAACCGTATTGCTCATGAACTTCCAAGAGTATACTTTAAATCAAGCGTGCCCTTTCAAGGTGAACCTATACCTCAGCCCCTAAGCTTCATAAACATAACCAAAACTTCAAGCACTTCACCCACTAGTTGTAGCAACCAATAAACCATAAGAATTAGTATCCGTATTTTTGTGTTCAACATCTATGGACAAATATTCAACCTAAGTACTCCCATAGCACAACAAACCCCTACATCACCACATCCTTATTTAGACACTAGAAGACCTACCACCTAGATCAACCAATCCACCATCCTTACCATCATTTGAATTAGTTGAGTGTATTGCTCAAAAAGCCCTTGTGTCCAACACTTGTCTTGAATCAAATGCGTTTGAACAAACTCAAACATCCTTTCCAACATATAAGGACTTAGATAATTCATTATGGCTAGAACCTCAACTATCAAATAAGCATGGTGCTCTTGGTAATTGTTGTCAATCTCCACTAGGTATAAGTAGTACTACCTTCACAAATTATCAAAGTATTAGTAATACTTCGTCGTTAAACTTACGCATAAATTTCGTTAAACCTCAAATCAACATTTTAACAACATATGTTAAAATGCAATCTCAAAGCCAACATCATACACCCCAAGCAACAATGACTTTTGAGGAGTATACATAAGAAACTCGGTGAATTCCTCTTGTCATCATCTAGTGAATATAATCTTGAGACCAAGTTTATTTAGATGGGACTATCCGATTCAAACACTTTGGCTTCATATCTTCATTTAGGAAAACATGATGTTTTGAAGAACATTATGACTAAGATTCATGCGTTAAGATTTCATCTTGTTAAAAGGATATTGTATATCCTATGCATCATTCTTGCGACATAAATAGTTGTGTTACAAGAGATTTCATTACACCTCATTGGCTAAATGATCTTGAAACAAACATCTACAAAGTTCTGTGAACTAGCATATCCAATTCATCTTGTCATACTTGTTTTCATAAGCATGATAACTTTATCCCATGGGATAATCTCATTTGTTGAAAGATACTATTTGTATCTATTTCCTTTCAAGCGTACATCATAACCTAACCTTGCTCAAACCGAGTGCACATCCAAGGTTAAAACTACACAATTTTAGAGCATACACAAGATCTATTGAAGTTGGTAACCTCACTTAGATTCTTGTTAAATAATGTTCCAAAGAGCTTTCTTGAGAACGTTCTTAGTTTAACATATTCCATTCTCTAGTCTTAGATGATCAATTCACATTTAAAGTACAAGATGTCATCCATTAGATCATACAATTAGGCGTGTAATTTGAACAACTTTCGATTCTAAACACAAGATTAAAACACATTGTTTATCAAACACACAATTGTTAAAATTCATGTGTATAACATAACATCTTCATCTCCTTAGTTATATTGCATATTAGTTGTGTCACATTAAGCAAGTATTGGTAAACTATCATCTTTATACACTTTAATAGGCAAAAGTAGGAGTTCCCATCTTTCTAATATGAGAATGATTCTTGGAGAATCTATTGCACTAGAAACTCAATTTGACCTAACGGTTGAATTGCTTCATGGAGAGAAGTTGGGTTAGTGGAATCACCCGTAAAAATGGTCGTGTTTAGCCTTAATTGAGCACCGCTAGTAATAGTCTCATATTCATTCTCCAACTTGAAAAATCTGTTTTCCTATACTTGCCTAAAGTAAGTGTTAAAACATTGATAGTTTGCCTCGCCTTAGGAATACTAATCAAACAAGTAGTATATATGACTTTTCTTTTAAAACCACTTGCATTGCACTTACATGTGTTGATTACATGTTCTTGTTTGATACGATAAGTTGATTTGACATTATCTTAGTGTTTGATAACTAGTCGAATGTGTAAACCTTAGTACGGTTTTATCTTTATAATGCTTGTATTGTTGTTTCATGCTACTAAACGTTTAAACCTAAACTTTATTTGCATGATACTTACTGAATTATTTTAGCATGATTAACATGTTACTTATGAACTCATAATACGCCATTTTGATACGTGATAATTTTGATATGATATATTTGTGTTTGAAAGCTATTAGTTGGCATTCATTACATCTATGTGTAGTACGATCCAAATGATACATGCTCCAAATTGTTATGTCTTAAACATGGCTTACAAAAATCTTTCATCTTGTTTCTTTTGCTTCTTATCACACTATTTGTTTGCTACGTATGCACATGTAATCTATCAAAGGGCTTTTGGTATGACTAACTTTTAGAAGCCTTTTATCTTACAAATTAATCATATAGATTATTGTATATCCAAGTATGTAAGTGTCTAAGTCTAACGACAAAACAATCTCATAATGAAATGTCTTGAATAAAGTCGTATTCTTGCATATTATGATTGTTTTGATGCTATCTTGTGTGGTGATTTCTTGTCTACTTAAGTGCAATGTGTTGTTTTTGCTTATATAATATGTTATCATTTGATTTCTATCATGATAACATCTTTTATCACTAACAAATTTGTTTTGTAGGTTGATAACAAATCATTTGTTATCTCAATTGATTCTAACTTTATATGCTTATTTGCATAATCCCTTTTATTGCTACGTAAATTAGTACTATGCTTTATGGGATCCCTATACTTGCATATAGTTTAAAAGCATATATAATTAAATTCTAGAGGTTGGCTTTGCATTTTGTCTTCAACCGACCTCTTTCCAAATCTCATTTTGCTTCCGCTTTCCAAAATCACCTCCATCATTATTTAGTTATAACAATACTCGATCCTCTTCACTTCCTATTAGGAAACCACATTCCTCATTATACGATCATCTCGTATTAATCGAGAAGAGGTACGTGACTTTAAGGATGAAGCTCATTGTATGCTAACCATCACCCAGAAAAACATTACTAAGCTCACCTCTTTTGTTAACCCGAATAACCTCCTAAACACTTTGTTGTCATTTCTTATTTGATACATTGCACATTATGTTGGATGTCCACTAATTAAGGGGGAGAGAAATCCATTCACATAATTGTCTTTTGTCAAAATTTATGTCTCTTAGACTCTACAATACCAACACATAGGTAAACACCACTTAGCTAAAACCGGTTCATGAAACCACAACTAGTTCAACCTTTTTCGCACCAATACCTCATCAAGTGAAAACGCACCATGTGTTTTACAAAACATCTTCATCTCCACATATAGGATTTTCCTTAAACTAGCACCTTACAACTTCACTATCTAGAACACCATCATAGGATCTTATCCTTTCTCGCTTATCATGCATGTCCTTGTCGGTGCAACGATATATTAATCAAAACGACCATCTCCAACACGTTGGTCCATCCAACTCTCACTCATATGATGTCATTCTCATCCTCATATAGGTACTCATTATTAGTATTTTCCATATTGTCTTCACTTCTTTTCAAAGTGATAATCATCCATGTCGGTCAAAACCATGCTAATACTACCTTTCCCATTGTCACCTAGAATAGGTCATTTTATAATTCGTGTCAATCAATGAGCAATTTATCTTCATCACTTTTATATCTTTTGGTATCTTCATTATAATATTCTTAGATAGAACACATTATTGATTACTCTTGGGTTTGAAGCATATGAGAACACTGCTCAAAACAATAGATTGTTAGCATCAATAAATCATTCAAATCATAACCTTATGCATCATTGAAATGCAATGTCCATTCACATTTTTTTCCCTCTTAGCTTTGGTCACTTGACATGACGAATGGATTGCATGAGTCCATATTTTTATATTTGCTATACATACGAGTTTCTAACTCCTTAATAGCTTCTTACCTAATCACCACCACCTTCCATCACCACTTTCACTAAGCATCACCACCATGGATTAGCGAAAACTTACTTTTGTAAATCTCGAGTCATCTACCATCACCACATGAATCCTACTAGTAAACCGACACCAACACTAGCACCACTAGTGGCACACCCGGTGGAAGACTTCATATCTTCTTTCTAGGAATTATTTTGTAGGCTTTCATCATATTATATTCTCACTTTTCTTATGATTGTAATTAGGAGACTACACTTCATGAGATCTTTGATTATATCATTTATCACATATATACATCTTATTTTTCTTTGTGAAAAGATGAAATATATTGCACTAATGTTCTTCATTGTAGGTTCATCATCATATACACTCGATTGTATATAACTTACTCATCTAAGGATGAAGTTTGCATCAATTATTTTTCTTATTTTAGGTGCTTCTTGACACTCTAGAACAAGGAGGAATATCCTTTAAGCACTCATATTGCATCGTCTATACACTTAGTTGTATATGACATATTTGTCTAAAGACAAAGCTTCTATTATACTAATATTTATCTTGAAGGTTCATCTTGACGCCCTAGAGCAAGGGGAGCCTCCGTCAAGAATTTACTGAATGCATCTTATACACACTTTGTTGTATAACACTTACTAAATCCTATGCGAATATAGTTTTGCACTAATATTTGTTTTGTAGGTTTTAATCATACCCGGCGCCTCAAACAAGGGGAGCAACCGTCGAGGGGAGCATGCACGCATTTAGCATCATTCTCACTTTTCAAACAAGCATTTGTGCTTGATAAAAGTGGAGAAAATAGGCTAACATTGCTATGCATTTTCTTTTCATATATTTCTCATAATTTTTGTTGCATAAAACTAACCTTGATGTAGGTTAAGCCTCTTTATTTGATCCATGGATCCGCTACCTAACAAGGGACGGATTGAAGTGGGCGGTTTAACTTCACTAGGGATGATGCAAGCTCGCCTTTTGGGAGAAATAAAGTTAAACTCAAGACACGCCCTTTTGTTTCGACAAAGGGGAGAAGAGTGTAAGCGGAGAAGGTAATGTAAAGGTAGTAAGGATATAAGTAACCTTTTACATTTTACTTTATATTACGTTTACATATATTTGTCATCATCAAAAGGGGAGATTGTTAGTGCAAATATTACGATATTTAATCTATACTGATCTCGTTTGTTTTGATTGATGACAAACATGTAACTTGTAATACATAACGTAAAATGTACAAGTTACTTGTAATTACATTGTCTCAACATACATTCAACACCTCTCGATGTCTCAAGTCCTCGTATGTTACAACACGAGTTCGTACATGTTTGTTATGTGGCATTATGATCAAACCCATTAACAAATCATTTAGAATGTTTAAAATACGTTTAGAGTCACTAAGTATTTTAATAGGTTAACCATTCTATTTGAACCTCATTTTACATTTTGCATTCACAAGTATTTCAAAAGGTAACTAGACATTTTATCAACTAGTTACATAATACATTTTACAAGTTTACTTTGATAAACCTTTAATCTAAAAATGGAAATACATGTTACATCATGTCATGCATCATCTTTGAAATCCTTGGAAGATCACTTGAATATTTTGGTTAGATTGACACTCAATATATCAAATGTGATCTTAGTAAGATTTGGTAATATCTTGGAAAGATTTGAAGAACGATTTTTTAGATTTTATGTCGGTACCCACGGCACCAAATTGTATAAAGGGCGGAACCCTTTTAAGGGGTCCGTGGTCCGTGGGCGCTCACATCCACTTTTGGCTATAAATAAAGCCCATTGTTTTCCCATTTCTTCACCACTTCAAAGCACATCTTCTCCACCTTCTTGCATACATTTAGATCAATCATTAACAATGTAGTAACACACATTAAACACCCTAATGATCATGATCATAATGCTTAACATTCATCTTTGTTGTAAGCATACTCTTTGATCAACCAAGGAAATCTTGGAGATCTAGCCATCCCACTCACCACAAGTTGAAGATCTATCACAAGAAGTTTAGGGAACTTGTGATCTTCATCATGAAGGCTTCCTATCAATGGAAGTTCATTTAGAAGTAGTTATTCATATCCATTAGACATTTGTGTCATGGATCATTAGTGTAAACATCATTGCATCATAACAACACTTTCACCAAACTAGATTAGATGGTTTATGTGTTTGTGCCATAAAACACAAGGTTTATTATGTTGGGCCATAAAACATATTGGGAGTGGTTGTACCCTTGTAAAAGAACTCGACATCTAGCTTAGTGTCGGAAATATTGTATAAGCGGACGTTAGGTTGGTTCTACCTCGAACTAGAACTCGGTATTTAGCTTTGTACCGGAAAAAGTGTAGCGGACGATTGTAAGGTTTTCTCCATGAGAAGAGAGCTTGTTGATTTAGTGAAGTAACTCTCGAGTTGGGTACTCGGGGAGTGGAGTAGGGCGGAAAGGAGATCCAGTGACCGAACCACTATAAATCCTCGTGTTCGGTTTGCACTTTCATTTCTTTATCTCTTTACTTTTATACTTGCACTATACTATTGTTTGTGATGTGGTTTGATGTTCATGATTGTGTGACAACTTGGTTTACCATGCTTTATATTAGTCACAAACAATAATTGGTACTTTCATATTATAACAAGCTTAATAAGCGATTTGATACTAAAGATCTAAAGTTTTTAAACGGTAACGTATTCACCCCCCCCCCCTCTACGTTTCCACATGCTAATTTTCCAATTTAAAAATGTCCAGGGGTAAATTCATCAATCTTTGAAATTTCGGGGACTAAAGTTGCCATTTGCAAACCGAACTTTGAAGGGTTTATTTTGACAACTTTTGAATCTCATGGACCTTAAATGATATTTTGTTTTATTTTGATTTACAGGGACTATTTTGACAACTTTTGAAACTTGGGGACTAAAGCGCCAATTATGCAAACTTGATCGTTTTCACACGATTTTGGTATTTTGCATTTGAAACACATAAATACAATCCTTGGAATATTTGCAGTATTTTGATGCATTTAAAGCGTTTTAAATGTTTTGCGATTCAGTTGACCAAAATGATGAGTATTTACACACTCATCAAAATTATGGAGAAATGTGTTTGATTTGATGTTAAACCATAGAAGGGATGAGGTTCCTAATGATTTGGAAGTGGGTTAAATGCTAGTCATATCACCCAAGTCAAGCCATACAAGAGAGATGGAGTGAAGAAGCAAAGATTTGCAATAAATGTGTTCTAATGGTGGAATTTCCTAACAATCAGTTGCCTCACAGTTTCAAGGTACCAAAATTTGGTTCCTTCCTTTATGCCAAAGGGCTCCTTGGGTGAATTTTTCAAATTTTGAATTTTGGTGAAATGGATTTCTTATATGCCTAAGTGAATTATACTAGTTCTAATAAGGATATAAACTAGTTAAGATTGACCTACTGAGGCAATGGATGGTAATTTGGAATGACGAAATATCGAAATTCGAAAGTTACTGGAGGATCCACGGCACCAAAGTTTACAGACGGACCCTAAAAAGTGCAAGGTCGGTCGCTGTCTGATGCTGCGGTACCATTTCTCATAACAAGCAGAACCAAAACATTGGTGCCGTCGATCCGTGCGGTCTTGAAAACTTCACCGAGTGTATTTTAAGGTGTCGGGGACCTTTCCGAAACCTGAAATTTTTCTCAAAACTTGTGACACTAAACATTTCTAGTTAGGAAAAGTAAATAACACATGTACAAACATAATGGAGCATGGATTTTGAGCAAGGCTACGTGATTTTCATATTATAGTGAAAATGGGTAAAATTTGATAGCATACTTGTGCTATCTCCCTGCATAAGATTGTTAGCATACATCATTGTTTCAAGTTATATTATCATCCTAAAATATAAAAACAACCAAATTGTATCAAACATTAGAGATAATGTATTGTTCCAAACGCTCCTTAAAAACGATTCTTACTTATCCAACTTCATGTAGATCTTGTTCATCATTCTACCAAGGCACTTGAACATCCCTTGGTTTGCTTGAACTCCGATTCATTCTCAATCTCGGGAAGAGATGCATAATACTCATGAGGTGGAAGGCGAGAGTTTGGAAGACCATCATCGAGCTATTTGATGATGATGATGATGGAGTTGGAGGTTTTGCTCTCTTGCCTTTTGTCTTAGCAACTCGTGCATCACTCAAAGGTACAAATATGTGAGGATGAGCTCATAGTGAAGGTGCATCCCTTTTGGGCTCGGTGGAATTGGTGCAAAAGATCTATAGAGGCAGTGAGAAGCATCCGTATGGGAGAGCAACCGATCATTGTGTTGGAATATCAATCATTCTCCTAGCAATGTAGTAGGCTAAATTGAATGGTTGACGGGTGGACAAGTTGTAGAGCATATGGCAAAGACAAGCATTGATGTGATCCCTATTTCCTATGGTGCTAATGACGTTGGCTCTAAGTAGTTCTTCCCATTTCCTAAATTCGGGCTTAAGTTCGTTTAGCTCCATTCCATATGGATCTCGGTTCACTTCTTTTCCTTTTCGGGTGACTCGGGTTGTATCTCCCCTTGGGATAAATAGGTGCTCACGGATGACATCCTTATTTGCTAGAGGTATTTGGTAGGGAGAAGTGCGGTCATTGTTTGCATCAAGAGTGGTGAGTGACCACTTATCCGAGTAGACACATGTCCCTTGGTTGGGAATTCCTAGCAATTGAGCAAAGTTGGTTAAGGTGATGGTGTAGTCGTTTTGATTGATTTTAAACCTAAGACAAAACTCATCATCAACTTCATCACTAAAGCGGTCACACTAGCATAGAACTCTAACACAAACCTAGGACAAATTGGTTCATCGATGTCGAAGACAATCGAATTGAATGGCGGCTAGTTCTTCACGGAGATTGGTATTTTCAATGAAAGATGGGTGAATGGTTCTACCCTCATGGAAATACCTTGATTCTAGACTCTTAAAGATTTCTACTTGTTCCTTGGAAAGTCCTTTGGTTTTGTGATGTTTGGGAATGTAGCCAAGGGTGTCCTTGTGATCATAGAATCTTGCGGCTACCATGGTTGTTCCTAGGAGCAAGAATTAATATGTTAAAATGAGAATAAACTTTAACGTTTTAGTTCTAGTGTGTGCCTATATGAAAATGATTTGGAGTTGCGGTTATCTCGACTCATTTTATGCATAAAATGGTTTTAGTGGGGTGTTTGGCAAATACCATGAGATAACCCAAATGCTCCTAATTCAATGTGGCTTCATTTGAATATACCCGGGAATGCATATTAGTTATGCAATACCTTTAGTATTCAAGAGCATGCAAGTGATGAAAGTCTAACGTTTCTATTTGTATTAACAATGAAAAAAAATTGTTTTCCTACAAGTGAGAAGCTTTTCAAATTTTTGACATGGGGTGTTTGGTTATTTGAATAAGGCCTTATAGTCATTATCTATTGATTAGTGGGAAGCATGATTTGTTTATGCAATATGATAATGTAGTACCTAATTTCAATGACTAGTTATGCAATTTGCCAATTGAATTCATATTTAGTATAAAAGCATACATAAAACCCATGTAATGATTTGTAATAGTTTTGTGCATAAATAAGAATCCTAGACTCGTAATTAAGAGATAAAATGTAGTTAGGATACTTACAATGATGTTATCTTGATGATTAGTGAGTGGGAAAGTGTCAATAATGAGCTTGGTTTAATGTTTACGTTTTGGTAAAGTGGGTTTTGAGGAAGAAGATGTTTTATAGGTAGCAATTTTGTACATGAGACACCACGGACGAGACGGTACCAAATTTATGGTTCCGTCCGTGTTGTAGTTTGGTGTCGTGGCTACGATGAGGATACAAAACAAAATTGTTTTGTTTTGACTATTCTAATGTTTTGGGCTATGTTTATCCTACATGTTTGGTTCCATTAACCTAAACCAAGTCTAAGAAGATTAAAGGTTCTCGTTTAAGAGGCTTAGTTAAGATGTCGGCAATGTTGTCTTGAGGATACTTTCTCGATTGAGATGTTTCCTTTTGAACATTGTCGCGAAGAAAATGATGACGGATTTCAATATGCTTTGTACGAGCATGTTGAGCAGGATTCTTCTTGAGATCGATGGCTCCTTTGTTGTCGCAAAGTATTACAATGTCGTTGAGATGAATTCCGTAATCTCAGAGCTTGCTTCATCCAAAGAGCTTGTTGACATGCTTTTCCGGTGAGGCGTACTTGGCTTGATGGTTGAGATGGCTAAAGCCGTTTGCTTCTTTGCAAACCATGAGGTGAGACAATGTCCAACAAAAGTGCAAATACCACTTTTACTTTTTCTATCGACATAATCACCGGCATGATCCGAGTCGGCATACACAATGGTTTCTACAACCGTTCCTTTGGGATACCATAATCCTAAACACGTTGTTCCCTTAATGTATCTAAAAATCCTTTTTAAGGCTTCTAAGTGTGATGCCTTTGGGTTTTCTGGAAAGCGAGCACATAGACAAACACTAAACATAATGTCGGGTCTACTAGCCGTAAGATAGAGTAGGCTACCAATCATTCCTCTATATTTAGTGTTATCTACGGATTCACCTTCTTCGTCCTTGGTGAGTTTAGTGTCCGGGACATGGGTGTTTTAGTTGGTTTGGAATCTTCAAGACCAAATTTCTTAAGCATGTCTTTATATATTTAGATTGGTTAAAAATATACCATCTTCTAGTTGTTTAATTTGAAGTCCTAGAAAGAAATTTAACTCACCCATCATACTCATTTCAAACTCGTCGTGCATGATTTTAGAGAAATCATCACATGGCTCTTGACAAGTTGATCCGAATATAATGTCATCAACGTATATTTGAACAATGATAATATGTGATTCCTTTTTCTTGGTAAAAAGAGTATTATCTACTAATCCCATAGTGTATTTGTTATCAATAAGAAAAGTCTTAAGTCGGTCGTACCAAGCTTTTGGTGCTTGTTTAAGACCGTATAATGCTTTCTTGAGTTTGAAGACATGATGTGGTTTCTCAAAGTCGGTAAACCGGGAGGTTGAGCAACATACACTTCTTCGTTAATAAACCCATTAAGAAAAGCACTTTTAACATCCATTTGAAATAATTTAAAGTCATAAGCACATGCATAAGCAAGTAATATTCTAATAGATTCGAGTCTAGCTACCGGTGCATAAGTTTCATCATAGTCAATCCCCTCTTGTTGATTATAACCTTGTGCAACAAGCCTAGCTTTGTTTCTAAATACTACACCATTTTCATCCATTTTATTTCGAAAAACCCATTTCGTTCCAATTATAGTTTGATCTTTAGGTTTTGGAACTAGTTTCCAAACATCATTTCTAACAATTGGTTTAACTCTTCTTGCATGGCAATTACCCATGATTCATCTTTTATTGCTTCATTTATGTTTTCGGTTCAATGGTGGATACAAAACAAAAGTAGTTACTTTGATTTTGGGCTTGTGACCTTAAGGTTCTTTGATTAAGTTGTCCTATGACTTTGTCTAAAGGATGACTTTTAGATTCTTTGATGTTTACAATTTATTTATTTAATGGTTCATCTTCCTTGTTATTATTAATTATTTCTTGACTTTCTATCATTTGACTTTCAACTAAGTCATCATCTACCAAAGGTGATGTCTTAGAGGGAGGTGGACTTTCGTCGAATGTTATGTTCAACGATTCCTCGACTATCATTGTTTCTTTGTTTAGGACAATATAAGCTTTACTAGTTTGAGAATAACCAAGAAATACACCTTCATAAGACTTTGGGTCAAACTTGGTGAGATAATCTTTAGTATTAAGAATAAAGTATTTACAACCAAAGTCTCTAAAATATCCTATAGTTGGCTTTTTACCTTTATAAAGCTCATATGGTGTTTTGTTTAAGAAAGGACGAATTAAGACTCTATTTAAAATATATGTAGAAGTGTCAACCGCGTTACACCAAAACTTTTGAGGAATGTTTTGTTCGTTAAGCATTGTTCTACTCATTTCTTGAATTGTTCTATTTTTACATTCTACCACTCCATTTGATTGAGGTGTTCGTGGAGCCGAAAAGTTATGTGTTATACCATTTGTATCACAAAAGTTTCCAAATTGAGTTTCGTTGTCAAATTCATGACCATGATCCGTTCGAATCGCCACAATTTTAACACCTAGTTGATTTTGAATTTTCTTGCTAAGAATTTCAAATTTATCAAAAGCTTCATTTTTAGTTTTCAAAAACAACGTCCAAGTAAATCTTGAGTAATCATCTACTATGACCAAAGTGTATAAGTTGCCTCCGTAGCTTCTTATAGCGGATGGACCAAACAAGTCCATATGCAATAATTCTAGACACTTAGATGTGGACATCATATTTTTAGATTTATGACTACTATGGGTTTGTTTACCAATTTTGCAAGCGTCGCAAAAGTGTTGGTCATATTTTAGTTTTGATAAATTCCTAACTAGCTCTTTCGAAGATAGGTTTTGTATAAGTCTCATATTAGCGTGACCTAAGCGTCTATGCTAAAGATGAGCTATCATCTAACGTTGTTAGGCAAAGTTTGTCATTAGATGTTTTATCTATTTTCATGACGTATATGTTATTTTTCCTAACTCCTTTAGCTATGGTGATACCATCTTTTAGTATTTTACTACCATTTTCATCAAATAGTACTTTATACTTTTATCACATAATTGGCTAATACTAAGTAGATTAAATCCTAACCTATCTACATGAGCAACATTTTCAATAGTTAGAGAGTTATGAGCGATCGTACCTTTGCCAATGATTTTGCTTTTGAGATTGCTACCAAAAGTGACATTACCTCCGTCATACTCTTGGTATGATGAGAAGAGACTTTTGTTGCCCGTCATGTGTCGTGAGCATCCACTATCTTTTATCCATTCATCAGGTTCCAATCCAACTTTCAAGCATACCTAAGAAGCAAATAACTCAAGCATTTGATCCCCAATATCTCATGGGTCCGTTTGGGTTAAACATACCATTTATTTGATTCATGTATGAAAATGATGGGTAAGAGTTCCATGCCATGTAATCTGGAGTTTGATATGGTCTAGGAAAGTTTTGATTCCAACCGTTGTGTTGGTAGTTGGGATGTACGTTGTGGTTGCTCTTAGGAAAGGGGCGTTTGGCAAAAAGTGTTTTATGTCGTTGTTGAGTAGTTTTTTTATCTAAATTCATTTTTAGCAAGTCCTACTCGATGTAACAATGGTTTTAGTTTAACACTATCCTTGGTTTTGTTTGTTACTTTGACAAATTCACTACGGTCCGTATACGCAAACATTACATCTCTTTGAAGTACCCACGGCACCATTTGGTTCAGCAGACGGAACCCTTATTTTGGGTCCGTTCGTCCGTCTTATCATCGCGCGATTTTAATGTTGTTCGTCCTTTCGGCCGTTTTGTTTTGACTCTTTGGAATTAATACCTCATTAAATCCTAGCCCATTCATATCTCCTGGTGTTTTATGTATTTTAACTATTTCATCGGCAAGTGCGATGTTTTTGTTAAACCTTTTAAATTTATAATTTTGTTCGATTAGAACATCTTGTGTGAGCTTTAGTTTTTCTATTTCAAGATTAAGCTCTTGACATGATTTACAACCATCGTCATTTGCTTTTCCTTTTTCAAGTCGTTTTGCTTTTTCTTTTAACTCATAAACTTCATTTTCCAAAATTCCTTTTGGTTTTTAAAATTTATTTTTAGTTATGATTTTTAGACTTAGCTCACACAATTGATTATATTGTTTTTGCAAAGTGTCATCATCAATAGAAGAATAAGAAGAGTCGGAAAGTACCTCGTTTGACTCATGTGCCATTAGAGCGATCTCTTCCTTGCTTGATTCTTCATCGTCTTCACTATCACTCCAAGCACCACTTACAAAAGCTCGTTGAGTTTTGCTTTTAGGTGTCTTGGGACATTCTCTTATGAGATGACTTGCATCACCACATCTAAAACACTTTCTTTCACCTTTACCCTTTTTGTCATCCCGATCTTTTCGAAATGGCTTCTTTTCTTCTCGAGGTTGTCTTACAAACTTTCTCTCTTCTAAAGAACTTCTTAAAATCTCTAACGCCATGGCATACTCCTCATCTTCACTACCGAGCAAGATTCGTCATCATCACTTGATTCCGCCTTTGCTTTTAGAGCAATGGATTTGATCTTCTCCTTCTTCCTTTGATGATCTCGAATCTTTCTCCATCACCATTTCGTGTACTTTGAGATTACCGATTAGCTCGCCTAGTGACATTTTGAGAGATCTTTTGATTCTTCAATAGCGGTCACTTAAGCTCTCCATTTGGGATGGAGTGCTCTAAGAAATTTCTGACAAAGTTCTTACTACGAAAAGATTCATCAAGTGCTTTAAGTGATGTAATAATAGTATTAAAGCGAGCAAAGCCACAATCAATGGTTTCATCTTCGGGATAACAAATTGTTCATATTGTTGAACAAGAAGATCAATTTTGTTATCCTTGACTTGTGAATTACCTTGATGTGTAACAATCAAAGATTCCCAAATATCTTTGGCGGTTTCACACATAAAATTCTTTCATATTCTTTTCTAGGTAAAGCATTATAAAGCATCATTTTAGCTTCATTATTTTTAGCAACTAATTTCTTTTGTTCATCAACGAAATATCTTTTGTTGTAGAACTAAAATCCCTTTAACAATAACAAACCAAAGATCTATATCTTTTGATTTTACATATGTTTCAAACGGTTTTTCCAATAGATAAATCCATTGGTTTCAAAGAGTGGTGGTCTTTGCATAGATTGCCCTTCTTTAAAGTTTTGAGAATCCATGGATCGTTTCAAGTTTATAAAATACAAATTATTTTAGAAATTCTTGAGCAACGAGGCTCGGTACCAATTGTAGAAAACTAGAAGGGGTTGAATAGTTCTTGATCGGGTCCAAACCGTCGGGTTTTATCAAACAAGTCGACCACTTGTGAATGGTCAACCGTAACAAAAGCCGAACGATGCGAAACCAATGCAATGAAGATCAAGAGGAGTTTAGTGTTTCCCAGTCGTTAAGTCCCGAAAGTGCAACCGAATCACCAAACGAATAGTGATCGGAGAATTTGAACGGAAAAGGGTTGTGATTATGAATAATTATACCTAAAGAGAAAGTTTATAAATTACTGGGGCTTAAATGCAAATTAAAGAAAATTAAAAGATAAATTATATTAAATAAACGCTATCACTATTTTTAAATTGATGTTTTTGATTTTTCTTTTATAAAATTTAAATTAAAAAGTATGTAACGTACAAAAGAAAATGTGAAACTGAAACAATATTAATCCTAAAAATATAAAAATGACATTTTTACAAACCTAATGATAAGAGAAAATTTTGAGAAAAGAAAATTATTTTTAAAACTATTTATCTAATTATTATTTATTAAAAACTATTTTACTTATTTAATAATACCCTAAAATACAAGAAAATATGAAATAAAGCTAGAAAAACGAAATTATGACTTAGAAAATCTAAAATAACTAAAGAGAATTTTCAAAACTAATTTTGTATTTTTCGATTATTTTCTATTTTCTATGAATTAAAACTATTTGAAACTACTTAAATTACTAAAAATTACAAATTAAACTATGAAAATCTGGAAAAATATTTTTTGACTTTTTATATTTATCTTAACCTAGGAAAATTGAAAACTTATTTTTTGAAACTTTTCGATTTAATTGTATTAAAAGCTAATTAAAAAGTACTAAAAATTGATTTAAATGAGGAAAAATAGCAAACAGTGCTGGAAAAATATGAAAAATTCAAGAAAAGTCTAAAATTATATTCTAAGTCTAAGAAAAATATAAAAACAGTAGCTTATGTGTGAGAATATGGAACTGCAGTCAAGAGTGCTTATAAATAAGCACTTGAATTAAGCTAGAGGTACCAACTGAGCACCAAATTGTCACAGAAGCTATAATAAGCTAAAACTACTAGAAATGAGCTAAATACAACTAACCTAACCCTCTAAAATGCAAGCTACACAGATTTGATGATTTAAACTTAAGTGCTAAAAACAGTTTTAGCTACTAAGTTTCAGCCTAAGAATAAGCTACCCAA
Source organism: Chrysanthemum lavandulifolium (assembly GCA_022545495.1). Classification (NCBI taxonomy): domain Eukaryota; kingdom Viridiplantae; phylum Streptophyta; class Magnoliopsida; order Asterales; family Asteraceae; genus Chrysanthemum; species Chrysanthemum lavandulifolium. The sequence goes on along the minus strand of CM040238.1, from coordinate 102,055,729 downwards.
TAAGCTGGAAATCAAAACCAGAAGTAGGAACCTGAAGGAGACCTGGCTAGCTACTTATAAACCAAGAATGAGCCTAAGAGAAGCTCAAATGAGCTTTTGACAAGCTCTGAAGAAGCTCATGCACACTCAAGTATACATCGAGTGTGTGCCTGAGGACTTATGACCAAGTTGACAAGCTGTTTTGGAGCTTGTACAAAATTACCAAAATTCGACAAAAATCATTTTTCAAATCTTGACCAGTTGAAGTTTCTAAACCCAAAGTTTTACTTGAATTGACCCAAAATTGAATCCATGAAAAATCACCCAAGTTGGGTGAAAACTGAGATTTTCACTTTTTTTTACTTTTGAAACAGTTTTGAAAAGTTGACCAAATTGAGTTTTGATTCAATTTTATGAACTGAATATGATGTTTTGTGATGAAATGAAACTACTGCAAGCTATCTCTATGTAATGTAAACCTACATACTCATTTTGACCAACTGATTCAAGCAAATTTGATCACTAGGACAGATTTAATGAAAATTTGACTTTGGCTATTTTAGGGTGCAAATGAGTGACCAAAGTGACTTTATCACACCGAGTAAGACTAAAGAAACTAGTGTTAACCAACGAAATACCCTTAATCTCATTTTGCTAGAAAATCCAAACACCACTTATTCTCATCGATTTTGCTAACACTCTAATTAATACTCAAATCCAAGCTATGATTTATACTAGGAGGTTCTAAACTACTTATATGACACGATTAACAATACTACAATTATCAAATAGCTCCTAAATTATTAATGCAAATATGGCGATTCAAATAATATTCAAACACTTACAAAAGTCCCACCCACAATGGCTTGCCAAACAAGTCAGTAACCACTATCCTAAACCAATTATCAACCCATATCCAACAACGCATCAACCCAAATCTACTTCCATGCCTCGCTAACCAAAATCTCTTCTCGGTTTGACTTTTGTTGACCAAACACCAATTTTGATTGAAAGCTGAATTATAAGCTTACTCGAAGCTATAAGCGACTTAAATAAGCTTATTTGAAGTAAAATAAAGCTACTTGGAGCATTGATTATAAGAGCATGAAACCGAATTTTCAACGGTGAGCATAAGAACTTGAAACTATAACAAAACTTTGAATTGATACTTGAAAGCAGATTATATTGATAAAACAGCTTGAGTTTAGTACATAGAAACAAAAGATTACAGATTGATACTTATACTAAAACATTAATATTAAAAACGACATATATGTGAAAAATAAAACTAAGTACTCCCTCTTCTTGCTTCTCTTTCTTCTTTTTATACACCAAATATGCTCCCACTTGACTCCTGAGAAAATCCCACTTGCATTTGTATCCATTGGATCAGTTGAGAAGATATTGGCCGTTTGATCACTTTTGGCGCCAAAATGGTTTTACAACTGGGAAGGTTTGAGTGCAAAGGGGGAAGAAGCATTTAATGTTTCTTGTTGTTTGGTGGAGGTGGGGGGAACATGATGTGGAGAGAGTGAGCTGGAGGGATGGAATGGTTGAGTGTTGCGCGTAATTTGGTGATGGAGAAGAAAAAGAGAGGAAAGGGTGTTTGTTTGACCGAGAGAGTTGACCGGGTTTAATATTAGAAAGGGGGTCAAATGTGGTTTAGCGAGGGTCCAAAGGAAAGGTCGAGGTCCAAAGGGTCATGGTTTGCTTTAATAATCATAAGGACCAATTTGTAATTTCGAAAGTTGGAGGACCAAAGCTGCCATTTCGATTTTCGAGAGGACCAATCATGTACATTACGAAATTATAATCCAAGGACCAAACTTGACAATCTCCAATATTCCAAGGACCAAACTTGTCATTTTGAAACTCAAAGGACTAAACTTGTAATTTCTCAAAACTTTTGACATTTTTCACCAAAGGACTAATTATGACAAGTTATGATTTTAAAAGGACCTTTGGTGACTTTTCTTTAAAATAAGTGCTCGGGGACTATTTCGACAACTTTTGAAACTTGGGGACTGAAGCGCCAATTATGCAAACTTAGCTCATTTTTCATTTGATTTTAAATATTTTGCATCGAAACATATAAAATGCAATTTTGAGATATTTTCGATATTTTGATGCATTTCGAGCATTTTTAAATGTTTTGCGATTCAGTTAGCAAAAATGATGAGTATTTACACACTCATCATTTACCAATTAAAAACTTTGTTTTGAAACTTATTGAAAGATCAATTGATATTGATCTTAGATATGTTAATAAAATATGCAAGCAATATGTAAAAAGTAAATAAGGAAAGAAATGATCAAACCACAACAAGTTGTTTATAGTGGTTCGGTCTACAAGGACTCTTTTTCCTTGCCCTACTCCACTCCCCGAGTCTCACACTCGAGAGTTTAACTTCACTAGTCAACAAGCTCCTTTCACCCGTGGAGAAACCTTTACACTTCGCTTACACTATTTCCGGACACTAAGCTAGATGTCGAGTTCTTTCCAAGGGTACAACCACTCCCACACACAATGTATTTTGAGGGTAAAATACTAACCACTCACACTCACAAGATTATGATGGTTTAATACAACAATGAAGTATGAATCAACACAAGATCATACAACACTAAACAAACAAGACTTCCAACTTATCGTTTGAAGCTTGAATGTGACTTGATCTTCTTTGCTACAAAGAGATCACTAATATGATATGAAACGAGTTAGAAAAGTTAGAGAAGATATGTAAGAGAGTATGATAGAAAGGGATGAAAACTACTTGGTTTGGCTTTGCTATTTATAGCCAAAACCTTGACGAGCACCACGGACGGAACCCTTGAAAGGGTTCCGTCCGTTATATATTTTGGTGTCTTGTGGGTCCGACGACAAGATATCAAGATCTTGCCAAAGTCAACCATATCTATGTAAGATTGTGTAAGATATGAAGAGTACAAATCTACACAAAATATCTAATGAAATCTTCCAATGATTTCCATGATGCATCACATGATGTCATGTGTTGTTTTCTATTTTAGAAATATGCAAATACATAAGTAATGTTTAGTTTTAAAAACTAAAACATTCTAAAACTACTATCATACATTATGCTTAGACTCATATTAAGATATGATTAGTCACAATGTAAATGCTTAAATGATGAAGATATTGTTTGAAAAAGCTTGTTTTAATATCTATTAAACTTGACAAGCTTTAAGCTTTTATACAAATTAAATTTACTTTTGTCGTTAACAAAACTTAGGTAAAGATAAAAAATATAAATAATGTTTAATGACGATATTTGTATTAACAAAGATCTTGTGATTAGTGTACGGTTTTATCCGCCTGAAGGGAGCTTGTTGACATAGTGAAGTGAACTCTCGAGTTAGGTACTCAAGGAGTGAAGTAGAGCGAAAAAGAGTTTTGTTACGAACCACTATAAATCACGGTGTCATATTTCTAACTCTTTACATTTATCTTGCTTTCTTTATTTTATAAGTAACTAGTTGTTATTACTTAATTGTGTTGAGTGTTCATATTCTTGCCAATTGATCTCACGTTAACTCAAATTTAAAGTTTTTGACAACGTAAATATAAAACGAGAAATTGGTAAAACTACCATCTCCCCCTCCCCCTCTCCCCCTTTCTTGTTTTCCACAATGTCATTATTTATTTGTTAACAAAAAAACTTTTATTATGAATATATTAAGATTTTTCCAGAAAAAAGTGTAAAAGAAAACTTTAGCAAAACATACTAAAATGAAAGTCAAATTAAAGAGGATAAAACAATATACGTTTATTAGTATAATTTGTTTGATGAAAAACTTTATAATTGGAAAATTTGCAAAACTGTGACCCAAGATGACATTTATTTTCAACTTAACTCCTTTTTTCGCATATTGTTAAAACTGAGATTTTTTTTACTCTCTCCTCACATACACACAACTCTTACACCATTTTCTGCCCATTTTGTTTCACAGTTCAATGCTTACACATCGCAACTAAATTATATTACGAAATGATTTTTATATTCTTTGACAACTAAGAAGCGGAATATATATATATATATATATATATAGAATCCGGATCGATTGAGAAGGTTTTCAAAAACAATAGATTTTTAACTTTGATTCATGTTTTTCAAGCGTAAAACTCATTTTAATGTGATTAAAATTCAAAATGTGTAAAAAAAAATTTGAATCAATGTTAAAAATCTCTCGATTTTACGATATATGTAGAATACTGAATCATCTGTACAAATTTAATGAATCATCATCATAACTCGATTTTAACAATGATTTGTGAATCAAAATTGTTATTTATAGATTCGATTCACTATAAAATGATGTTTACTTGTGAATCAAATCAAAAACATCAATCAGTTTGTTCAAACGAAGATTTCCGATCTTACCGAAATAAAAATCTTCTCAATGGAACAGAGCATATATATATATATATATATATATATATATATATATATATATATATATATATATATATATATATATATATATATATATATATATATATATATATATATATATATATATATATATATATGGGGCTAAATTGATCTCAAATGAAAGAAGATCAAATTTTAAGATTTTGATATAAATTGTTTAATAATTTTAGTTATTACTTTGTATATTTTATAAAGTGTGTGTTTTTGAGAAGATAAAAAGAAGTTTTTAAAAGTTTGTGATTGAATTTCGCAATAAATTCATAATAAATTCGAATGATAAAATTGAGAAGAATATGAGTATACGGAATGCAAATTAAAAAATAATGAGAGAAGTGTTTTGTTAGGAGAAAGAAAACATTAATTAATTTCGTAATATTTCGTAACTAATCCGCAATATGTTATTCTTTCGTTTTTTTTAAGTTATAAAACGAAAAATCGTCCATTACAAAAATATTATGATATTTTGCGTAAACATGAAAAAGGCTCTTTAACAAAAAATAACAAAATGGACATCAAATTAAAGAGGATAAAAAAATAGGTTTATTGGCATAATTTTTTTGATGAAAAACTTTGAAATTACACATAGAGATCAAAAGACGATTGTTGTGTAATTTGCATGAAATACAATGTTTTCTGTAGCAAAATGACACAATTCACGCTTAAAGTTAAGACAACCTCGTCATTTCACAAAAAAAAAGTTTAGCAATATGCCAAAAAGTTGAGTCAAGTTAGAAATAAATATCATCTTGACTCTTGAGTCATAGTTTTGCAAATTTTCTTTTATAAGTTTGCATATACATGAGATTAAAAGATGATGACCGTATAATTTGCATGAAATAGACTGTTTTTGCACCCATAAGTGATAATTCACGTATAAAAGTGAAAACAATTTTGTCATTTCACAAAAAAAAAAAAAAAAAAAAAAAAAAAAAAATCAAAGTTAATCAATGAAAAATTAGTGGGCATCTTGGGTCATAGAAATTGCAAATTTCGCAAACTTCCCTACAGATAATACTAATTTAGACTTTCAAGCAAATTTATACTTGAGAGAAATTACATGCCGCAATAATACAACTGATTAATGGCACAAACCAACATTCATTATGAGAGTATACATATGTGATCAGCAAATGTTCTTGTTCAAGTAAATACGGCGAGTCTTCTTTAGTTAGCAAAACAGGTTATATGTTACATTAATGATGAAAAAATCATGCCATTGCTTACAATAGTACTTGCAGCAAAACTCCAGAATGAAAAAGTTATACAGCTTGCAAAATGATTAAAAAGTTACAAAGCATAGACTACTGACAAGATACTCCACAAATATTTCTGTCAATCAAATTGCTGCCGAAGATGCATCTCCGTTTCACTTTTCCATGTAGCATGTGACGACTGACCTTTCATGCGTTTGTTCTTTTCCTTGTCTTTAATCATAGACCCCTTCTTCTTTGTTGATTCATCAGTCTCTTTAATAGGACGGTCTCCGCATACAGGGCATACCATTCCACGTGCGTTAGAAAATGTTTTGGGTATTCCACACTGCACACACATCCTGTCAAAAACATTCCCGTCATGCTGATGAATAATTTGGTAAAACTGCCTTTTTTCCAATCTTCGACATGAGAAGGGTAATAATATGCCTAGAATATTTTATTTTGAAATAAGACAATTCAAGGGGGTATAAGAAGTAAATAAGGAGTACCTCAAAAGATCTGCAGCATCTTCTGCATTTGGATTAGTTGCAGTTGCCACACGTTTTGCAGTGCCTCCAGTTGCATTTGAGGAAGCTTTAGATTGGGTTGATGGTGCATTCACAGCATTACTCCCGGTATCACTGCTCACTCTATCACGGATTCCAACTAATTGGGCTTTTGCCTGCATTACAGCACCTATAAAAACATTAATGAAACTCATACATGCTTCATTTACAATTCAAAAGAGGATCAGATATCCTACAAAATTGACCGTATTGCAACTGACAGTCGATACAGATGCCATGAAACTCAAGCTGTAGCGTTATTCTGTATGACGAATTGTGCATATTTTCATTGACCATGTTAGGTTAGGAATGTGGTTTACAGATCATAGCTTGAGTCCTGGTAAGATCAAGAACATTGATGAAAAAGAGAAGCCCCATGAGTCAATTATTATTTTACCATACTATTCATGGTTCGGATGAGTCAGTTACTTAATTTTCACACCTCAAACTAAAAACCATAGTTGCTAAAAATACAGAATAAAACACTCATATTCTGACGGTCCTTGGTATCCTCACAAGAGGTCAAGGGTTCAAACGTTGCTAGATGTGTAAATTTGGGGGTGGCCAGGGAAGGGTCGGAAACGGTCCCGGGGTTAGCCCGGGTAACCTGAACAGGTAAAACCGCAAACCTCATCGTTTAGAATTGCTTGTTGTGATAAGCTTTAGTGTTATTTTTGGGTTTTCAAACGTAGAGAGATTAGCTTGCAACAAAAAATAAAGTACTTGGGATTTGGAAAACCAGAAACTCATTGACTTTATGTAGCTTGTAAACACATTTTTAGAATTTGAGCTGCACAGATCTTTACTAGTACTAGAGACTCTAATCAGATTGCTTTAGACTTATTCAGATCATGTGGTAATGTGGAAGGATGCTACTGATGATCTAGTAGCTTCACTGTTTCATACTCTAATGTCTTTCTTTACCCAATAAGTTTCAAATTCAATTTGGTAAACATAACATCTGACCTCGAACTAGGTAAAGCTTTTCACAAGGAATAATAACACCAGGAAGGTTTTCAGGAGCCTGGGTGTTTCACTCTTAAGTAACTTGGTCATCCATTGGGTTATGAGTTTCATATGTTAACCTACCATACGTAGCTTGGGATAATATGTTTGTTGTTACTATAAAAGAGTTAAAGATATCAATTATAAACTTATCACATGGTTAACCAAACAATTATCATGCGGAGGAGGCAACTTGCATAAACCTCGTGGATTACAGAGAACCAAAAAGTGTGTATCACACCTCTGTAAAAAGAACAAGCCAAGGCACCAAGTTTCCAATTTTTGGAGTTAGATGGTTTTTGATAGATAAACATGGTTACGCAATACTCCGTATTTACTAATAAAGAGCCTTTGGTCATGATTGCCTAGGTACCACCTGAAAAGAACGCATGATAGGTCACGTGGGTCATAGCAATTGGGAAGACCTAAGACTAAGTGTAATAAGGGAGCCCCATGACCGCAGTCACCACTGCCACATCAGCGCCAGACCAACTTTCTCTCTCTACAACCAACATAGTGTAATTAGGCGACCGCGATCACCACCAAAAATATACCCCACTTAAACACAAATATACCCCACAAAAACCATTTAAAAAGAGCCCCCAAACACACAATAAGTCACACGACTCGGTCGTCTGCACGACCAAGTCCTTGCAAAAAACCCATGCTGGACGCGTCTTCAATTGGAAGTGTAATAAGGGTGACCAAGTGAAACCGTGGTCATGGTGAGGGTGACCAAGTGTGACCGACCCTCCATTACGGATGGCCTAAGATAAGCACACCCATATATAAGATGTTACCTACTTACCGCAATGCTTAAGCTATGGCAAAATATGTAAGGACCCAATGAAACTATGATTATCTATTCCAATGCTCCACCAATTTTCACTCACCTCTATTTGATGGTACAGTTCAGTAACATATGGTTACTGCTTTCACTTTAAACATTTTACATCTCATTCAATATGAGTTTCAGGTAGTTCATTAATTATTTTGTTATAGTACAACATACTATAAAGAGTATATCTTCCTGCCAAAATAAGGCAAAGTATTTGCATAATATCAAAAGTTGCCACATATAAAAGTGGCAAGGGTCTTAGCATATTACCAATTTCGACAGAAAAGATGGTCATATAGAAAACAGCAACTACCTGCAGGCATATCATCTTTGTCTCTGCGATTCCTCCGTCGACCATGTCGCCACGGCTGTCCATCATTATCTTTTTCTGCTGATGCCGACTCTCCAGCAGAGTTGTTCAGAAACTGTGGAGGACCTGAGATCTCCAATAATTACAGAAAATTACAGATCATAAGTTTTTAGGTCACAGAAATAGCGAAACAGTGTTCTTAATTTGCAAAAAAATTGTAAGTAAACATTAAAAAGCTCATGAATGCTGGAATGGCCAAAAAGATTATTTATTTATATTTCATATAGTGAACTATGTTTATCTATCAAAAAAAGTCAAACAGCAATTTGGCTATTCAATTAAAACAAATAAAGAAACAAATCAATATGTAAAATAAACAAATTGATAGAGATAAAAATTACTTCGGAAAAGACATCGAGTGCTGAAGGAAGTAACGAGGAAGAGTCTGAAGGATTAGGTGGATCGAATAACGGTTTTTTAAAACTGTTACCGTTGCGGCGGTTTTTGTGATCGGTTTCTTCGTCGGAAGATGATGAAGAGAGGTAGGTTTGTTCGTTTTCGTCTTCTTCCGGTGATGAGTAGCCTTGTATCAGTGTCAAGCTCATTGTTACTGTGATTGTGTGTGTTTTTTAGTGTGTGAGGGTTTGAGTAATGAGAATATAAACTGGGAGTGGGAGTGATGTTTTGGGGATGATGTTTTGATTGGACTTTTATAAGCAGGCTTTTGCGATGGATAAATGTGCAAGTGGCCCACTTTAGATAGCAAACACAAAACACTCTCCTTAGAGCAAGGGGTGTGAACTTGCTTCTCTTCACTGGCGCGTGTGTCGCTCACCGCCACATCACTCAACACACTAACTAAAAAATACGTCAATGGCACAAAACCCACTTCTTTTGGGCCCACCCACCCTCACAAACACATCACAAACACAAAATAAAAAATACAAACACCTGCAAACCTTTTGTCTTTTTCTTCGTCGTTGGAATGGCGAAACCCAAAGTGGCGAACCACAATGGTGTCGTGGCGAGCCAAGAAATGAAGTGGCGAATGTACACGTCGGAAACGAAATAAACTGGCGAACTCCATACCCCATCCTCTTAGATTTAACATGCCAAAAGTTCATTTTTCGTGTAATTGGTGAGTCAAACCATACCACCACTTGGGGCCATTCGTGAGCCAAAAGTATTTGAGTCATTCCACTGACTCAAGCCTTTATTTTATTTTATTTATTTTTGTATTATATTGTATTGTGAGTGAGTGAGTATTTTTAGTGATGTATTTTGTGAGATCCAATAACATAATGGTATGTTATAAGGGATGGTATTTTAGTTATGGAAGGTGATACTCACCATATTTTTGATGCATTCGCATCGTTTATGCATTCTGATTGTCATGCATAATCTGTAATGCATAAATGATGCGAATCGATCAAAAATACAGTGTGATCAATCCCTAGTTATTGGTGGGTTTTTGAGAGGTGTATGATGTGACGCTGAGATGACATACCAATACCGTGTTATTGGTATCCACAATACCTTGTGTGCTCTTGCGTATAACTGTTAAGCTGCATATGTGCCCCATAACATACCAACTAAAAAAAAATACAAATACAAATGGCGCTCATAACCCACTAACGAATGTCCCAATAGCATGGCGATCAGATCAACCATGATGCAGTATAGCATGTTATTAGACGGACCCAATGACATGTCATAACTATAACATTTCACAAAAAGTGTAGATTGACGAAACCACGACCGGGTGCCTTTTGGCACCAGCCATTGTCCAATTCGCAGGAATAGCTCGCAGAACTCTCACGGCCTGGTGGGCAACAAGCTGAGTGAGCACGAGCCAAGACACGGACTCTGACTCTTATTTCACAAAGTCTCCAGCGCGCCCATAGATTTTGTGGATGTGGGTAGGGGTGTCATTCGGGTCGAATGCGGTCGGGTTGGTCGGTCGAATTGGTCGGTCGGGTCAAGCCAAAAATAATATACCAACCCGACCCTATTTGAACTCGGGTTGGTCGGGTTCGGGTCAACGCGGTCGGGTCAAGTCGGGTCGGGTCAGTCGGGTTCGGTCAAGTCCATTTATATAATTCTAAATTTAATTTCTTAAATTTAGTAACCAAACGTTATGAATATAATGTCTATTGGTTTTAAAAGGTTATTATATTCATACAGGTGAAGCGACGCACTAATACATGCATTTTATAGTTGGATTTACATTTTCTTTTTAGAATGATTTTGTTTTCATCCGCGTCGATTATATAGAATGAAAATGAATATAAAACCAAATATATGAAGCAATATATGTTCATGCACTAATTTGAGCCTTTCAATTAAATAAAGATTGGGAAAGTTAAAAAAATAATAATAAAAAAAAAAAATTAAGTCGGGTTAGTCGGAATTAGGCCGAACCCGAATTTTCAAATATTTTGAACCCGATGCAGAGCCACAGTTAGTACAGGGTTAATCGGATTGAATTCGATTGACCGGATTGATTTTGGACCGGTAACCACCGAATATCCTTCGTCGGGTTCGGGTCCCGAGTCGTCCGGGCCGGTCGGGAAATATGACACCCCAGATGTGAGATCTATATGAAGAAATGTCAAGGATCGGACTTAAACTTGAGTCTATTAACTCAAGCACAAGTGCTTCAACCATTGAACTAATGCTCTATTGGTTTCATAACAATAATATACTACCCTCATCTCATAATAATACATTTATTATCTTGGAATGTTTCAAAATAAGTGTTTAATTTATAATATGGATAGACTTAATTTGATATATATGAGATTTGATTGGTATTTAGTGTGGTTAGTAGGAATTTAAAAACGTTATGCATTATAAAAATAGACACTTATTATGAGACGGAAGGAATAAAAGATTATAATTATAATTAACTGAAACTTTTTAAAAAATAACTTTTTATAATTTTTTAAAATTAAGTGTTACTTCAATAATCTAATAAATTTTAGCTACTGCTCTCCTTTTATTTATAACTTCATTTTTAGTTACAACTAGTTTTGACAAACATACCTTATAAACGAGTCAAATGGTTGTCCTTTTCAAATAAGTTGAATAGGGAAACATCATTGGTTTACCCGCTTTAATACACAAATAACAGACATATTGTAATGTACGTTTTTTAAGAAATGAATCGCGTAAAAAGTCTTATCTTATCAATTCGATTAAATGTCTTATTCTTTTTTTCTCGATTTAAGGTCTGACTTTTTTTGGGTTGGGTTTTTCTAACTACAGTTAACTATTTCGTTAGTAAATTACATGTTTGGTCCTTGAGTTTGTATAGGCATTACATGTTTGGTCCTTCATCTGTTTTGCACATTTTCAAAAAAAAATTTTGAAATAAATTTTTTTAAAAAAAATTTCAAATATTTTTTCCAATTTTTTCAAAACAATTTTGAAATATTTTTTTCCAAATTTTTTCAACAAAACTTTTCGAAATATTTTTTTCAAATTTTTTCAAAAAACTTTTCGAAATATTTTAATCAAAAAAATTTGAAATATTTTTCAAAAATATTTAAAATATTTTTTCAAATTTTTCAAAAAATTTTGAAATATTTTTTTCCAAATTTTTTTCGTGCAAAAGCGGACGAAAATATTTTGAATTTTTTTGAAATATTTCAAAAGTTTTTGAAAAAATTTGGAAAAAAATATTTGAAAAATTGTTTTGAAAAATTTGGAAAAAAATATTTGAAAAAATTTTTGAAATTTTTTGAAAATGTAAAAGCGGATGAAGGACCAAACATGTAATGCCTATACAAACTCAAGGACCAAACATGTAATTTACTAACGAAATAGTTAACGGAAGTTAAAAAACCTAATCGGCCCAAAAAGTCGAAATCTTAAATTGAGAAAAAAAAAGAATAAGACTTTAATGAAATTTGACATAAGATGAGTCTTGCTTTTTCGCGATTCGCCTTTTTTAACTAAACTTCCTTTTTTTGTTTTTGCAAAAGTAACTTCTTTTGAATATGGAGTTTGATAAACTATTGTGGTGCTATGTATGAGAAGTAAGTATATGCTTTAATTTTAGCATTTTACACTTTGTGAGTAGTTATAGTTGGAGTACAAAAAAATTTTAGCATTTTACACTTTGTGAGTAGTTACAGAACTCTAAATGAATGACATGCATTTTACTTTACATTAAGTTTTGGTTCATCGATTTGTACTTCTGAAAATTAATTGCCAAACTTTTAGTTTGGTTCACTGATAATGCACTTTTGATTCTTGTAGTTTATCACAACCAGATAATCAAATTCAATGTAATATACGTGCCTTGTATCGTTACAGAGTGTTGCAATAAATTTATTTTAATTTACACAGTACTATTTATCAAACTAGAATTGTGCTACCCAAATTAAATCCAGATTTATATATATCACTCTTTTCAGTGCCATGAGCCTCAAAAACTTTCTTCACACTTTCTGAAAGATGCATTTTGCAAGACCAACATGTGATGACAAAGATATGATTATATTATCATAACATTTGTTTCAATAATATTAAAAAGGGAGTAAGAAAAAGACTACATAACTTGACCATGTATGAATAAAATACTAGATCTTGACAGTTTCAGGATTGTATTTCTACCTCATTGAATAAAAGCAGCTGCTTTCATAGTAACTTCCAAGTAATCATAAGTCGTCATTTCAGATATCACGAGTTGTTGCACTTCCAACACAGCTTCACCTCTCATTGGAACTTCAGTTGCTCCATGCTAGCTTGCTTTTCCATTAGGTCGCCGTTTGCAGCTAAGAATATTGTATGCGATCATAATGTGGTACAATATTCGAATATTAAGCATATAGCGAATTCCACTCTCCTGCCCACATTCGAGGTTAACAGAGTGTAGCGATGGTGACAAAATCAGATTCATTTCACAGATTTCCTTCCATAAGCTTAGAAGACGAATTATGTAACATTATCCACTTTATCCTTTTCTGAACTCCCCTTCTCTTTTGTGAATCTGGCTTTATGCTTGTAATACTCTTCCAATTCATTCTCCAACTTTTCAATGAACTCGCTTGTATGCTCAAGGGACTGTTCTAATTTGTACTTTTCTAAGGCCTGTAATTCAAAAGCAGGATCTACGTCAATCGGTCAATCCTACCTGACGAGACATGTTTTGAAATATACCAAAAAAACCACCCATTCTGACCCATATCATTTTGAATTGTTCTTAAACCGCTCTGACCACCCAATTTACCACACTTAATTACTTTGCAAACATTGACGGAACTTTGAATGCGCTAGGAGGGTCCCGGCCCCCTCAAAAAATTTGTTACTATATGTATTCTAATTGTAATTTCATATATCTTGTTCAGAAAAAGATAATTTGGGGGAATAGTTTATATATTAATTAAACTTGCAGGGTACCCGCGCGTTGCGGCGGCGGGTACCCTGAAATAAATTTTTCCGGTGAATCATGTACCTTAGTTTATTATGTTCTTTTTGACAATAAATTTACGGGGATCAAGAATTTTGTTTAGCCCGTGCCTGTTCGGGCTCGAGCCCGTTTGGCCCGTTCTCGTTCGGGCTCGACCCCGTTTGGACTGTACCCGTTCGAGCTCGGGCCCATTTGGCCCGTTGCCCTTTCGGACTTGAATATTTGTATAATGTGCTTTATTATTTGTATTAGTGACATTTAATGCACGAATTGTGTTTAAGTTAGTTGTACAATATGCTTGATAATTTGTATATTTTGTGTAAGGGGTGTTTTAATAACTACATTAATTGTATTTTTTATTGACCAGTTAATTAATTGACTACATTAAATATCTTAATCACATTAATAGTGCTTTGTATTTTGTACATTAAGCTTTAAGACTTGTAAGTCTTAAAATTAAGATTGATGAGAAAGATCATTAATAGTGCATTGTGTATTGTACAATAGGCTTTGTATTTTGTAAGTCTTAATTTTAAGACCATGAGGAGAGAGATTCATTCCTCTATTATAAGTAGTATAGATGCTTGGTCATGAAATACATAAGGAGACCATAATTTAAATTCAATTTTAATAATTTTTATACAAAAAAAAAAGGGCAGGTCCTTTACAGGCGACAACATACACCCTATTCTCTTCAATATCTACGTTAATATTTTTACTGTGGTAGCTTTAGTTATTCAATGAACTGAGATCCATTGTTCTAGCAGGATTCTAACATATTGTTTGTCACTCTACATCTTATGCTACGTCTACTACTTAGTATCATGAAAAAACTCGTTTACTTTATGTTTCTACTTTGGACTTCCATTGAACATTTTACACAAGTACAATGACCATTCAGGAAAATATTTGGACATTGGTACTTGTAATGTAAAGGCAGGAAACTTGACCAAGATAAATAGTAAACTAATAAAACAGTTTAGAATAAGTATATCTGTATGGGACACTTTTTTTTACAATCGTCAACACCCCCCCCCCCCTCCCCCTTTTTTTTTTTCTTCCTTATAAAGTTTAATAAGTCAAAAGCTCAAAACTAACATAAAACACGGAGCAGAAACTGATAAAAAAACTGTGTTGTACTGTAAACAGAGGGGAAAGAGGGGTGGGAAGGTACAAAACGTGTGTGTGTGGGGGGGGGGGGGGTTATAGTAGATCCCTATCTGTATTTAGAGACAAAAATAGTACCTTTGCTTTCGACAGGGTGTCAGGAGGTGACATAATCTCTGGTTGCACATAGTTTTTCCCACGAAAAAATATAATAACATTATTAGGTTTTATGTCAATGACAATGCCTTTACTTAACCGAGTAAGCTCGTCCGCATATTCTTGAATTTGTCCAGGCCTACAAGGTTTGCAAACAACCTTAACAGTCTCGTGGTTCTTCCAATGGAGGTGCATATTAAGAACAACTCCTCCAAATACTCCTCGTCTTCCAACTGGGACATAATGTTTCTTTTTCTCACCGGTTCGTTTAAGATAGAACTTTTCTTCTTCCGTTAAGATCTCAGGATCGTATACTTCAGCTGCGGCTTTGCGTACGTCAAATTTTCTCAATTTCTCAATCAACCATTCTTCCTTTCTTTTGGCCTGGAAAGTAAAAAAACAAAACAAGTTATAAATATTTTAGCAATAGCTATCTTATAACACTCACAACTAGAGGTGGGAATTTTGACCACTTACCTATAGATGGGTCGATTTGGGTAGTTTTTTCTTTCGAAGGGGTCAAATCACAAAAAATACAGCTAGAAAGTAAAAAGGGACCGGATCGAACGTGTTGAATGTCACCTAAATCAAATTGCAGAACTTAACCTTTTCATTCATAGATTTAGGCAATTATTGTAATAATATAGTTTTTGCAAATCAGTACTAAAAAAGATTTAGAGTGCTGGTGGGTCAACCTGAATGCCTGACCCACTTTGACCCTAACTGAGAAAATTTATATAAAGTTGGATATTAATTCATATCACCTCAAAAGTTAAAGTAAAAGTGAAAGTTTACCTTTTCTCAGGCAAAGAGACTAAATATTTATTGACATCAAACATTATGTGGATAGCAGGCTATAAATGACTCTAAAGTCTAACCTTTCCAAGCCTGTACAAGATCCTGACTTCTGGATTTGGGGATCGCATCTTTTTCTTGGCCTTCAAACGATAAAACCTTAACTCGTTAAGTTTAGTCCTTTTCGACACTTTATTCCGTCTATGTTTCCTTTCTCTTTCTGTCAAATCGTCGGGTCTTTGAAGTTGTTTACCGATACAAAACCTCACAACATTTTTATCTGTTGTCATCTCTATAGCAGAATTGCTCGATAGTCGAACATGTGACCTTAATAAATAAATATTATTATAAAGCACATATACATGTTTTTGGGTTATCTGGTTTGCTGATGGAAAGCATGTAAGAAAGCGCGTAAGCAGATTGGCCTTTCGATTTACATATCTGATGTCTAGGAAATTATTCTGGGTTACCAAATCCCTGCATTAAACAAGTATACTTTCAACAAAAAAAGATTAAAAAAAACAAACAAACAAACAATACCACAAATCCGTATACATATATAATGGTTAACGCTTCATGATATATGACTAACATCAACTAATTAGAACCTCAATTGCTGCAAAACTAGAGACACAATTCAACTATTGCAGTCTAAATGGCCGTTTTTTAAATCCGAAATTCAAATAGTTTATTCTCCACCATAGGATAAATAACAGTGTTTAGCTCTCACATAATTTGAAATGACACTCTTCTCCCCTTGATTAAAGTATGCCTATTTATGAATCTTAAACCCTGCCCTTGATTTGTTAAAACACGAAAGTCAAGACATGTCTCAAACTTGGGAACTAATCATAGTTGCATTACACTTATTTTTAAAAAATATAGTGAAAGAATGAGCTACAGAGAAACCACAATTGTGTATATACCCTGGAATGATAAGCTAATGTACCATCAATCCGTAATGATTTCAGCTTAAAAAATCCTTTCATGGCACCAGAAATATAGTTTCACCAAAGAAAACAAGACGCTAGCCCAAAAGGGCCAGATTTCAAGTTTTGAAATCACAACCTAGGACCTTACAATACAAGTTGCAACCTTTATCCTATTTACTATTTAGTTTACTTGTTATAAATGATGAGTTTAATCGTGTCAAGCTAAACGTATAATTCGTATCAGAGCTGAAGTCAAAAAGTAATCAGTTTTAGATTATATCTTTTCTTAAGAATACTGGAGTCACCCTTAATATCTTGACCGATTAAGAAAATTATAATGACACTAAGATCCTAAATCTGAGCTTTGTTATAAACAGGTCAGCAAAATCATGGTTCTAAAACAGCTATAATAATTACTCTATAAACTGAAATGCATGAACGAGATATCAAAACTGATGCAATTGTACCTGACATTATGAAGTGTGGAAGTGCTGTGTATCATATTGGAAACATGACGGTGAAAGAGTCTAATTGCCATAGGGCCAAGAATAAACTTCAGAAGATAGCACCAAGTGATGGTAATCAGCGGGCTGATGACTTGCTGCTTTCAGCTTAAAGAATCATCCCTGGACGTGAAGGGGAAGTTTTAGCCAAAACCACGAGTAAATTGACATCAAAAATTCAAAATAACGATGTAAAAATTAATATCAACTTTAGAGTTTGGTACATATACAATAGAATTAAAACAAAATGACCCAAAAGCATCTTCTACATTACATCTCCACATACTCTTAGGGGGTGTCTGGAATAGCTTATTTGAAAAGCTCATGAGCCAACTTTTATCGGCTAATGAGCTTGTCATCTTGAGCTTCTAGAATTAAATAATCCATAAGCTCATAAGCCCAAAAAACGACCTTTTCAAAATTCAAATAAGCTTATAAGCCCATAAAACAAGCTAATCCAAATACCCTTTGTAATATCACTACGGGGGCGTTTGTCTAAGCTGATTTGATGGGCTTATCATCTTATTGAAAATTTTGAAAAGTCATAAGCTCATTTTGTGGGCTTATGAGCAATACAAGTTTGCAATTAGCTGATAAGCCTATCAAATAAGCTTAGACAAACGCCCCCAACAATTACACTCTAGACATAAGCAAAAGGTAACCATTTATTTATAAGACATTTCATCAAACAGTTGATAAGCACACATGACATCACATAAAATGAGATGAAAATTTGGCAAAAAGAATCACTAATTAATAAAGCAAGCTGATTTGTATAGCTAGTTTAGGATTAAGTTAAAAAGCCTTTTAGTTTTTCAATTAAGTTTTACCTTGCGCCAGAAGAAAAGCAGAAGTCTGTGAAAGCCTTTTAGTTTTTCAGGAACGGGGACTCTGAGAGGAAAAAATAATAAAAAACAGCATTCTTCAACAAAATTTTGCGGATTTACGGGGTGCTCGGGAAAAATCACGTTTGCACATAATCATGTTTGCAAAACCACGGTTGCAAAAGGTAGGTCCTTACCTTCAGCTGTGCGTTTTCAGTAGTAAAATCAAGTTCTCAAAAATATTTACCAAACACTTAAAATTGATTATTTGCGTTTTCCAATCACAGTAATCATATAATCCACCTCCAAACGCAATCCCAAACACCCCCTTAGACGGAAACAAAACGATACATAAACTATTGCGTATATGAGACCAATATAACCTTTGGTATTTATACGTCTTTTATTCATATTCGACACTTGTGATAAAATAAACGTGCTTAAGAGGCATAAGTACAATTAAGTATAATTATGTCTCTTTTCCTTTCTCTTTCTTCCCGACTCGAGAACACATCATTCTTTCATTTTATTTAATCTCGGAAACATGAAATAAAAAGGTAACTTTTTTTCCTTTCCATTTCTTCTCTTTTCTCTTCTTTACCCAACATTTCTAACCCAATCTAAAAATACTGGAGAACGCAAAGTAAATTTTGAGGTTACTAGAATAAAGGGACAATTGATTGTAAATGTATCCAAGTTGTTAATTTTTACTATGTTCGTAACATTTTTTTTTCTTATTAAATGTGTAGAACTTGCTAATTATTTTATTGTGTGTACTAAATGACTTAATTAAGTAAAAGTGACGACATGCATGGTTAATCACTTTTACTTAAAACACGATAATTAGCAAGTTCTGCACATTTAATAGGAAAAAATATGAGAACTTGGATACATTTACAAATAATTAACACTACAGAATATTTCCTTACATGAAAATCTCATATATGTGGATCAGTTTCAACGGGTAAAAGCTCCCAGATATTTAGTTGTAACAACCAAAATGAAAAACTTAGATTGCACCTGCTCCTATCTCATTTCTCCTTAGATTTACTAAAACCGAGACGCACAATCTCATACAACCGACACCAAGCCCCATCTTCACAACAAGAGCAACCCCTTTCCGACCGACTCCAACCCAGTCAGTTGAAATATTATTGCGGGTAGCCTAAAAGCTAATGAAAATATAGCATTGTAAAAATTACATTTATAGCGAATTGCTATTAGAGACGCTCTAACTAATTAACTCATGACTAAATTCCCAAGAAGTTTTTTTTAAAAGCAACCTTTTATTAGAACCATAAAAAATAAAAAAGATAAAAATAATAAAAAAATCAAAATAAAAACGGCCAGACATCCCACCTTAATTAACAAACAAATTAAAAATGGATGGTACCAAAAAATATCTATGGTTAAATCTGGATACAATATGTGATTATTCGTGGTTTTATTTAGGTCTTATAAAGGGTTAACGCACACAAAATTCATTGGACTTTGTGTTTTGTTTAATTAGGCTACTCTACTATTTTTATAGTTTTATAAAAGATAATTTTAGATTAATTTTAATAATCGGATATTTAATATTGTTTGATTACTTTTTTAAAGCTCTAACTTATATGCCATCTAACACGTCACTTTTAACTAGGAGTGAGTATGGTACGGGTTGGTGCAGTTCTTGGTAAAAACCGACCCGCATCTGTAATTGCGGTTTTTAAAAAATGAGGACCCACAACCGCGCGGTTTGCGGTTTCTGATTTTGCAGTTTTTGCGGTTTGGTTTGGCGGATTTTGCGGATTTTTTTTTTTTTTTTTCAAATTATATTTTTGTATATATTTATTATAGAATAGATATATTATAAGGTTCATGATGGGTTGAACTATATATACAAAATGTTGTGTATTAGTATGAGATTATATATTTATACAATAATAAAGTCCAATAAGGTGGATAATTTTATAAACTTCGATAATAAATAGAAAGAAAAATAAATATGACTTAAAA
Organism: Chrysanthemum lavandulifolium; assembly: GCA_022545495.1. Classification (NCBI taxonomy): domain Eukaryota; kingdom Viridiplantae; phylum Streptophyta; class Magnoliopsida; order Asterales; family Asteraceae; genus Chrysanthemum; species Chrysanthemum lavandulifolium. The sequence goes on along the minus strand of CM040238.1, from coordinate 102,035,653 downwards.
CTTAGACAATAATTAACTAATAAAATATGTTTAAAATAACTAATTATACAAGAATAAACAAAAGCATTTTAACATATAAAAATTATAAAATTTAGTGAATTATTTACAAAAACTAATATATATATATATTTGAATATGACATAGTGGTGCGGTGCGGTTATTTCGGCGCGGTTTTTCGGTGAAAACCGAAACCGCACCGCAATATACGGATTTTCACTTTTCAAGAACCCACCATCGTTTTTTGTTAAGGATTGGTTTTTGTGGTGTGAGTTTTGCGGTTCTTTTGCGTGTTACGGTCTGCGGTGCGGTTCTTGCTCACCTCTAACTCACTTTAATTTATTAGTTATTTTTTAACAAATATTTCTTTTTATTAAAAATTTTTCTTTAAATATTTGTTATATCCCCTCATCTAGAAAGAAGAAAATAAAATTTGCTTTTGAATTGTCTTATAACTTTTCATATAACTATACTTTGACTACATCTTATAACTTTAACCTCGAAAAAAAAGTATTTGTCAATTTCAATAGTACAATACTTCAATTTTTATACTACAGTGAGCTAAAAAGCTACAAAAATAATACAATCACCAAGTGAACAAAATCTGAAAGTACAATGATTGTTATGTCTATTAACTTTTAAACTCATACTCATGTTAGGAACTTTTGATCACGATGTCGAGAGTCGTGTAAATACTCTCAGATTGAAGTATTTCGGTGGTTCTCCTGAAATCTTACATCGGATAAAACTCAGATTTTGAACCGAGAATATGTTTTGTTATGTTATGTAAACCAAACCAGATGAATGATATATCCTATGACCAACAAAACTGCCATTCAGTTATAACTGCCAAAGCAGTTATAATACCAACCGAAGCAGTTAAATTTAAGAGGCAAAATACCGTAAATTTTATTTTCAGTGCATTTTAACATAACACTTTATACCAAATAAAAATTTTCCAAGTGACCCGAGCGGTATTGCGCCTTGGACTACAAGACGGTAGGCGCCGGGACCCGTCGTTCGGGCTTAGCCCTGACGGTAATCATAATAACGTCATACAAGTGTGCACTCCGCACAATCCCGACTTGTTGAACATTTATCACAATTACACATTTGTCACATAAGTCAATCCATTACACTTAAATAATATCAGTGATGCAAAATCACCAACAACTCATGTGAGCATAAAATAACACTAGAGCTAAATATTAATTTGAAGGGGAGATGTGTTGGAATTATATACTATGACAATTATATATAAAAACACATAATACATCAAAGAACATGCGGAGCGTATAGGAACGAATAATGAATAATTAACTAACATAAAGCGTAAAGTATCGTCCTTTTTATTCAGCGAACAAGAATCAATTCCACAAACTAGCAAGTGATGAACCCAATTAGAGTTTATAGGATTATAAGAATTACCCTCACTGGTTTTGGATTCAACCCAAGATACCAACAAAATTATGTTAGTATCACGTTCTTGCACACACGCATCTTAAATCAAATTAAAGTAATGCTAGTTTTAATCACACGAAACAATTCGGTTTGGAAAAACAAGTGTATCGGCCCTACTTGAGGTGGTCGATCGTTTGGAACAAAGAAACACAAAACAATTTTAGGGTTTGAGCAGTGAGTCAAGAGATGGAATCAAGCACCCTGTCATTGTATTTATCACGAGATAACTTTGTTTCAAGTTAAGTGTGGGTTGGGCTTTTGGATCCCTTGGCGATCGGTTTACAAATCCGAGGGATTAGGAACCTTCCCAATCTCTATTTTATTATTTAGTCCTTCCATTTAACATTTAACGATCGTTGGTCCATTCCACTTAATTAACTTAACGTCCGTTATATATTTCGTGTAATTAATAAATAAATATAACATTTTACATTTAATTATTAAATTTAATTCTCATACGTAAAACGTACAATCTCGTGGTCTCGAGTTCGATCCTAACTCACAATATGTATTTGTAAACTACTGACCTTACACGCTTCGAATTTGCTTTCCTGTTGCAAATTTAATTTGCAGCTATCCGTACTTGAACTATTCTTTCATTGAACAGTAAATCTCTTTGTACAATTCTAAATCATTACTACATTATTTGTCAACAACTGCCCTGCTAATTAGTTCAGAGATCATGACAATATTTGACTCTATGCGTATGTTGATCATGTTCTACAGACAAGGTCCACGCATAACATTTATTACAGTATATAATTATGTCAAGATAACTTGCATGGTATACTGATCTAGGAATCCATATGTTAGACACTTTTCATTTTGTTAATTCGATTGAAATCTGAAAGTATAAACAATAATAGATATTAAACAAATTAAATCCACAATTTATTAATCTTCTTGCACAGTTTTTTCATGTGAAAGTAAGATGGTATCGAATCTATATATATAATCTTCAATGGGTGATGACCTAATCAAACCGAGTGGAGAATGTTTCAAGTGAGAGCAAATTAGCTTTGTAATGAATATGTCTACTTTTGCATAATTCAACCCAGAAAAATTATTTTATTAGCAAATGCGTATTCAGTTAGACCTTAAGAAACGAGAATATAATTTTTTTATGTGTATTTCAACGAAAGAACATCATTAAAAATATTTGCACAGAATTTTAAGGTCAATCATATAATCTTATATTAATAGCCAACCAAATCTTAGTGTTTCTTATGTAGTACGTTTTCTTGCGTAGTTTTTAGTGAAAGTATATACATATAACATATAGTTGGCGTCGTTATCAATTTTTTTTCCATTTTTTCTGGGTGCAAAAGGGTGAAAATTATATCGCGTCAAAATACAACTTACAAGACTTTAAATCATGCTCTAGCATCCAGTTAAACAAAAACACAATTCTAAACCTATCACTACCACATTTACCAGTTTCTCCATTGATATTTTCGTGACAATTGTCGTTGAGAATCATCATTAACGACAAAATATATCCTACGTGGCACGAAGTCTCCGTGAAAAGTCGGTAAATTATGGAGAGGTTTTCCCGTGACATGTCGCGAGAATCTGTTGTTATATTTTGACCGAAAATTTCTTCGGTACAACGTGGTGGGAACTTTTCCATACGCTCTCACGACATGTCGCCGGGGATTCATTGATTATTTAAAATATGTAATTAGTGTTAATTACCCTTCATTTTATTTTCCCCAATGACATGTCGGGATTCATTGATTATTTAAAATATGTAATTAGTGTTAATTACCCTTCATTTGATTACTTTAAATTTTATTTTGCACTTTTCACGTGACATGTCATGCGGGATTCCGTTGATTATTTAAAATATGTAATTAGTGTTAATTACTCTTCATTTGATTACTTTAAAATTTTATTTTGCACTTTTCCCGCGACATGTCGCCGGATTCCGCTGACTTCGTTTGACTTTATTAATAATAATAATAATAATAATAATAATAATAATAATAATAATAATAATTCGTATACCATAACATATCGACTCATCCGTTGAATGTCTAATGTGTAACCATAACATATCGACTCATCCGTTGAATGTCTAATGTGTAACCATAACATAACGACTCATCCGTTCAACGTCTAATGTGTAACCATAACATATCGACTCATCCGTTGAACGTCTAATGTCCAACCCTAACATATCGACTCATCCATTGAATGTATAATGTGTAACCATAACATAACGACTCATCCGTTCAACGTCTAATGTCTAACCATAACATATCGACTCATCCGTTGAGCGTCTAATGTCGACCATAACATAACGACTCATCCGTTGAGCGTCAAATGTCCAACCATAACATATCGACTCATCCGTTGAGCGTCTAATGTGTAACCATAACATAACGACTCATCCGTTCAATGTCTAATGTCTAACCATAAAATATCGACTCATCCGTTGAGCGTCTAATGTCCAACCCCAACATATCGACTCATCCGTTGAGCGTCTAATGTGTAACCATAACATATCGACTCATCGTTGAGCGTCTAATGTCCAACCACAACATATCGACTCATCCGTTGAATGTCTAATGTGTAACCATAACATAACGACTCATCCGTTCAAAGTCTAATGTCTAACCATAACATATCGACTCATCCGTTGAATGTCTAATGTAACCATAACATAACGACTCAACCGTTGAGCGTCTAATGTGTAACCATAACATATCGACTCATCCGTTGAGCGTCTAATGTAACCATAACATATCGACTCATCCGTTGAGCGTCTCAATGTCCAACCCAACATATCGACTCATCCGTTGAATGTCTAATGTGTAACCATAACATAACGACTCAACCGTTGAGCGTCTAATGTGTAACCATAACATATCGACTCATCCGTTGAACGTCTAATGTGTAACCATAACATATCGACTCATCCGTTGAACGTCTAATGTCCAACCCTAACATATCGACTCATCCGTTGAATGTCTAATGTGTAACCATAACATAACGACTCATCCGTTCAAAGTCTAATGTCTAACCATAACATATCGACTCATCCGGTGAATGTCTAATGTGTAACCATAACATAACGACTCATCCGTTCAAAGTCTAATGTCTAACTATAACATATCGACTCATCCGTTGAACGTCTAATGTCCAACCCTAACATATCGACTCATCCGTTGAATGTCTAATGTGTAACCATAACATAACGACTCATCCGTTGAACGTCTAATGTGTAACCATAACATATCGACTCATCCGTTGAACGTCTAATGTCCAACCCTAACATATCGACTCATCCGTTGAATGTCTAATGTGTAACCATAACATAACGACTCAACCGTTGAGCGTCTAATGTGTAACCATAACATATCGACTCATCCGTTGAGCGTCTAATGTGTAACCATAACATATCGACTCATCCGTTGAGCGTCTAATGTCAAACCACAACATATCGACTCATCCGTTGAATGTCTAATGTGTAACCATAACATAACGACTCATCCGTTCAAAGTCTAATGTCTAACCATAACATATCGACTCATCCGTTGAATGTCTAATGTGTAACCATAACATAACGACTCATCCGTTCAAAGTCTAATGTCTAACTATAACATATCGACTCATCCGTTGAACGTCTAATGTCCAACCCTAACATATCGACTCATCCGTTGAATGTCTAATGTGTAACCATAACATAACGACTCATCCGTTGAACGTCTAATGTGTAACTATAACATATCGACTCATCCGTTGAACGTCTAATGTGTAACCATAACATATCGACTCATCCGTTGAGCGTCTAATGTCCAACCACAACATATCGACTCATCCGTTGAATGTCTAATGTGTAACCATAACATAACGACTCATCCGTTCAAAGTCTAATGTCTAACCATAACATATCGACTCATCCGTTGAATATCTAATGTGTAACCATAACATAACGACTCATCCGTTCAAAGTCTAATGTCTAACTATAACATATCGACTCATCCGTTGAGCGTCTAATGTCCAACCACAACATATCGACTCATCCGTTGAATGTCTAATGTGTAACCATAACATAACGACTCATCCGTTGAGCGTCTAATGTGTAACCATAACATATCGACTCATCCGTTGAACGTCTAATGTGTAACCATAACATATCGACTCATCCGTTGAACGTCTAATGTCCAACCCTAACATATCGACTCATCCGTTGAATGTCTAATGTGTAACCATAACATAACGACTCATCCATTCAAAGTCTAATGTCTAACCATAACATACTATCTTGTGTTTTTGTCACTACATAGGACGAGATGAAAAGGCTTGAGGCTACGGGTCGGTGCGGAGGATCAAATCAATGCGTTGGCAAGAGGGGTAAGCTTCGTGGGCATATTCCGGTGTGGGTCGGGTATTGCCATCACGAGGCCACATCCAGGCCAAGTATGCCGCCCGTGAGTCGCTCGCCAAAGATGTAGGCTTTATCATGAGTCTCCTCGAGCGACGACAAATACGCGGATATGTTTAGGGTGTATGAGTCGGGTGGTGCTAGCGGGAGTGGTGGGTGTGGTGATGGCGAGTATGAGTCGGGTGGTGCTAGCGGGGTGGTGAGTGTGGTGATGACGAGGAGAATGGCTATGATTAGGATAACTTGACGACGAGAGGTAGTTGTGTTATATATTATTAGTATGCTACATTGGTACTTTAGGTAGTTGTGTTATATATTATTAGTATGCTACATTGGTACTTTAGGTAGTTGTGTTATATATTATTAGGTTCATTTTGGCGACATTTAAACACTTATTTCCTATCTATCAATGCACATATTGACTTTTAAGTCGTGTTTATGTAAAATTGTGATCTATTTGTATTGCGTTGATCCGTTATATTGTATTTGTGTTTTGGTACAAGTTGTGGTGAGTCTATCTGAGGTTTATTTGGTAGATTTTTTCCGAATTTTTCGAAAAAATCGTGTCACTATGATGCGGTATGTATTTTAAAAAATATGCAAACTTTCCCAGTGACAGTCGCAGGGATACTCACACTAAACGTTGAAAAGTCAACGAGAAAACCCGGTTTCCCGGCGACATGTCATTTGGGAAAGTATCTTCATGCGTTGACTTGTCAACAAATAAAAATAGAATCGGCGACATGTCGTTGAGAAAATATGTAATTAACGTTAGCTTTAATTAGCGTGCTAATCACCTTAGCTTAACCGAAGTTTCCCGTGACATGTCGTGAGATAATTACCGATGGCACTACTTCTTTGTTGAAAAATGAGTGGGACCACGTCGTCGCGGGGATTGTCGTTGGGATACAATCACTGACGAGGCTTCCCAGCGATGTTTCCCAGCGACATGTCGTTGGGAAAAGAATCAGCGACATGTCGCTTGGGAAAGTGTCAAAATGTCATTTGGGTGGCGGTCGATGTTGTAGTGTATCGAACTAACTAATATCTCTGACAAGCTTTGCCTAATATCTGATGCAGCATATGTATTATGTACAGTTACCATCTTCACTGACCAATACCACATGACATATTTCAATGATCATAATATGAAATCACCCATATATGCACCAAGACCATAGTCTCATAACTACATTTCCAATACCACTTTCTAACTTGATTATTCAACCAACATCCACAATAATCATGGGGAAAAATGGAATGAGACTTGAGTGTATTGAACGTGCTATTTAGATATATAAATTTTTAAACAAGGCAGTGTTAAACTGAGTGAATAAAAATGCTAAGTAGAATACATATATATTGGGATGGAACGCCAGGTGCATTTAGAAATAAGCAATGCTAGAAATACATTTTTGAGGTTTTTTACAAAAATTAACACGAAGCTGTGAAAAGCCATATATAGGTGTGTGTAATCCTATAAAACGCACCCTGATGTCGTCCATGTACATGATATTCTTATATAACTTAGAAATTGTGCATGATCTCCATTGGCTAAAGTGCTGATCGCCTAAACATATAAGTATTTAAAGCTCGAGTACATTAGCTTTTATGTGATAATGTTCAAGTATACGAAATATACACGTAGTTGATCACATTTAGCAGATATGGAAAACAATTTGAATGTTTCTCTTTTGCTTCCTTCGTTGCACCAAGTTGGTTGACTTTTTCTACCCATGTTAAATTTGTAGACTTTTCTACACATATTAACTTTGTTGACTATCTCTACAAATATGGTTGGCATGCATTCATTGTACCCCTGATGATCAAGCTATAAATACCCTTCTACGTACTCGATTATACTCATCATCTCATTTCAAAAACCATATACTCTCACATCATACACAATTTCCTTGCAAATAGTTGGGATCCGGCACGTTGAACATTATACAGTACAATTATCTAATACACTAGTAATTAATAATGAAGCTTTCTTCCATTAACAAAATGTCCATCTTGTTATTTTTATTGTTAGCGACTCTAGCAACCTCTGCACTGGGCCAAGGAACACGCGTTGGCTTCTACAGGACCTCTTGTCCAAGGGCCGAATCCATAGTCCAATCTGCGGTTCAGTCTGGTGCCAGATCAAACCCGAGCTGCACCTGGTATACTAAGAATGTTCTTCCATGATTGTTTTGTCAATGGATGTGATGGATCCATACTTATTGATGGGCCATCAGCTGAAAAACCGCGGTACCAATGTCCCATTGAAAGGCTTTGAAGTCATTGATGCTGCAAAGACCCAGCTTGAAGCTACTTGCCCAGGAGTGGTCTCTTGTGCCGACATTCTTGCTCTAGCTGCCCGTGATTCCGTAGTCCTGGTAATTTTAATTTAGTTTCTGGTCATGTTATAACTATATGGTCTAATGATTTCATAAGATGCATGTTACAAGGTAATGGTACTTATTTTCAATTATGGATATCATGCAGAGTGGTGGACGTAGATGGGAAGTGCCAACGGGACGCAGAGATGGATTGGTTTCACAAGCATCTGATACTGCAAATTTACCGGCCTTTAATGATCCGATTAGCGTGCAAATCAGAAAGTTTTCTGAGAAAGGTCTTAACACTCAAGATCTTGTTACTCTTGTTGGTAAGTGAAACGAGAACCTTGACACATTTGGTAAATCATATATATTCGATAGCATTTGAAACTGATCGTCATGTAACTTTATGTTTACCAGGTGGGCACACTATCGGAACAGCTGCTTGTGCGGTATTTAGCTACAGGCTATACAACTTTAACAACACCAATGGACCCGACCCAGATATTAACCAAGCTTTCCTTCCCCAGCTTCGTGCACTTTGTCCCAATGGTGGTGATGCGACAACGCGTGTGGGGTTAGACCGAGGCAGCGTCAACAGTTTTGACAATTCCTACTATGCAAATCTAAGGAATGGACGGGGAGTTCTTGAATCCGATTCAAAGCTATGGAGTGACTCAACAACACAGAGGTTTGTCCAGCGTTTCCTAGGAGTTAGAGGGCTACTTGGACTCAGATTCGACGTCGAGTTTGGAAGATCAATGGTGAAGATGGGAAACATTGAGCTAAAAACAGGAAGTCAAGGAGAAATCCGTAGGGTTTGTACCGCAACAAATTGATCTGGATGTAGCTAGCTAGGTTTCGTATAGTCCGTGTCATCTTGGCTAACAAGAAAATATTGAAATTGTTTATTTTGTTGATTAAATATAGTTATAAAGTCAAGTGTATATGTTATATAGTTTGATTATTATTTTTATTCAAAACATGCATGGAAGAATTCCGATTATAGAAAAGAAGAAGTGATGACTTGTGTTTTCATGCAACATGCATAAGGTGATATTCATTTCCATGCAGTGAATTATGTGCAGAAACAGAGAAAGAAAGTATTGTTGGATGTTACATTGACGAGCTGATCACCTTGTCTTTGTGTAAGATAGTTATTTTCAACATATTAATTAGACAAATATTAGATTAAAAAAAAAAAAAAAAAAGGTAGACAAATATTCGTAATATCTAACAGGATTCTTTCAATTTTTATAAATCAGTACTATTAGCGACACAAAATAAACGTTTTATTGACTTGGCTATGTTTGGCGCGTAATTTATTTGGAGTTTTTTAAGGCGATTAGCGGTGACTAACGAGCTTTTTGATTCTTAGTATTTGTTTGGCAAAAAAGCGAAACTTTCTTATTTTTAGGATTCTTCGTTTTTTAATGCTTACGATTGACTATGACTGCTCGCGCATTTATCTTCATATTTCATCTTCTTCTTCACAACTGCGTTTAACAAACACACCCAAAGTGATTGATGTATGTTTCTATAATTTCTCTCTCCTCTCTCGTTAAATCAATCACTTCATATCATCTCATTGTGTGCATTATTTTGTGGAATCATTTCTCTTTTCTAAATAAGAGTGATTGCATATCTATATTTATACTATACATTATAAAGCATTTGAGATTTTTTATAAAAAGAATTGAAGTCTGGAATTTTTATGACTATAAATAAATAATTAGAAAATTAATGAAAAATTTAAAAATTTAAGTCTCATTTAAACAATATATTAACTCTTTCCAATAATGATATATTTTAATAGAATGTTTATAAAAAAATCACTAAACTTATGACCACCAATTTAATGCTAAAATTTGAAAAATAAAAGTGGTAACTATTTACACTATTAATAATTCAGACGTTTTACTTTCGAAAAACATATATCTATCACGTTATAAAGTATTTGGAACATGCTAAATAAAGAATGTTTAAAATGAAAAACATTTGCTCGTCACAAAATTAGTCACCGGGTACATGCCGCCGCATTGCACGGGTACCCTTCTAGTATACCCAATGAAACTTGTTTTGAATATTTCTTCAAAATACAAGTTTTTACTGCATAATGTACAATGATGTTAACGCATGTTTTGAGACAATATACAAACAACTTTTAATGGGTATATATCTAATTGCCCCTTTTAAATATAACTCTTTGGGAGTTTTAGCGACGATATTTCTTGTTGCTAAAAACAATAATGATTTCCTTCTTATTTTTTGTTCAAAGAAACCTTTAGAGATGGAGCTGATGCAAATAGTGTTGGACTTTTCGTCTCTAAAGGTGTCTTCGGTAAAAGTGTTCGAGTCATCGCTAAAATCTTTAACGACACACCATTTAGAGAGGATTGGTTGATGCAGAGACCTTTAGCGATGGTATATGGCACTTTTACCGACGACATACGGCATTGCTAAAAAGCCCAATTCTAGTAGTGAATCCGTAAGCATATCTAATGTTCAAATAAGAAATGCTAGACGGGTACCCGTGTATACCAACGAGATTTTCTAGCGGCAGATAGTTATAGTGATATTTTTTATTACATAAATGATATTTTAGTTAAGTGTTTTGTGTAACCAAAATATCACTACAATTATATGTCGCTATAAAATCTTGTTGTTATGCAATGGTACTCGTCTAGTAATTATACTAAGACCAATGTTATATCGAGAATGAAATCCCTTTTATTAATGTGACTATATCATAATAACCCATAAAAGTAAAAGACTTATTTTTCGTTGATTTTGGGGACAAAATCATCTTTAAGCATGTAGTGATAAAATATCGGGCAATTTTAATACAATAAATGCTAGAAACAATGTAAATATAGAATCAAATTCATAATTAAATAATGAAGGATTACTAAAAACAAAGTAATGTATTTAAATGAAGATTTATATGAATAATAGAAGGCAATGTAGGAAAATAAAAAGAAAAGTCATATGAAATTGGTCAAAATAGAACCATCAACACACATCCACCAGTAGCCCGAATTTTCAATCCATAACCGAATTATTTAGTTCTATATTATAAGATTGATCATTCATGTAACTAAAAAAATTGAAAAAAAACCTTAAACCTAAACTAACAAACACTATCATACTTTCCGTGAATGATTCAATAGTTGTCATATTTTCAAGCAATATTTTCAATAGTTTCCTTCAAGAGATGTTATTAGGCTAAGACAAAGGAAGTCAGAGATGATTGCAAAAAGAATGAAGTTCACATTTCCACCTTATGGTACTGGAAAGTCTCCAGATAACCCATTTACTTTGTAAAATTTGTTCAAGATACTTAGTAAATGCTTGTTATCTGCTGTCTAATGTAGGCTCTTTTGTAAAGTCTTAAATGACTGCATATAGGTGTTGTAAGACAATGACTATCTAGGATATGTAAATGTAGTAAACGTGTTAGGTATGACCCATGGAGGGTTGTGAAGCACTACCTTTTGTAAGCACTTATGTGCCTGCATGTGCACATTCTTTTGGTTAATATATGCATTCTATAGGTCCATGTTCAGATTATAATGGGTATATGTGTGCATGCTTGTTTATCTGCAGTAATCATGTGGATATATGTTTATTTGTTTGTTTGACAATTGAAAGTCAATAAACAGGTTAATTAGAAAATGTGGAATGTTGTTGTTCGACTCTATACAATCAATGTCATACTTTTAATGTTTGTTTGACAATAGAAAGTCAACAACCATATTATGGTTAAATTGTGTCATGAACTGGTTATCTTTGACTATAAAAAGTCAAACAAAACCAAATTGTGCCATGAATTGGTTACCCATACAAGGAAGTATTTTTGTTCTTAGACTTTATGTTTGACAATTAAAAGTCAACAATACTTACAAAGGCATTTACAAACTAATGTCACAAAGGCATTAACAGAAGAACATCCAAAATACATTAAAAACCAAGCTTGCATTCCATTCATAGTCAAGTTCCATACCTACATAATCTTACATCATTACACAACCAAACATAAACTATCCATAGGTTGTGTTCTTCAACCATCCAAAAGACTATTCCCATCAAAACTAGACCCACAGGCCACAACACTACAAGAGTTAGAAACTACCATTACATCAAGACTAGACCCACAACACTACTAAGACAGGCACGACTTACATACTACCATCTAAACTATATCACGAAAAGACTACACCCATTCACAACTAGATAACATCCAAAAGACTACCCACAACTTCACAACAACCAACCACATAATCAAAGCTTCACCAAAAGCTAATCAAACAGTATAGCATCACAACCATGCTTGTTGCTACCTGCTTCCATAAAGTCATATTTGAGTTAGCCTTCCTCAACTCAAACTCCATCTTTGACTTATAGCTGGCCAACAACTGTTCCAGTGTAGCAATCCTTTCTTGATTGATTATGTCCATATCAAACCTAGTAGTTGCATGTTCAAAGGCATCCCTTTCTTCTGGATTCATGCTCATGTACATCTCATACATTGTCGACACATACCACTCATTGTTTAGAGGCTTATCCATCCAATAAAAGGTATCACACTGGTTTCCAGAAAACTATAACACATAAACAAACTAAAAACCCATAAAGGATTAAAAATTTGCCAGAAAAGTATAAAACTTTTAACTTTAAACATTGTAACACATACCGATGGATTAGAGCAACACAATAAGCGACGTCCTGGGTTTAGTTGGGTCCAGGCTACATGCTTAGCAAGAGGAAGAGCACATTGGCAATGGGTTGGGGATGCACGCAAGCGGAAACGGCTGTTGGTGGAGTATGAGGCAAACATTGAGATTTATTAGGGTTTGGTTAATTAGGGTTAGTGTGGATTTGGGGGAAAAATGGGGTGGCTGTGTATTTATTGAGGGAAATGAGGGACGGGTAGGTGTGTTATTATTGGTCCATAAATGCCAAGATGGAACACAGGTGTAATTTTATACTATGGTTAGATTATCTCAAGTTAAGAAATTACATATTTGTCATTCAATTTGAAGTATATTGCTAGAATTGGGATAATATGTGGGCATTACCTACATTGGTAACTTGGATATAGTAGGTTACCTATTTATAGACTTCACCCTTTTATAAAAGATAATTTTAGATTTATTTCGCTAATCGGATACTTAATATCGTTTGATTACTTTTTTAAAGCTCCAACTCATATGTCATCTCATCTAACACGTCACTTCTAACTAGGAGTGAGTATTGTGCGGGTTGGTGCAGTTTTTGGTAAAAACCAACCCGCATCCGCAACTGTGGTTTTTAAAAAATGAGGATCCACAACCGCGCGGTTTTGCGGTTTTAGTTTTTGCAGTTTTTGGGGTTTGGTTTGACAGGTTTTGCGGTTTTTGGGTTTTTGGGTCTTTTTTGTTTTTTCAAATTATAATTTTTTTATATTTATTATAGAATAAATATATTATAAGGTTACATGATGGGTTAAAACATATATACAAAATATTGTATATTAGTATGAAATTATATATCTCTACAATAGTAAAAGTCCAATAAGATAGAGAATTTTATAAACTTCGATAATAAATAGAAAGAAAAACTTGGACAATAATTAACCAATAAAATATGTTTGAAATAACTATTTATAAAAGTATAAAGAAAGCATTTTATTATATAATAATTATTAACTTTAGTGGATTATTTTAAAAATTAAAAATATATATATTTGAATATGACATAGTGGTGCAGTGCGGTTATTTCGGTGAAAACCGAAACCGCACCACGATATGTGGTTTTTCAATATTCAAAAACCGCACCATTGGTTTTTGCTGTGAATTGGTTTTTACGGTGTGAGTTTTGTGGTTTTTTTACGGATTGTGATTTGCGGTGCGATCTCTGCTCACCCCTACTTCTAAATCATTTTAATTTATAAGTTATTTGTTTTAACAAATATTTCTTTTTATTAAAGTTTTTTTCTTTAAATATTTATTATATCCCCTCAACTAGAAAGAAGAAAATAAGTTTTGTTTTTGATTTGTAATATAACCTTTTATAACTTTTCATATAACTATACTTTGATTACATCTTATAACTTTAACCTCGAAATAAAAGTATTTGTCATTTCGATAGTACATTAGGCTGGTCACAATGGACCGGTTGCCCCAACCGGTTGAGGACCGGTTGCCCCACTGTGGGATGGTCGGTTGTGTTCGGTTGAGAGGCCAAAAGGGACGAACTAGTTTGCATACCCGACCGAATTCAAAGCATCAAATATGGACAAAAATCAACCGTTTGGATTTAAAAAAAAAAAAAAAAAATAAGACTTTATCACTTTTACAACATTATAAATACCAACCTCAAACACATTTTTAAACACACAATTTCAAACACAATTCAAATAACTTCTCATCAATATTCATCATGTCACAAAGAAAGACTCCCATATCAAAACCGACGATCCAGACTTCCCCAAAATTCCCGAACTTGAATTTCTCACGGATCCACCGTTTGAATTAGGTGTAACACCACCACAAAATCAGGTATTCGTTTCGAGCACCGGTTTTGAATATGAAACACTGACTACAACCCAACCAAAATCAAAACCCATTTTACGTCAATCGTCCAAATTTCCCACCGGGTCGTCCTAGTATCAATAAAAACCAATCACCGAGCGGTTCGTCATATCATCCTAACATGGATTTCTCCCAATCTTCCCAACCTTATCAATCGTTTTCACCGCTTCATGGTGTTAATCTTGATATGGATTTTGATCATTTTATGGAATTCCCTCCTCAAAACTATACGTCTCAATAATACCCGACTCAAGATGCTTCGATGGGCTAAGGTTCGGGGCACGGTTCATACCACGGTTCATACCAGGGTTCTATTCGTATTGAAGACGATGTCGAAGAGACATCACCCGTCAAATCGAAGAAGGGTTCAAAACGGGCTACAAAGGAGAAGGGCAAGAATGTTGCAAACAAAAAGGCCGAACCATGGACAAAAGAGGAAGAGGTCGCGCTTTGTAAAGCTTGGATACATGTGTCGGAAAATTCGGCTAGAGGGAACGCTATCAACCAGAATGGGTTTTGGGATGAGGTGATATCGTACTTTGAAAAAGAATCTGGTTCAACAAGAACCTACTACTCCATAACGACCAAATGGAAGGGTAAGATTCGTTCTAGGGTTGGTTTCTTTTGTGCAATTATGGATAATATCAAGAAGAATCACAGGCGGTGAGAATGCGAAGACGACTATGAAAAGGTTTGTAGCGAATACCGTGTGATTCACAAGCATGAGTTTACGTTGAAAGAGTGTTGGAAAGTTTTGAGAAGCATTCGCTTGGAAAGCTGTTGAGATGCCTTTCACCCGAATAGTCGGAAGAAATCCAAGACTTGAAACCACCTCGGGGTCAACAAGAGGTCCTTTTAATCCCCAAGACGTGGATGATTCTGAAGAGGACGAGACTCAAGAATCACGAACAAAAGGTCGTGACGCAGTCAAGAAGAAAGCATCCGAGCCACCAAAATCATTTGTTACTACGATGGCCAAGAACTTTTTCAATTTCAAGCATTCAAGTAAGGAAAAAATAAGAATATGGAAGAGGAATACTTAAAGTTGAAGCAAAAAGAGTTGGAGCTTGCAGAGGCAACAGCAAGGCGAGCCGAGGAGTTCAAAAGGGAGAAACTTGAGCTCAACGTCGGTGACTTGCGTGTGACACAATCAAACCGGACACAAGATTTAATTTTCTACAACACACCCCTCGACCCATGTATGCCCGCACGACAACTACAAGAACTTCAACAACTTAAGACAGCAATCAAAAAACGTTACAACTTAGATTATTAGTTTCAGTTTTTAATAAGTATTGTAACGTCTACGTTTTATTAGTTTAAGCTTTAAATTATTGTTGTAATGTTAAGTATTTTTATTAAGAAGTTTAATTATTGTTGTCACGTGAGCATAAAATAATACTAGAGCTATATATTAATTTGAAGGGGAGATGTATTTGTAAACTACTGGCCTTACACACTTCGAATTTGCTCTTTTATTGCAAATTTAATTTGCAGCTATCCGTAGTTGAACGATTCTTTCATTGAACATTAAATCTCTTTGTACCACTTCAAAATCATTACTACATTATTTGTCAACTGCCCTGCTAATTACAGTAGTTCAGAGATCATGACAATATTTTACTCTATGCGTATGTTGATCATGTTTTACGGACAAGGTCCACGCATAACATTTATTACACTATGTAATTATGTCAAGATACTCTTTCCGTCTCATAATAATTGTCCACTTTGATTTTTTTAAGTCTTTCTTGTTCAACTTTGACCACTAATATTTTTATTTGTGTTATATAACACTTAATGAAAATTATACAAAATAAAAATATATTTAATACCCAATCTATTCATATATTTTTAATCAAGTATTATATTACACAAATAAAAATATTTATGGTCAAAATTTAATAAAAATTACTTGAAAAGTCAAAGTGAATGATTATTATGGGACGGATGTAGTAACTTGCATGGTATACTTATCCAGGAATCCATATGTTAGACAATTTTCATTTTGTTAATCTATACAATCTATAAAACAAAAATGATTAAAATGAAAAATCAAAAAAATAAGATGTTAAAAAAATTAAAATATATAAATAAAAACAATTAATTATGAGTAATTTCAACTATAAAAAGATATGTCCGAATACAACATTTACGGACCAATATCTAATTTTATTTTTTCCTTCAATATAATTTTATTAGTTCTAATTTGATGATCACACATGATTAAATCTTATACACTTTAGAAATTGATGTGATACAAAATGAAAGGAAACTTGTTGACATGGTAAAAATTAAAAGTCAATTTTAACTACAATTATCTGCCGTTAGGGATGACAATTCGAATCGGGTTTGGGTTGGCGGATTCGAGTTAACAATTTGGTGGGTCAAAAATCGCATCCCA